>CM071851.1:33414322-33816822 GCA_036507275.1 Sicyos edulis
AAAGGAAATTGTCTTTGCAAAGGGGTTTGAACCCCGGGTCTCTTGGGAAGCTTGTAGAGATGTGTGCCAATTGAGCCATTAGGTGCTCTTGTTGCTCTTTATGCATCACATCTTAGTTAACCTTGGATTTTGGAGTTTTGGTGCATTTGGTTAAATGGAATAGAATTAGGTTTATTCCATCTTCTTCTCCAAATCCCCTCTTGGCCGCCCAAGCTCTCCCTCTCCATAGCCTTGCCGATTCTTCATCCTTGCATCTCCTTGGGTTCGATCATCATCATTCCGGTAGGTATTGATCTTCTTCTTCTTCTTCTCATCCGTTTGGTGTGCGTTTGGCCAAGTGAAAAGAGGTGTGTTGTGTGTGTTGTGTTGATTGCGGCCCGGTAGAGTGAAGCCCGGCCAGCCAGCCTGATCGCCCACGTAAATCGCCGCGTCCAGCGGTCGGCTCGCACGCCCAGATCTGTCCCTAGCGGCCTTGCCGTTAAATCCAGAAGACAGATCGCCCGATCGCTCGCCGCGCGAGATCCGCCTTGCCGTTCGTCCGGCCGGTCGACGCCACGCCCGGATCGCGCCAGAGGCCTTCGCCTCGAAGCCGCTCGCCCGATCGCTTCGCGCGCCAGAGGCCTTCACCCGAAGCCGCCGCGCGCCAGCCGGCCAAGGCGTCGCTGCCGCCACGCCAGCCGCCGCGCCGCAGCCGCAAGCCTTCGCCAGCGCGCGCGCGTCGTCGTGCGTCGTGCCGTGCCAGCAGCGCGGCGGCCAGCGCGTCCCTCGCCGACCATCACTGCCGTGCCGTGCAGTAGCGGCCAGCGCCCGACCACTGCCGTGCGGCGCGCACCAGCGCCAGCCACCTGCCCGTGCGGTGCGCGCGCAGCGCGCCAGCCTGCTGCGCGTGCCGGCTCGCCCAGCCAGCCTCCAAGCTCGTGTCGCCGTGCCGCGTGAGTCCCCCGAGCCGAGCTTGCTGTTCTATTGTTGTTTAGACATTTTAGATGCTGATTATTGTTGGTTTGCTAGGTTCCCGCTCGCTAGCTCGGGATTGTTCCGCAGCTTAGGATTTGTGTGTAGAAGTCTTCCGACCAAGGTAAGGATTTCTTCACCGGGGTTGTGTGGACCTGCGGTATATTTATGATTGTTGTTTTGTATGCACATGTATGATTACTAGCATGTTTAGCCCTAGGTGCTCATTGCAATTCTGATGGCATGAACTCTTGTATTGTTTCTCATGTTAGCCCATGCTAGGTTGTTCTATTCTAGCATGTCCGATATCTGTTCTTGCTTCGTAGTATCATGCTAGGTTCCTTGTATTCATTGAGCACGTATTGGACCGCATTGATTGAATTGTTATTATTGTTAAGGTTTAGAATTCGGGTAGATAGCATCATCCGGGCCCGATGCATAAAGTATCTTGCATCTATGGCAAGGACGTTCGAGACAGCTTCTCCGTCCTTGGACCCCGTGAGGGATTAGCTATCCCAACCGGTGAGGCCCCGCAATCTTGGGTGAGGGTGGCGATCGTTAAATGCCCCAACGGTCGGGATGATGACTTGGCATTGCCTCGTCCCGGCGATCGGCACGTCCTCGGTGTGTTCGGCGTAGCCCTTGATTGCCACTGTTAGGGCAAGGACCGCTTCTCGTGTAAGCCTACCACGACCGGTTCCTTAGCCTCAAAGTGCGGTGGTTCAGGTGACATAGTTCACGTGTCCGTGTCTCACACCCTATGTCGGTGACACCGATCCGGAGATTTAGTTAGGCATGGTGATCGAACACGGGCGACTTGCCACTAGACCCGGCACCCCGAGTTTGCGGTAGCATGCGGTGCGCGCTTACGCTCATTACAACGCCGATCGAGAGCTCCTCGGGATCTTGAGCTAGTGCACCTTTCGTATCGATGTGATGAAGCAGCCGAGGCCGGGACTTGTTCCCGTATAGCGCGTTTAGTGTGTTGTGGTATTTCCGGACTAAGACCCTGAGTTGGCATCCGAGGTCCAAGTGTGGACTTAGCTATGTGCTCCGCTCTATGTTTGTGCTCATGGCTTGCATACATTCTTCTAGATGATCATGTATATCGTATTGTACCCCGGTTGGGGATTCTTACTGGGTAATTCGTTACTCACCCTTATTCTGTGGTTTTCCACAGGTAATCAAGGCGGGAGACAGGATGGCTGAAGGAGGAGCTGTGATCATGGAATCCTGCTGTCATCTCTGATTATTCTATTTTATTTATCATGACTCTTGACTTTTGTTATTTCCCCTGAATGCATGTAGACGGGCACAGAGCCCCAGGATGTTTTCTTACGTTTTATGGATTCCAGCATATTTGTACTTGTGGATTGTTTTAATGGTTTAAATAAATCTCTGATCAGAGTATGCTTTTAGAAATGTATGTTTTGGTTGTTGAATGTTTCTGTTTTTACTTGGGATCCGAAATGTATTTTCATAATGTCTTTTATTTTTCACTACATGCATTGGGGTAAAGGCCCATTTAGAGCCCCTTTTGGGTCGGGTCTTTACATCACCTCAACAGGAAAGAACACAAGTTACCTAACCGGGAAAATAAACAACACACCCCTAAACACACCATCAAGCTCTCGGCTAGGATGGGGATTTTTACCTCGGGATTGTGTTTTGCTTGGCTACTGCTCATGGCTTCTAGGGTTAGTTGCGGGAACTCTTCCGGCTTCGATCGGAGTTTGCAAAACAAAGGAGAAAGGCTTAGAACACAACCAACCAGCAAGGGTAGGTTCTTGGCCAAGGGAAGGAGAACTTACCTCAACAAGATTCGGCTCCAAGAAAAGCTTGAGAGGAAGGTGCGGCTATGTAACAGCCCAGTTTTCAGCTAAATGTAAAATAAGGATTTTATATATTTTATTTTTGAAAGGTGTTGTTGGGAGGACTCGAACCCTTGGACTAGAAAAGGGTTTGGAAGCTTGGATTTAACTAAAGAAAATAATCGCGTCAGCTGGGGCTCGAAGGGGGGAAGCCTTGGGAAGGGAATTTGAGATTCCCAAGGCCTATTTAATTTAGGGAAGGAAGGAAAAAACAAAAAAAAAAAGAAAGAGCTCCTCGCAAACCCTCATCCTCTCCCCACACCCTCGCCGTCGCCGCGCCACCGCCTGCCGTCGCCGCCATCACCACGCCGCCTGCGCAGACACCGGTAAGCAGCCCGAGCCGCACTGCGACAGCCTTTGGCCAGCCGATTCGTCGCTCGCCGCAGCTTGCCCAGCGCCGCCCGTCGCCTACTCAGCGCGCCCCAGCGCCGCCCGTCGCCTGCACCGCGTGCCCCAGCGTCGCTTCGTCCGACCGCATCTGCGCGACCGCGTCCCAGCGCACCCTTCACGTCGCCGTCGTCCGCCAAAGACGCATCGCCGCCGCGCTGCTCCAGCCGAAACCCTCGCCGCCAGCCGCTCTCACGTTTGCATGCGACGCCTCCGCTCAGCACCCAGCACCGTCTGCGTCCGTGCGCCAGTGCACCGACCGCGGCTGCACGCCCGTCCGGCCAGCCGCACGTCCTGCCTGCCGTGCTGCCGAGGGCCACGCGCCTCACCCTTGCACCCACGCGCCCGTGCCTAGCGCCCAGCGCCTCTGCTGCACCAGCCGCCCAGCAGTGTAGCCCCATCGCCGCGCCAGCGCTCGACCACCCGCGTAGCAGCCTGTCGCTCAGCACGCCCTACCCGCTCGCCTGCCTTGCAGAGCCTGGTGCCTTCTCGGTTGGTAAATTCTTGAGCCTCCACCCTTTGGACTTTATGATTTTAACTGCTGTTTGGTTAATTAGGATAATTTTATTACTTGCCTAGGTTACTCGAATTCGCTTAAAGCTCGGGGGTCGTTATTTGATTCGTGATAGCAAATTTCCACTTGTTTCTAGGTAAGGATTTCTTACCCGGGGTTGTGTGGACCCTGCGAACACTTGATAGCATGCCTTATGTTGTGACTGTATGAAATTTGTAGTGGATAGGTTGCATGTTCTTTCTTGCTTCCAGATGATATTGTGCGTGTATTCCTGATATATCCTGTTAGTTCCATGCTAGGGATAGGTGGAGGTTGTATAGTGTAGAAGACTGTAGGGGTAACTAGTTTAGGTCCCTCTCGAGAAGACCCCGATGGACATCTGCAGGTGTAAGACCCCGAGGGGCATCCTAGGTGTGTAAGTCCCCGATGGGCATCACTGAGTTGGAGGTGTAAGACCCCGAAGAGCATTCTAGGTGTGTAAGTCCCCGATGGGCATCACTGAGTTAGAGGTGTAAGACCCCGAGGGGCATCCTAGGTGTGTAAGTTCCCGATGGGCATCACTGAGTTGGAGGTGTAAGACCCCGAGGGGCATCCTAGGTGTGTAAGACCCCGATGGGCATCACTGAGTTGGAGGTGTAAGACCCCGAGGGGCATCCTAGGTGTGTAAGTCCCCGATGGGCATCACTGAGTTGGAGGTGTAAGACCCCGATGGGCATCACTGAGTTGGAGGTGTAAGACCCCGAGGGGCATCCTAGGTGTGTAAGACCTCGATGGGCATCACTGAGTTGGAGGTGTAAGACCCCGATGGGCATCCTAGGTGTGTAAGACCCCGATGGGCATCACTGAGTTGGAGGTGTAAGACCCCGAGGGGCATCCTAGGTGTGTAAGACCCCGATGGGCATCACTGAGTGTAAGGACCCGACCCAAGAAGCGGTCTCTAACCTAGATCCTTACTTAGCATGCATGATTAAGAATGTAAAACGTCATTTTGAGCTCCAAATTTAAAACCTTGTAATCAACAATTTGAAACAAAAACCATAATTCCAATAAATAAAACCATCAAGTAAGTGACTGATCAGTACTTTCTTAAAACAATCAAAGGGAAACGGTTTGTGAACATAAAATAGTTTTATGAGTGTTTTCCTAGGGACTCAAGTCCCACTACATGCTAATTCATAAAACAGTAAAAGAATGTGCAATCTCAGAGTCAGCTATCCATGATCATCCAGCAGCCTCCTCCTAGCCATCCAGCCTCTGTCCCAAGTTACCTGGTGGAAAACCACAGAAAATAAGGGTGAGCAACGAGTTACTCAGTAAGAATCCCCAACCGGGGTACAATACGAAAACATCTCATTTAGCACAAGTACATGCAACCATACAACGACTTGGAGCAAATAGTTGGGTTAGACCATACGCCCCTCCTGGGGCTTGCCTATTCGAAGGCTTACACTATAACTAACTACCCTAGGTTCTACACTGGATGCCCTTCGACCTTACACAACCTAGGACTCAAGTCTTTGCCCATCGGGGACTTACACACCTAGGATGCCCATCGGGGTCTTACTCCTCCAACTCAGTGATGCCCATCGGGGTCTTATACACCTAGGATGCCCATCGGGGTCTTACACCTCCAACTCAGTGATGCCCATCGGGGTCTTATACACCTAGGATGCCCATCGGGGTCTTACACCTCCAACTCAGTGATGCCCATCGGGGTCTTATACACCTAGGATGCCCATCGGGGTCTTACACCTCCAACTCAGTGATGCCCATCGGGGTCTTACACCTCCAACTCAGTGATGCCCATCGGGGTCTTATACACCTAGGATGCCCATCGGGGTCTTAAACCTCCAACTCAGTGATGCCCATCGGGGTCTTATACACCTAGGATGTCCATCGGGGTCTTACACCTCCAACTCAGTGATGCCCATCGGGGTCTTATACACCTAGGATGCCCATCGGGGTCTTACACCTCCAACTCAGTGATGCCCATCGGGGTCTTTTACACCTAGGATGCCCTTCGGGGTCTTACACCTCCAACTCAGTGATGCCCATCGGGGTCTTATACACCTAGGATGCCCATCGGGGTCTTACACCTCCGGATGTCCATTGGGGTCTTACCCGAGCGGGACCTACACTAGTTACCCCTACAATCCTCTACACTATACGACACCTGTCTAAACCTAACATGAATCTAACAGCATTCAACGGAGAACATGGATATGTCAGGATGGAAGAACGTAGCATGGAACTAATAGAATACAACATAAAGCATGGATATGACAGGATGGAAGAACGTAGCACGGAACCAACGGAACGCGAACATAACACGAACATGAATCAAAAGCAAGCATGATGCCTATCCATTAGAAACTCGTACAGTTACAATAATCAATATGCTATCAAGTGTTCGCAGGGTCCACACAACCCAGGGAAAGAAATCCTTACTTAGAAACGAGTGGAAAGTAACTATCATGAACCAACTAACAACCCTCGAGCTTTAAAGCGAACCCGAGCGACCAACCGAGAAGACACACGTCTCGGCAGCAAGGAGCAGGAACGGCGCTGCTGGTGCGGAAGGGGCGCTGGCGCTGGCACTGGCTCGGGCGCACGGCAAGGCGTCTGAACGGCGGGCAGCGTGCAGGCGACCTGGGCTGCAGGGCCGGCGCGCAAACGAGCGACACGCTGGGACGAAGCGCGGGCGAGCGGGGCGACACGGGCGAACGGAAGAGCGACGCGGCCGTGCGATCGTCGCGGCGAATCTGGCCGGCGGAGCTGTCGGCGGCGGTGCGCTGGGCGCACGATCTGGCGACGGCGGCGCTGGGGCGTGCGGTGCGAGCGGCGGGCGGGCTGACGGTGTGGGGCGAAGGTGGGCGAGTGCGGCTTAGTGCGCGGCGACGTGGCGTGGTTGGTGTGCGATGGCGCGCGCGAGGGTGACGGGGCTGGGCGTCGGCGGCGTGGGTGAGGGGAAGAGTGAGGGTTTGCGAGAGAGAGTGGGGGTTTTTTTTTTTTTCCTTCCTTCCCTAAGTTAAATAGGCTTTGGGAATCTCAAATGCCTTTTCCAAGGCTTCCCCCCTTCGAGCCCTTACCAACGCATTTATTATTATTTTTTCCTTAATTAATTCCAAACTCCCTTCCCTCTTTTAGGCTAAGGGTTTTAGCCCTCCTATTCTTTTCTTTTTTTAACTAATTTCCATTAAACTGAAATCCGGGCTGTTACACTGAGTTAGAGGTGTAAGACCCCGATGGGCATCCTAGGTGTGTAAGACCCCGATGGGCATCACTGAGTTGGAGGTGTAAGACCCCGAGGGGCATCCTAGGTGTGTAAGACCCCGATGGGCATCACTGAGTTGGAGGTGTAAGACCCCGATGGGCATCCTAGGTGTGTAAGTCCTCGAGAGGCATCACTAAGTCCTAGGTTGTGTAAGCCTTCGAATAGGCAAGTGCTAGGAGTGGCGTGTGGTTTAACCCAACTGTTTGCTCTAAGTCTTTGTATGGTTGCATGTCTGTGTGCTAATGAGATGTTTTCGTATTGTACCCCGGTTCGGGATTCTTGCTGAGTAACTTGTTGCTCACCCTTATTTTCTATGGTTTTTCCACCAGGTAACTTGGGACAGAGGCTGGATGGCTAGGAGGAGGCTGCTGGATGATCATGGATAGCTGACTCTGAGATGCACGTTCTTTTATTGTTTTTATGATTTTAGCATGTAGTGGGACTTGAGTCCCTAGGAAAGCACTCAAAACTATTTTTACGTTCTTGAACCGTACCCTTTGTTTTACTTTGAGAAAGTACTTATCAGTCATTTACTTGTTGATTTTATCTATTGGAATTTATGGTTTATTTTAAAATGGTTTGATTGCAAAGATTTCAATTTTGGTACTCTGAATGATGTTTTACCTTCTTAATCATGCATGCTAAGTAAGGATCTAGGTTAGAGACCATTTCTCGGGTCGGGTCCTTACAGGCTACTAGGCTTCACTTTGATGGAGTTTTTGGCAAGCAACACTCCCAATTAGGGCATGCGGAAATACAGAGCAATCGTCTTGGACCAATCTTGCGGCTACTCAAGGGGAAGAACCAAGGGTGGTCTCGGTTGTAAGGGAGAAACAATCTCCTCGGTTAGGGCTTGCACAACAACAAGGGTTAAGGTTTCGGAATGGAGAAGAAAAGAAGGAGGACTCACCTCTCGTCTCTTGGTTCTTGAGCTAAGCTTGCGGCTACACCAAGGAGTGAACAAGAAGTCAATCGGCAACTCCAAGAAACACCCAAGAAGGTCTCGGCTACTAGGAAACACCAACTCCGGGTTTGGCCAAACACCAAAGGGAAACAATTCGGCTTTGAGGAGAAGAAGGAGAAGAGAGAACTTACATGAATCTTGAACTTGGTTCTTGATCTTGATGGATTCGGCAAGGGGATGAGAAAGGGGAGCAAGAATTCGGCAAGGGGAGAGAGAGAGAGAGAGAGAGAGAGTTGCGGCAAGTACAAGGGGAGAAAATACAAATTCTTTGTTTTCTTTTCTTCCCTTTTCTAATTTAATTAGGTTCTGGCGACCAAAAGCCCCTTCCCAGGGATTTCCTTCTTCGAGTCCCAGCTGACGCATCTTATTTTTCTCAATTAAATTCAAGCTTTCAAACCCCGTTGAGGTCAAGGGTTCGAATCCTCCCAGAAACACTTTTAAAATCCTTATTTTACAATTAATCGGAAAACTTCTAGAAACCCTAAACAACTTCAACAACTTTTGGTAACCTGCACCAACAACCTAACCAACTTAGCAGAGTCAGGAACAACCTCGGATCCCTAAAATCCCACGAGGCTAGCCCTAAGAGCATAATGACCAAAATGCCCTTCTGGGTTAAAAAGTCTTAACGACCAAACCAAACAACCGAATATTGAATCGAACATACCTGGGGAACCGGAACGAAAGTTTGGGCCGTTAGACAGGACTAAAGGATGCCCATCGGGGATGTACACCAACTTAAGCACAAGGATGCCTATCGGGGTCTTACACTTGCTAAAACACATGGATGCCCATCGGGGTCTTACACCTGCTTAATCACAAGGATGCCCATCGGGGTTTTACACCTGCTAGAACACGAAGTTGCCCAACAAGGTCTTACACTCCCTAGCTGCACTATGATGTCCATCGGGGACTTACACATACAGCCAACAGTGTGATGCCCACCGGGGACTTACATACACTGGCAATGCATTAGTGCCCATCGGAGTCTTACCCATGCGAGACCTAAACTTGTAACTCCTAACAGTCTCCTAAGTACAGTAATACAAGCTAATAGATCGACCAGGCAACACTCAATAGCAACACAACCCTAGCATGGCTCTACAGAAAATGAACAGGAAACATGGATATGCCAGAGTAAGGAAATCCCTAGCATAGAGCTAACATGAACAAGACAACAAACATGCCAGCAAGTCAAAAACAAGAATCCTATCCACTAGAATGCTCGTAAACAATCACAAGATATCATTGTGCTATTTGCAGGGTCCACACAACCCCGGTAAGAAATACTTACCTGGAAGCAAGCAATAAAACCATAACAAAATCTAGGTGCTCCTTGAGCTGCAGGATACCAACAATGCACAACACACCTAACAATAACATTAAGCTAATCAATACACCTGCAAGCCTCTAACTTAACCAAGGAATGCAAGAGAAATAGAGTTTACCCAAACTGAGAACCAGACCATAACTCGAGAAGACGGTTTCACTGCCTCGGGGGTTTGCTAGAGCGAAGCTACGCCTGGTGAAGAAGCACGCTGAGCAGGACACAAGCGAAGGCTGCTGCTACAAGGCTGCTGGCGAAGGAGATCAGCAGAGGCCCTTGGGGCTGCGTGTGTGAGCAAGAGGCTACAAGGCTCGGCTGGCAAGGCTGGACGTACTAGATACGTGCAGTGAGGAGCAGCGTCTGTAAAGCAGGCTACTCGGTGGATGAGGCTTGCGACGGGCTGCAGTCGCAAGGGCTGAGGTGCGTGTCGCTGTGGCAAAATGATGCGCGAGTGGGTCTACGTGTGCGGACAGGGTTGTTCGCGGCTGCTATGGGCGATCTGTGAGTGAACGACAAGCTACGGCGAGGTGATGCTTGCGTACTCTCGACACAACGACTGCGATCGATGCGCGAAGAGGCTGGCGAAGCGAAGGGGCTGATCGTCAAGCTACGCGGCTCGGCCTTGGGGCTGCTTGCAAATCCAATGCTTAGGAAGGGGTTTTGTGATTGCGATGTGGGTCTCTCGGCTGCAAGGACTGATTTGCTTACTGTGGTGCGGCACAAAGAGCTCAACTAGAGCTTGACATACACTTCAACAAACCTTCGGTTAAGGCTCAACCAACCAACAAAGAAAGATCTCGCTAGGGAAAGAAGGAGAAGAAGAAGCTTACCTCGATTTTTGGTCTTGAATCTTGGAGAAATCGGTAAAGTGGAGATGGAGGATTGAGAAGTTGGAATTGGCAAAGAGGGAGAGAAATTTCTTGTGGCAAGATGGGAAAACCAAAAAGAATGTGATTCCTCTTTAGCTTTTAGTCGATTGAAAACCTGGGCTTTCCCCCTTCGAGTCCCAGCGGCAGCAACCTTTTTCTTCTAAATTAATCCATTAATTCCAAGCCTTCAAACTCCCTGACAGGTCAAGGGTTCGAATCTCACAAGCAACGCCTTTTATTTTCTATTTTGAAACTCATTTAAACTAAGCTCTCAACTCGAAAACAACCAAGGTTCTAGTCTTAGCAACAATACCATTAAAATCCTAATTTCTCTTTCCAATCCAAGCTTCCAAAAGCCTAGCAGGTCACAACTTCGAATCCCAGCAGCAACATTAATTAATTCTTAATTAATCAACAGCAAACCTCAAATCCTAGCCACCTGGGTTCGAGTCCCGATCCGAGCACTTTTCTTACAAATTTTTCTTTTCATTCCAAGCCACTAAGATACATGAATAGACTCCACTTCCAAGAACCTGAAACTGAATAAAATCTCTGAGCTCAGCGAAACACTTAAACAACCGTAACGGCTGACCCAGACAAAAAAAATATTAATCGAACACACCTAGGGAACCAGAACAGAAATCTGGGCAGTAACAATACTCCCTCCTTTTAAGACTTTCGTCCCCGAAAGTCCTAAGACTAAAACAATTCTAGGAAAACTCCACTGAACCTTAACCAATTGAACTCCCGATTAAAACTGCATGTGTTCCTCCTCAAAACTCAAACATTCTTCGGTCCCCAAAGGCTCAAAGCCACAACGTCAACAAGTCTTCTACAAACTACCTAAACCAAAATGAGATATACACCTACCTCCGAAGAAAGAGACGTAACAGTGCTAATTGGTACGCCACATGCTCCGACTCGCTTCAACTCTCAAATGGTCTTACAACCCTGGGGCTCACTTATCCCCGCTTACCCAACTTAGAACGCCTGTAAGAACCCGACTCGAAATACGGTCCAAAACCTAGGTTCCCACTCAGAATGCAAGTTAAATATGTCAACAAGCTGTTTGGTGGTCATGTTTAAAACATTTCAAACATCAAAGAACGGGGAACACTTAAAACATAACGAACAATTTTCATTAAGCAAAACCAATAAAGTAAAAACAAGCCTGGCCAGTATTTATAAAAAACACTCAAAACAGTTTAAACATCTTTTAGCAACGTTCCCCTAGGACTCCTGTCCATCTACATGCTGAGTAAATAATGCAAATAATAAACGACAGAGTGCCAGCAACCCCCATGATCAAACAGCTCCCTCCGCTAGCCATCCCGGTGTTGTCCCAAGTTACCTGGTGGAAAACCACGAAAATAAGGGTGAGTATAAACATACTCAGTAAGAATCCCCAACCGGGGTACAATACGATACATCAGTCATCTAGCACCCTAGTATACATGCAAACAAAATACGCGCTCAGAAGCAACAAGCTGGCTCAGGCTAACCGCCGATCTAGAAATTACCTATTCAAGGGCTTACTACCACAACCTACACTAGGTTCTACACCTTGATGCCCATCGGGGTCTTACACAACCTAGGACGCAATCAGGCCCTTCGAGGTCTTACACATAAGGATGCCCATCAGGGTCTTACTTCTGCTAGACTCAGTGATGCCCATCGGGGACTTACACTCAAGGATGCCTATCGGGGTCTTACTCCACAAACCAAATGATGCCCATCGGGGTCTTACACATACGGATGCCCATCGGGGTCTTACTCCTCAAATCAATGATGCCCATCGAGGTCTTACACATACGGATGCCCATCGGGGTCTTACTCCTCAAATCAATGATGCCCATCGGGGTCTTACACATACGGATGCCCATCGGGGTCTTACTCCTCAAATCAATGCTGCCCAACGGGGTCTTATACATCTAGGATGCCCATCGAGGACTTACTCCAGCTAGGATCACAGAGATGCCCATCGGGGTCTTACACTCCCTAGCAACCTTATGATGCCCATCGGGGACTTACACATAAAGCCAGCAGTGTAGTGCCCATTCGGGACTTACATACACTAGCAACGCATTGGTGCCCATCGGGGACATACCCAAGCAGGACCTAACTAATAACCTCTATAGTCTCCTACATTATATAGGAACACAAACTATCCTAACAATCAGACAATAAACATTACCTGTCTAACCCTAGCATGAAACTAACAGACAACGAACAGGAACTTGAGGATGCCAGAGTAAGAAGAATCCCTAGCATGATACTACGAACCGTAGCAGTAATCAAAAGCATGCTGGAAGAACAAACCTAGCATGGCACTAACATGAACAACAAGCAAACATGCTAGCAAGAATTCAAACATAAGCTGTCCTATGGCTAACATGCTCATAACAGTAATCAAGCATATAAGGCATAATCCTTAAATCATCACAGGGTCCACACAACCCCGGTAAGGAATCCTAACCTGGAAGCAAGTAGAGAATAACAACCACAAACGACAAGCGACCCTCGAGCCTCTAAGTGAACCCGAGCAACCTAAGCAACAATAAAAATCATCCTAATTAAACAAACAGCAGCTAACATCTTAAGGTCCAAAAGAGTGGAGGCTCGGGAATTACCAACTGAGAAGGCACCAGGTCTCGGCCCAACTCTCTCTGCAAAATAGGCTCTCCGCAGCAAGAGGGCAGGCAGGACGTGCGGCTGGGGCGAATAGGTTGGGCGCGCTGGAGCAGCAGGGGACGCGCGCACGCGGACGGCGACGGCGACACGGCGTCTTTGGCGCGCGAGACGCGGATGATGGCCCAGGGCGGGCGGGCGTCTGAGACGCGACGGCGTGCTGGGAGTCTTTGGCGTCACGGCCCTTTGGGATGGGGTCGCTTTGTAGGGCTGGAGGCAACGTGCAGGCGAGGCAAGGCTGGGCGACACAGAGCGGCTCGGTGAGAGGGAGAAGGTGAGGCGTGCAGCAAGGCCAAGGGGGAAAAATAAGGGTTTTCTTGATTTCTTTTCTTTTTTCTTTTTCCTAAATTAAATAGGCTTTGGGTGATCCAAAATCCCTTCCCAGGGGTTTCCTCCTTCGAGTCCTAGCTGACGCATTCTTTTCCATTTAATAAAACTCATTTAAATCAAGCTTCCAAATCACCATTAGGTCAAAGGTTCAAATCCCAAAGGAAGCACTTTAATTAACATTAATTTTGTTAATAACCAAATCACCTCCAAACTTCCAAACAACTAGCACAAACTTCTTGGGTCTTGCAACCAACAACAATCAAGCCTCGATAAAGGGCAGGAATGACCCTGAAATCCTGAAAATCCACAAACCCTGCCTGGGGAGCAAAAGACCAAAATACCCCTAAGGGTTAAAATAGCTTTAATGGCCCAACCGAACAACTGAATATTGAACCTAAAACACCTGGGAAACTGGAATAGAAAACTGGGCCGTTACAACGCCTTTCCACGGCGCTACTCTCAGCAACTCGCAGATTGGTTACAAGCTCTAAAACACTATGCCACGCACCGACGTAACTTCCCAGAATGCTCACAGCTGTTAACAAACAGCCTCAACCCTACACCATGACGACACACAACTAAACCTCTTGGGTTCCAATAACTAGTCAACCTCCTCTCTCTTCACAAGAGACCAGCGAACTCCAATGTTTGCCCACAAATCTCAACGGAATCCTTCTGAACCACCATCTGGCGACTGATCCTAGAGGCAAACTTCACCAACTGGTACGGGTCCACAACAACTAAGTGACCATCTCAAAGAGAAATCGCCTTACCAAGGTCAAGGGGCACACTCCTGGTTCACCAGACGGCTAACACCACTCACACCAGGTGAAACTTCAGCCACGACCATACTAAACAACAAGGTCAAGGCACAGGCTCTACTTGGCCAAACCAATAAATTGGGCCCCTCAACAGCCGACCGCGATCATCCCAACTCAAACCCTACCAGCAACTGGCCTAAGAGAAACCTCGCCAGACAAGAGAACAACCAACATTCCTCTCACAACAATTCCCGAGTAGCAAGGAAAATAACACCATGCGGCTACTCGCAAACACGACAGCTTGAGGACAACAACTAAAAGGTCTAACCAACCAATGCCACAGCACCTCTGTGCCAACCCACTCAACTTTTGCTCAGCTATATCGCCAACTGTGAATGCACAACAACTAGGAACAAAGCCCAAGAAGAGCTTGCTCTACAGAAACTCAACCCAAGCTTACAATGTAAGGATCCGACCCGAGAACCGGTCTCTAACCTAGATCCTTACTTAGCATGCATGATTAAGAATGGAAAAACATCGTTCGGAGTACCAAAATTTAAATCTTTTCAATCAACACATTTAAAACAAACCATAAATCCATTGAAACAAAAATCAACTAATAAGTGACTGATCAGTACTTTCTTAAAACAAAACAAAGGGTACGGTTCGAGAAACATAAAATAGTTTGAGTGCTTCCCTGGGGACTCAAGTCCCACTACATGCTAAATCATAAAAAACAATGAAAGAAACGTGCAACTCAGAGTCAGCTATCCATGATCATCCAGCAGCCTCCTCCTAGCCATCCAGCCTCTGTCCCAAGTTACATGGTGGAAAACCACAGAAAATAAGGGTGAGCAACGAGTTACTCAGTAAGAATCCCCAACCGGGGTACAATACGAAAACATCTCATTTAGCACACGGACATGCAACCATACAATGACTTCGAGCAGAAACGGTTGGTTTAGGCTACGAGCTACTTCTAGAGCGAGCCTATTCAAGGGCTTTCATCTACAGCCTATCCTAGGTTCTACACCTGGATGCCCTTCGGGCCTTACACAACCTAGGACTCAGTGATGCCCAGTGGGGCCTTACACACCTAGGATGCCCATCAGGGTCTTACACCTCCAGACTCAGTGATGCCTAGTGGGGCCTTACACACCTAGGATGCCCATCAGGGTCTTACACCTCCGGATGTCCATCGGGGTCTTACCCGAGCGGGACCTAACCTAGTTACCCCTACAGTCTTCTACACTATACATCACCCGCCTATCCCTAGCATGGAACTAACAGGATAAAATAGGACAAGGTTATGCTAAGATAATTAAACCCCTAGCATGGAACTAACAGATTATGTCAGGAATACAAGCACAACACCATCTGGAAGCAAGAAAGAACATGCAACCTATCCACTAGAAATTTCATACAATCACAAGATATGGCATGCTATCAAGTATTTGCAGGGTCCACACAACCCCGATAAGAAATCCTCACCTGGAAACAAGTGGGAAATAACTATCACGAATCAATTAACGACCCTCGAGCGTTAAAGCGAACCCGAGCAACCTAGGCATACAATAAAACATCCTAAATAAATAAACAGCAGCCAACAGCTTAAAGTCTAACAGAGGAAAGGCTCGGGAATTACCAACTGAGAAGACACGTGGTCTCGGCGTGAAGGGGGTAGGAACAGCGCCGGGCTGGTGCGATGAGGCGCGCTGCTATTTGGCGGCTGGCGAGCGACGCTACCGGGCGCGTGAGGGTGAACTGGGCTGCGGAGAAGGCGCGAGAGCGAGCGGACTCGGCCGGGGCGGTCTGCGGCGAGCGGAGCGATGCGATGCGGACGAGCGAAGCGTCGTCGATCGGGCGAGCGTCTGGCCGGGGGGCGACACGACCGGATGGGGCGACGCGGCCGGTGCGCTAGGGCCCCGAGCGTGCGAGACAGCGCAGCGGCGGGCGCTGCGTCAGAGCTTAGCGACGGCGGCGGGGGCGCGCCGCAGTGCGCGACGCTAGGTGTGCGGTAGGGGTGTGGTGCGGCTAGGAGTGCGGTGGAGTGCGGCGCGGCGGTGAGGCTGGGTGCGTTGGAGTCAAGGGTGTGGCTGGGTGAGGGTTTGCGTGGGGGGAGTGTTTTTCTTTTCTTTTTTTTTCTATTTCCTTTTTCCTTAAAATAAATAGGCTTTGGGAATCTCAAAATCCCTTCCCAAGGCTTCCCCCCTTCGAGCCCTAGCTGACGCGTTTATTTTCCTTATTTAAATCCAAGCTTCTAAACCCCTTTTTAGGCCAAGGGTTGGAGTCATACAAATAACACTCTTCAAAAATAAAATATATAAAAACCCTATTTTACATTTAGCTGAAAAAAAATTTATTATACCGGCGCAAGGCAGCGATGATGGGCGCGACAGACGGGCGGGGGACTGGTGGGCTGGGGGGCGACGGCGCGCGCAGGTAGGCTGCTTGGCTGGGTGTCTGCGCGAGGCGTGGCCGCTGGTCAAGCGTCTGGCGATCTTCTTTGGCGAATCTCTTTGCTTCAGTACCAAGCGTCTGTGGTCTTCTTGGGTGGGTTGCTCGATTAAGGCCGACGACGCTCGAGGCTCTCGAGAGAAGGCACATGCAATGTAAGAACCCGACCCGAAATGCGGTCCTAAACCTAGGTTCTCACTCAGCATGCAAGTTAAATATCACATCAAGCGATTTAGTGCTCATATTTAACACCTTTCAAAAACATTTGAGAAAGGGGAATACTTAAAACGTTTCCAACAATTTTCATTTAAGCAAAATCAACGAAGTAAAATAAGCCTGGCCAGTATATATAAAAACATTCAAAACAGTTCAAACAACTTTTAATAATGTTTCCCCTAGGACTCCTGTCCATCTACATGCTGAACAAATATGCAAACAATAAAACACAGAGTGCTTGGCGGCTCCATGATCAATCGACTCCCTCCGCTAGCCGTCCGGTCTTTGTCCCAAGTTACAGTGGAAAACCACATAAATAAGGGTGAGTATAAACATACTCAGTAAGAATCCCCAACCGGGGTACAATACGATACATCAATCATCTAGCACCCTAGTATACATGCAAACGGTTACCAACACAGATCATAGCTCAACGAGCTTACAAGGCAAGATCTGGAAACCTCGGAAGTCTCCTACTTCCGGCCTAATGATTGGCTCCTAAACCAATCCCGGGACATCTCCGAGGGTCTTTCTCCCTCGGCCAATTGATTAGCTCAAAAGCCAATCCCAAAGATGTCCGACACCCTCGAGGGTCTTTCTCCCTCGACCAAATGATTAGCTCAAAAGCCAATCCCAATGGGTGTCCTCAAGGGCCTCTTACCCTCGCTAATAAATCTGGACTAACGGGAGAGTACCCGAAGTCTAGCTCTAAATAGGAATGAACTGGTGTACTCACGAACATTAGCCCGGGGGAGCTCTCCGAACCGGCGACTAACGCGTGTGCGCGCACATCACATGCTGCTACAACCGGCGTAAATGTGGGGGCCTAAGTATTAACTACGCGGGCCAGGTACGCATGCCTAAAGACTCGGAAGCGGTGTCACTGAACATAGTAGTGCGAGGCCCTCGACACTCATCTGTGCAGCCTATACCACCGACCTGAAGCTAAGAACTGGCCAAGGCAGGCTTGCACCGTTGGCAGGGTTCCGCTCTAGCAGGCTACAAACTAGGCTTATGCCAATGAGGTAGCTAATCCTCATTGGCTGCCGGGGGGAAGCAAGGTACGTTATGCTTCGCTCTACTCCCGACCGGTGGGGATAAGGTACGTTATGTCCGCTCTCAGCCTCTGGATGATGACAAACCCTACTATACTAGCTAAGAGTACAAAGTAACTGATTCCTAGCTAACATACATAATAATCATCAATCATACATAACCTAGCATGATACTACGAACTTAAAGCAGGAATCTCAAGTATGCTGGAAGAACAATCCTAGCATGGCACTAACATGTACAAACAGGCAAACATGCTAGCAAGAATGCAATCACAAGCTGTCCTATCCACTAATCATGTTCATAAAGGTAAACATGCATATAAGGCACAATCAAGAAAGCATCGCAGGGTCCACACAACCACGGTAAGAAATCCTTACCTGGAAACAAGCAGAAATAACCCTCACAATCAAATAATGACCCTCGAGCTTTAAAGCGAACCCGAGCAACCTAAGCATTTAATAAAAACAACCTAATTAAATAAACAGCAGCCAACAGCCTAGGGCCCAAAGGAGAAAAGACTCGGGAATTACCGACCGAGAAGACACAAGGTCACGGCCCAACCCGCACGGCAAGGTAGACTATCCGTCAGCAAGCGACGAGCGCGGCGCAGCTGGCGCTGGCGAGGCGAGGGACGAATGCGCCGGCGCTGGGCTGCGCGAACGATAATCCAGGACACGTGCGCGTGTGGCGCGGCGGCGACGCGGATGAGCGCACGACGCAGCAAGCGACGAGACGGTCTTTGGGCGCTGGCGCGGCGAAGCGGGCACGGTGACGCGCCAGGCGACGCGTGGTGCGTGGTGTAGGGCGCGCTCGTGCGGGACGGTCTGGCGCGTCTGGCGACTGATGCATGTCGGTCTTGTGCGCGGCCCAGGCGACATGGGGCAGAGCGGCTGGCCTGTCTGGTGCGCCTAGGCTGGGCGATTAAATTTGTCTGCACTGTGCACTGAGGTGTCTGGTGGCGAAGGGGTGCGGCTAGGGTGTGGTGGCTCAGTGAAATTTGGGCATGGTGCGGCTAGGGTTTGGTGGGGGAGCTCGGCAAGGAGAGAGAGAGAGAGAGAGAGAGAGAGAAAGAAAGAGAGAAGGAGAGAGAGAGAGAAAGAGAGAAGGAGAGAGAGAATCTTGCAAAACAAGGGGGAAAGGGATTTTTCTTGATTTTCTTTCCTTTTCCTAATTTAAATGGGCCTAAAATCCCTTCCCAAAGCTTCCTCTTTCAAAACCCGGCCCAAGCAAACTTAACTTTTTAATAAAACTCTTTTTCCTACAAACTCCCAAAACCAAATAGGGCAAGGGTTCAAATCCCAATGGAAGCACTCAAAACTCATTAAATTTGCCAATATCTAAATTACCTCCAAACCTCCAAACAACTTGCCCAAACTTCTTGGGTCTCGCAACCAACAACTACCAAGCCTTGCCAAAGGCAGGAATGGCTCTGGAATCCTGAAAATCCACAAAACCCTGACCGGGGCAAAAAGACCAAATTACCCCTAAGGGTTGAAATAGCTCTAACGGCCCGCCCGAACATCTGAATAATGAACCGGAAACTCCTGGGAAACCAAAATAGAAAACTGGGCCGTTACACGCAAGGGGCTTGGGAGAAGAAGCTTAGGGCGACAAGGGGGAGAACCAATGGGAAACAAAACCTATTTCTCTTCATTTAGCCAAAAACACCAAAAACCCAAACACTCATAGCTAACCAAAACATGCCGCGGAAAGAGTAACAAAAATTGCTCGAGGCCCAACCGACAACAACACACCACTAACCTCCCAGACAACCTGGGTTCAAACACCAACCAACACACCAAAAAACCTAATTTTATTTTTGCATCTCACCATGCCCAAACACATCCACAAAGCTTCAAAAACCCACATAAGACCATCCAATAATTTTACCAACTGACAACGACATAAATGGCCTTGACGACCCGACCAAATTACCAAAATGCCCCTAGGGCAAACTTGGAAGACCGGGATGAAAACCTGGGCCGTTACATAGTTCCCCATTCACTTGGCACCCAGGAGGTACCAAGATGTATCAGGATCTCAAGCAGACGTTTTGGTGGATGGGTATGAAGCTGGACATAGCTGAGTTTGTTAGCTGGTGGCTCACTTGTCAGCAAGTGAAGGCTCCCAGACAGAAACTAGTAGGATTATTGTAGCCGTTGAGTGTTCCACAGTGGAAGTGGGATGAGATTTCGATGGATTATATCTCTGGGTTGCCGAGGACACCGAGAAGGTTTACTTAGATCTGGGTAGTAGTGGACCGGCTGACAAAGAGTTCACACTTTATTCCCGGTAGGATTAGTTATACCGTGGAACAGTGGGCATAGTTATTTTTGGAGCAGATTGTGCGGTACCATGGGGTACCAGCGAAGATAGTGTCAGATCGGGATTCTCGGTTCACATCTCGCTTCTGGAGAGCGCTCTAGAAGGGTTTGGGAACTGAGTGCAGTTTCAGCACTGCTTTTCACCCTCAAACTGATGGTCAGACTGAGAGAGTGAATCCGATTCTGGAAGATATGTTGAGAGCCTATGTTTTGGACTTTCCAGGCAGTTGGGACCAATACCTGTATTTGATGGAGTTCGCTTACAATAACAGCTATCAATCGACTATACAGATGGCTCCATTCGAGACATTGTATGGTAAACGTTGTAGATCCCCAGTGTTCTGGGAGGAAGTTGGTGATAGACAGGTTCTGGGACCCGAGTTGCTTCAGATGACGAACGACGCAGTGCAGAAGATCAGGGCTCGCATGTTGACAGCTCAGAGTAGGCAGAAAAGTTACGCCGATGTGAGGCGTAGAGATTTGGAGTTCGAGGTGGGTCAACATGTTTTTCTGAAGGTAGCACCCATGCGTGGTGTGTTAAGGTTTGGAAAGCGAGGCAAATTGAGCCCCAGGTTTGTAGGGCCTTTTGAGATCCTTGAGTGGATCGGAGCAATGGCCTATCGGTTAGCTTTGCCCCCTTCTTTGGCAGCAGTGCATAACGTGTTCCACGTCTCGATGCTGAGGTAGTACGTGGCAGACCCGACGCATGTGCTAAAGCATGAGCCCTTAGAGTTGAGTAAAGATTTATCCTTCGAGGAGAATCCTGTGCAGATTTTGGCTCGTGAGCGCAAGGTTTTGGGCAATCGGGAGATAAGCCTAGTGATGGTTCTGTGGAGACATCAGAGGGCAGAGGAAGCGACGTGGGAACTAGAGGATGAGATGAGGACTCATTACCCGGAACTGTTTCAGTCTTAAGACTTTTGGGGATGAAAGTCTTAAAAGGAGGGAGTATTGTAACGGCCCAGTTTTCCGTTCCAGTTTCCCAGGTACTTTCGGTTCAGTATTAGGACAATCGGTTGGGCTGTTAGGGCTTTTTAACCCTTAGGGGTATTTTGGTCCTTTTTTGCTCCCCGGTCAGGGTTTGTGGATTTTCAGGATTTCAGGGTCATTCCTACCTTTGACGAGGCTTGATTGTTGTTGGTTGCAAGACCCAAGAAGTTTGGGCTAGTTGTTTGGAAGTGGTTTGGTTATTGGCAAAATTAATATTAATTTAAGTGCTTCCATTGGGATTTGAACCCTTGCCCTAGGTGATGATTTGGGAGTTTGACTTAAATGAGTTTTAATAAAGAGAAAAGATTGTTTCAGCCAGGACTCGAAGGAGGAAGCCTTGGGAAGGGATTTTAGGTCACCAAGGCCTATTTAAATTAGGAAAAGGAAAGAAAATCAAGAAAAATCATCTTCCCCTTGTTTTGACCACACGCCCCCTCATCTTCCCCTTTCACCTTGCCGACATCATCAAGCCCTAGAGCTGAGCTCAAGAACCTAGCCGCACCGCACCGAGCCACCAACCCAGTAGCGCGCCGCATCGCCTGCACCAGACCAGCGCGCACTACATCGAGCCACTCACCCCAAGACTGCGCAGCCGCCGCCCAGCCCGACCGCACCGAGCGCCTGCATCACCCAACACCACTCCCTGCCGCCCAGTCCCGTCGCCTGCATCGCGACACCACCAGCAGCCCAGACGCCTCGCCGCGACGCCCTCTCTAGCGAGTCTCGCTCGCCGCGCGTTATTCAGCCGCGGCCGCGTCGCTCGCCTCGCTGCGCGCCCGTTCGATCGCGTTTACGCCCGCGCCCAGCCCAGCGTCGCACGCCCCGCGCCTAGCACCATCGCGGGCGTCCCTCGCCTCGCGCTGCGCCGTTCGGTCGCGTACGCGCGCTCGCGCTACTGCTCGCACTGCCACGCCCGGCGCTCCTGCCCGGCCCCATTATCGCGAGAGCACACGCTTTACTCGTGAGGTTTGGGCGAGACCTAGTGTCTTCTCGGTTGGTAATTCCTGAGTCTTTTCTCTTTTGGGCCCTAAGTTGTTGGCTGCTGTTTGTTTATTTATGATGTTTTTATTTATTTCTTAGGTTGCTCGGGTTCGCTTAGAAACTCGAGGGTCGCTTATTGATTTGTGATAGTTATTTTCTGCTTGTTTCTAGGTAAGGACTTCTTACCGTGGTTATGTGGACCCTGCGATGTTTCTTGATTGTGCCTTGTATGCCTGTTTACTTTTATGAGCATGATAGTGGATAGGACAACTTGTGTTTAAATTCCTGCTAGCATGTTTGCTTGTTTGTACATGTTAGTGCCATGATAGGTTTGTTCTTCCAGCATGTTATGGTTCCTGCTTTAAGTTGTAGTATCATGCTAGGTTATGTATGATTGACGTTGATATGTATGTTTAGCCAGGAATCAGTGATTTTGTACTCATAGTTAGAACAGTAGGGTTTGTCATCATCTAGAGGCTGAGAGTGGACATAACGTACGTTGTCCCCACCGGTCGGGAGTTAGAGCAAAGCATAACGTACATTGCTTCCCCCCGGCAGCCGATGTGGATTAGCTACCTCATCGGTATAAGCCTAGTTTGTAGCCTGCTAGAGCGGAACCCTACCAAAAATGCAAGCCTACCTTGGCCAGTTCTTAGCTTCAGGTCAGTGGTTAAGGCTGCTATAGATGAGTGTCGAAGGCCTCACACTACTGTATTCAGTGACGCCGTTTTTTAGTCTTTAGGCATGCGTACTTGGCCCGCGTAGTTTGTACTTAGGCCCCCACATTTACGCCGGTTGCAGCAGCATGTGGTTAGCGCGCACACACGTTAGTCGCCGGTTCGGAGAGCTCCCCCAGGCTAATGTGCATGAGTACACCAATTCCTTCTAGTTTAGAGCCAGACTTCGGGTACTCTCCTGATAGTCCAGATTTGTTAGCGAGGGTAAGAGGCCCTTGAGGACACCCATTGGGATTGGCTTTTGAACTGATCATGTGGTCGAGGGAGAGAGAACCTCGAGGGTGTCGAACATCTGTTGGGATCAGT
The DNA here is from genome assembly GCA_036507275.1 of Sicyos edulis. Taxonomy (NCBI): domain Eukaryota; kingdom Viridiplantae; phylum Streptophyta; class Magnoliopsida; order Cucurbitales; family Cucurbitaceae; genus Sicyos; species Sicyos edulis. The sequence goes on from CM071851.1 coordinate 33,437,326, forward strand.
TTTTGAGCTAATCAATTGGCCGAGGGAGAAAGACCCTCGAATATGTCCCGAGATTGGTTTTGAGAGCCAATCATTAGGCGGGAAGTGGGAGACTGCCGAGGACTCTAGATTTTGCCTTGTAAGCTCGTTGAGCTAAGATCGGTGTTGATATCTGTTTGCATGTGTACTAGGTTGCTAGATGATTGAATGCATCGACCGGGGTTCTTACTGAGTATGTTTGTACTCACCCTTATTTCTGTGGTTTTTCCACCAGGTAACTTGGGACAGCACCGGGACGGCTAGCGGAGGGAGCTGAGAGATCATGGATGCTGCTGACACTCTGTTGTGTCTTTATTTATTTTTATATTTGAATTCAGCATGTAGATGGACATGGGTTCGTAGGGAAAACTTATTTCACGTTGCAATGAACTATCTTTTATGTTTTTAAGGAAAGTACTGATCAGTCACTGTTTTTAAATTGAATGGTTTTGCTTAATGAATATTTAGTTGCTTTAAATGTTTTCCACTCTTTATGTTTGAAAAGTTTTAAATTCGACCCTTGGTTTGTGTCATTTATGCTTTTCACTTGCATGCTGAGTAAAGACCTAGGTTTAGAACCGTTTTTCGGGTCAGGTCTTTACAAACAAACTCTAGCTTGCTAGCCTACCAAAACTGCCAGCAACTCACCCGAGGTCTACTGCCTACACGACTCCAACTTGTCAATCAAACTCACTGCCAGGTCCACCGAGCTCTAGTGAGGCTCTCTCACACCTAGGTTTTTCTGAAACCCTCAAACACACACTTGTCGTCAAATGGTCTAACAATAGCTGCTGAACAAACAACTCCTTTTCCAAAGATTACAACTATGCTTTGGCTCGCTCCCGAACCTCAAAACCAAAAAGACCTGAAACGCTACAGAATGTGTCATCCTCCTACTCAGAGCATCAGCCACATCGTAGCTTCCACCCAGTGTAAGGATTCCGAGCAACACCCTTAGCAACTACTGTCAGAGACTACGTGGCTTCGCTACAACCACCATTTGTTCAGTACCACCTGAACTCCAACCATGAACAACAAGAGGTTTCACCAACCAGGATAAGTCTGACATAAAAAAACTTGCCTGAGCAACAACCCAACTACGAGCACGGTATCCTTACAACCTCAACTAAGGCCTTTCAACCTCCACATGGAGCCCAACTTCTCAACGAACTGAGCACCAGTCCTTCTATGTAAACCCTACATGGCTCTGAAACCCTCGCCACCAGGACCGATGTAAAGACCCGACCCGAATGGCCTTTACCTCAATGCATGTGTTCAAAACAAAAATGCAATATGCAAGAATGGTTTTCGGATTCTAATTAAAATAAAAACATTCAACATTCAATCCATAAATCAATACAGTTTACTGAAACCTGTCCTTGTTTCCAAGCACCTGTCCCAAGGCAAATACATTTCCAAAACACACTCTGATCAGAGATTTATTTAAAACATTCAAAAGTTTCCAATAGTTACAACAGTGCTAGAATCCGGAGAAAAAGCAGTCAGAAAACAACCTAGGGCTCTGTGCCCAACTACATGCATTCAGAGGAAAGTAAAACATAAACAATCATAGACATAAACTCAGAGTTCGAACAACGGGTTTCCATGATTACAGCTCCTCCTCCAGCCATCCTGTCTCGCACCATGGTTACCTGTGGAAAACCACAAAATAAGGGTGAGTAACGAATTACTCAGTAAGAATCCCCAACCGGGGTACAATACGATATACATGGTCATCTAGCAGAAAGGTATGCAAGCTATGAATATAAACACAGAATAGAGCACATAGCTTAAATCCACATATAAACCTCGGATGCCAACTCAGGGTCTTAGTCCAAAAAATCCACACCACACAATACGCCCTATACGAGAAATAAGTCCCGACCTCAGCCTGTCTACTGTCGATACGAAAGGTGCACAGGCTCACAATCCCGAGGAGCTCTCCAGTCGGTGCTGTAATGAGCGTATGCAAGCATCGCATGCTCTGCGCAGACTACGGGGTGCCGGGGTCTAGTGGCAAGTCGCCTGTGTCCATCCACCATGCCTAAGTAAATATCCGGATTGGTGTCACCGACATAGGGGTGTGAGACTGGACAAATGAACTATGTCGGCTGAACCACAAACACTGAGGCTAAGGAATCGGTCGTGGTAGGCTTACACCAGGAAGCCGTCCTTGCCCTAACAGGTGGCAATCAAGGGCTACTACCGAACACGCTGAGGACGTGTCGGCTGTCGGGGACAAGGCAATGGCAAGTCATCATCCCGACCATTGGGGCATTTAATAATCTGCCACCCTCACCCAAGATTGCAGGGCCTACCGGTAGGATTAGCTAAACCCTAACGGGGTCTAGGGACGGAGTACTACCTCGTACGTCTCTGCCATGGATGCAAGATACTTTATGCATTCTGGCCCGGATGATGCTACCTATCTGAACTCTAAGCTATAACATCAACAGCAAACAATCCAATACAATCCAATACGTGCTGAAGAGATACAACGAACCTAGCATGATACTACGAAGCAAGAACAGATAACGAGCATGCCAAAACAGAACAACCTAGCATGGACTAACATGAAGAACAACATAAGAAATCATGCCAGTCGGGAATTCATAACAGAGCACCTATCACTAAACATGCTGATAAACACAAACAAGCATACAAACAACAATCACATATAATATCGCAGGGCCTACACAACTCCGGTAAGAAATCCGTACCTGGTCGGAAGGCAACTACACACAAAACCTAAGCTGCGATCGATCCTAAGCTAGCTAGCGAGAACCTAGCAAACACAACAATAATCACACTCTAAAGGCTTAATTATAATAAAATAAATAGGGCTCGGCTCGGGAGCAACTCACGCGCACGCGCCGACACGCGTGACGGGCGGCAAAGCACGGCGGGGCTTTCTTCTTTGAGTCTTGATAGGCGGCAGGGGCGCCTGCTGGCGCTGGCTCATGGCTTTGCTGGCGCCCGATAAGCTGCGCGCGCACGCACGGACAAGCTGGTTGGCACAGGTGCGCTGGCACGAACGAGCGACGGGCGAGCGGGAGCGCTAGCGCGGCGTACAGACGCGATGAAGGTGAAGAGCGGAAGCGCTGGCATTGGGACACGATGCGGGCGCGAGCTGCGCGCAGACGGGCGATGAGCGCACGGGCGCGGACGCTGCTGCTCGCCATTGGGCTGGGCGACGCGACACGGCTGGCTGCGACGATGGGCTGCTGCAGACGCGAGCGACAGGGCTGGGCGACCTGGGCGACGATGGGCTGCCGGTGATAGGTTCGCCTTGGCGTCTGGGTGCGATCCGTTTCTTGCATAGGGAGCGGCGACAGGTGGGCGACACAGGCGACGATGGGCTACCGCGATGGTTCTTCTTTGGCGTCTGGGTGCGATCTGCGGGTCACTGGGCAGGGCTGGCATGGGGCTGTTGGGTGAGGAAGAAGAGAAAAGAGAGTTAGGTTTGGGAAAAGAAAAGATGGAAGATCTATTTTGAACCAACTCTCCTAAGCCACGGATTTTAAGATAACATAAAAGCTTGCAAGGTGAGACACACAACCACCAAGTGGCTCACTTGGCAAGGCCCTCCTCTAGCACACAAGGCCACCCTGGCTCAAACCTCGACTGTAGCACTTTTAATCCAAACCCAACTAAACTTTATTTTTTTGAACCTCCCAACACCTGAACTCAACCAAAATGCAACCACAATCTGAAAACAACCCTCCAAGACTAAACAACAGCTGAGACCCAGAAACGGCCCTGACGGCCCGACCAAATTACCAAAATACCCCTAGGGCATACCTAGAAGACCGGGATGAAAACCTGGGCCATTACAACGGACTACACAAATGTACACTTGTGTGCACAACTCCCAACCTTCCTTTAGAGATCCAAGTCTAACAAGCGCTTTCTAAAAAGCAACGACTAACTCCTGGCAGAAATACAGTCCACCAAGAAACACCAAGAGTTCCATCTTCACACGATATTCGAAGTTGTGGCAACCCTGCTCTACTAAAGCATAACGATGCCAAACCGATCTTACCTCATACCAACGTCTCTACTAAGTGCCCTTTACTCAAAAGGCATCCAACTCATGGCCCCTCTGCTGGGCTAAACTCGCATCTACGATGCTCGACTCTACTCAGATTTAGGCACTCGAAGGTAGTTGACCGCACTGCCAACCACATAGATCTCTTGGCCTCAGCACTAGCGTGAGACTCACACGCGCTAACACTTGTCAACCTTCAACCTGCTAACGTACTCATCCCCCAGTAACACTGGGAAGAGGCTCCGGCTCTTCTCGTACGTCCTTTCGCTTGTAGTCCTCCAACTACCACTAAACTAGCCCTCTTGCGCGACCTAAACAGGTGCAACTGTCTCAAACGGGTCTAATGGCTAAATGAGTGTGCTGAACTCCGGGCGAGTTATGGAACCATCTGTTCTACCAGTGCCAAACACATGCCTGAACCAGGCTTAGTGCCCCAATCAGCACACACACCAATGCACCTCAATTCTACATCTCACTACAAAGAGGGCCAGCAAGGTCACAACTTCAAGTGACGAAAACTCTTGCTAGGCATACAAGGGCTCAAAGCTCAAACAACCTTGTCTATGACATCTCATCTAACTGAAGTCTCCCGGCCTACTCTTGCATCTCCACCTGATGCTCAACAAAACTCCGACCAGCTCTCTCAACATGCAGCAGCTAGCTCTACTCTAGGGGCTCACCATAAGAAGAGTGCTAAACTCTACTAGACAACTGGGGAAACCACCGACGGATCAAGTCCGATGGGTACACTACTCACTGCATCCTTAACCACAGGGTTTTGACTTACTGGCTGAAAGGCAACAACAATTTTGCAAGAGAACAAGGATGTCCCTACATCCTCCACGAAGGCTACTAACTCTACAACCACTCTCTGGGCAACCAAACAATCTGCTAAGGTTCAAGATTAACACCTGAACTGCCCAGGGTAGTCCACACTGGAACCTGCTCCACTAGCAACAACATGACCAAAGCCAAAGCTAATTCCGCTCCTGGAGCGGTACTCCGAGGCAAATCACCACCACCCTCTCTTTAGGGAAAAACTAACATCTAGGCCACAAGTGGCCTGCGGGGGGTCTATTCTCTGCCTCACCCTGGGACGATGTCCCTCCGGTATCTGAGTCTATCTGGATACCCTGACTAGCTGCTATCATACTCCTTACACTGCGGATAGTTGGCATGATGGTGCTCTGGACCCAAACCAACAACGAGTCAGAACCTGCTCGACTCCGCCCTACTCTGCTAAAACATGCATACACTAGATGTAAAATGTATTGTAAATTCTTAACCCTTTTCTAAAACTTACGGACATACCTGATGGCTGTTGGAGCGCTGATGACCTTGGAAACAACCTACAACTGCAGGTCAGTCAACATAATCTATGACTCTGAGCTCTGATACCAACTGTAAAGACCCGACCCGAAAAAAAATGGTCTCTAACCTAGATCCTTACTTAGCATGCATGGTTATGAATATAAACACCATTTAGAGTACCAGGTTAAGACTTTTCAATCAACGCAATTAAAACAAATCCATGAATCCATTAAGTAAAACTAACAAGTAAGGTGACTGATCAGTACTTTCTTGAAATCAAAGAAAACAGTTCGAGAAATCTTAAATAAGTTTTGTATGCTTTCCTAAGGACTCAAGTCCAACTACATGCTAAACCAAAATAAAAGAAAAGAAAAAGTTCGTCTCAGAGTTCGGCCACCCATGATCATCCAGCAGCCTCCTCCTAGCCATCCAGCCTCTGTCCCAAGTTACCTGATGGAAAAACCACAGAAAATAAGGGTGAGCAATGAGTCACTCAGTAAGAATCCCCAACCGGGGAACACTACAAAAACATCTCACTTAGCACACCGTCATGCAACCATACAATAACTTAGAGCTAAACAGCTGGTTTAGGCTATACGCCACTCCTAGAGCTTGCCTGTTCAAGGACTTACAGCTACAACCTATACTAGGTACTACACCATGATGCCCATCGGGGTCTTACACAACCTAGGACGTGATGATGCCCATCTGGGTCTTATACATCAAGGATGCCCATCGGGGTCTTACTCCTGCTGGACCTAGTGATGCCCATCAGGGACTTACACACAAGGATGCCCATCGGGGTCTTACTCCACAAACCAGTGATGCCCATCAGGGTCTTACTCCACAAGGATGCCCATCGAGGTCTTACTCCATAAAACAGTGACGCCCATCGAGGTCTTACACATCTAGGATGCCCATTGGGGTCTTACTCCAGCTAGGAACACTGAGATGCCCATCAGGGTCTTACACTCCCTAGCTACACTATGATGCCCATCGGGGGCTTACTCATAATGGTAATAGTGTAGTGCCCATCGGGGACTTACCTACACTAGCACCCATTAGTGCCCATCGGGGACTTACCCAAGCGGGACCTAAACTAGTAACCCCTAACAGTCTCCTAAGTACAGGAACACAAACTAGCCTAACAATCAGACAATAGACATTACCTGTCTATCCCTAACATGAAACTAACAGAATACGAACAAGAAACATGGATATGCCAGAATAAGAAAACCCTAGCTTGGAACTAACAGAATACGAACAGAAAACAAACATGCCATCAAGGGAAAATATGAATCCTATCCACTCGAAAGCTCGTGCAGTTACAGGATACGATATGCTATTAAGTATTCGCAGGGTCCACATAACCCCGGTAAGAAATCCTTACCTTGGTCGGAAGGCAATTACACACAAAGATCCTATGCCGCATTCGACCCCGAGCTAGCTATCGGGTACCTAACAAACAACAACACATATTACAACCAATAGGACTTAAATAACAAAACAAATAGGGCTCGGCTCGGGAGCAACTCACATGACACGAGGCTGGCGCGTGGACAGACAGATTGTACGGGAGCTGGGCGTTGCTGGCGTGCTGGTGCGGCAGATTTGCGCACGCAGACAGACGACTGCACGAAGCTAAGGCTGCGCTGCTGGACGTGCTGGTGCGACAGGGGGCTGCACGCACTCGGACGGGCTCGCACTGGAGTTAGGCGACGCGACACGGGCTCTGGCTGCGCGCGAACTGGTGATGGCGTGTGGGCTCTGGCCTGCACGCGGACGGCGAGCTCGCGCTAGGACGACGGGCAGGCAAACAGGTGGCTGAGGCTTGACGCTAGCGATGGGGCGATGCAGGCAAGATGCGCGACGACAGGGGCTGCGAGCAACAGGCCACGGCGCTGCGGGGGAAGCGCCTGGGCTGCTGGTGCGACGCGACCTGCTGCTGGTGATGGGGATGCTGGGTGTGCGACAGGCTGATCGGCTGGCCCAAGGGCTGCGACGGCGTTGCTGGTGCTATCACATTGGCGATGCGATGGCGCTGCAGGCGCACGCCTGATTCTGACAGTCTTCTTTGGTGCGATGCAAATCTTTGGCGATGGCCTTCTTTGGGCCACACGGTCAGCGACGGCCAATTTCGCCTAGGGATGGTCGATGGCGGAGTGGAGGTGATGGAGGTGAGTCGGCTGGAGTGGGGGTGTGTGGTGAAGGAGGAGAGAAAAGAGAAGAAGAAGAGGATGGAGTTAGGTTTTTGGGAAAAAGGGATGAAAGACCTATTATGAACCAACTCTCCTAGGCCATGGATTTTAAGGTAACACAAAAGCTTGCAAGGTGAGGCATAAAGACACCAAGTGGCTCACTTGGCAAGGCTCTCCTCGATCACACTAGGCTACCCTGGCTCAAACCGCTGCTGCAGCAACTTTTAATCCAATCTCAACTCTAATTTTATTTTTGCAACTCCCAACATTCAAACTCAACCAAAATGCAACCACAATCTGAAAACCAACCCCAAGGCCAAACAACAGCTGAGAAACGGAAACGGCCCTGACGGCCTGGCCAAATTACCAAAATACCCTTGGGACAAGCCGGGAAGACCGGGATAAAAACCTGGGTCGTTACAGCAAGTTCCCGTTGTGCAAGAGTTTGCAGACGTGTTTCTAGAAGAGTTGCCTGGGTTGCCACCAAAGAGGGAGGTGGAATTCTCAATAGAGCTTGAGTCAGGAACCCTCCCTATCTCGAAAGCTCCTTACCGTATGGCGCCAGCTGAATTGAAAGAGCTAAAGGAGTAGTTGTAAGAGATACTTGACAGAGGATTCATTAGACCGAGTGTGTCCCAGTGGGGAGCACTTGTGCTGTTTGTTAAGAAAAAGGATGGTTCGATGTGTCTGTGCATTGATTATAGGGAGCTGAATAGGGTAACCATCAAGAATAAGTATCCACTACCGCATATTGATGACTTGTTTGACTAGCTCCAGGGTGCTTGTGTGTTTTCAAAGATTGATTTGAGGTCAGGCTATCACCAGTTGAGGATCCAGGATGCTGATATCCCTAAGACAACATTCAGGTCGAGATATGGTCATTATGAGTTTGTGGTCATGTCTTTCGGACTGACGAACGCCCCAGCTGCATTTATGGATATGATGGACAGAGTGTTCAAGGTATTCTTGGATCGTTTTTTCATCGTATTCATAGATGACGTTCTTATTTATTCAAAGTCTAAAGAGGACCATGCTTTGCACTTGAGACAGATTTTAACGGCCTTAAGAGAGAACCAACTTTATGCGAAATTTTCTAAGTGTGAGTTTTGGCTTGAGAAAGTATATTTCCTTGGACATGTTGTGTCCAAGGAGGGAGTGGTTGTGGATGCCTCGAAAATAGAAGCAGTTAGTTCGTGGGCTAGGGCGACCACTGTATCTGAGATTCGTAGTTTTCTGGGTTTGGCTGGTTATTACCGTCGCTTCGTTAGGGATTTTTCTGCTATAGCTTCTCCGCTCACTCATTTGACGAGGAAGGCGTCGATTTCGTTTGGGATGAGAAGTGCGACGAGAGCTTTGCTAAGCTAAAGTACAGTTTGACGTCCGCACCAGTGTTGGTCGTTCCAGAGGGAACAAGAGGTTTCATGGTGTATAGTGACGCCAACAAGTTTGGGTTGGGTTGCGTTCTGATGTAGCACGGTAAAGTGATAGCGTATGCTTCGAGATAGTTGAAACCGTACGAACAGAATTACCCGACGCATGATATGGAGTTGGCGGCTGTTGTCTTTGCACTTAAGATTTGGAAGCATTAATTGTATGGTGAGAAGATACAGTTGTTTACACATCACCAAAGCCTCAAGTATTTCTTTACCCAGAAAGAACTGAACATGAGACAGAGGAGGTGGTTGGAGTTAGTAAAGGATTATGATTGTGAGATTTTGTATCATCCTGGAAAAGAAAATGTTGTGGCAGATGCACTGAGTAGGAAGGCTTCGCATTCAGCAACGTTGTTGAACCCTAGGAGTTTTATAAGAAGAGATCTTGAGAGGGCTGGTATAGTAGTGATGTTAGGGGAGGTTACCGCTAGGGTAGCCCAGTCGACCATCCAGCCTACGATAAAGCAAAAGATTATTGATGGCCAGTTGAGTGATCTTAAGTTAAAGAGTTTATACGAAAGAGTTCAAGCTGATGGTGACTTCGATTTTGTGGTCTCACCAGATGGTGGCTTGAGGTATAAGGGTCGGCTTTGTGTTCCAGCCTATGCCAGAATCCGTACAGAATTGTTGACCGAGGCTCACACTTCGCCTTTTGTATGGCATCCAGGAGTCAACAAAATGTACAAGGATCCACTACAACAAATAGTCCTTTTAATAGCTTTTGAGGATAGCTTTTCTAATGAAACGCTATTAAAAATAAGGGGAAAAAAGCGGGAAATGAATTTTGATAAGCGCGTGGTCACTAATACACTAAAATCTCAAATTTTAGGTTACACTTTTATTTTCCTCTTTCGCCATTTGCAGACTTCTACAACTCCATCCTCTCATTTGTTCATTTGAGTATCTTCACGGTATTTCTACATCGTCTCTATCTTTTCATTTGAGCAACCCCACTTATCGTACTCTAACTCCATATTCTCTAGCAATTTTAACTGGGTAATTTTTTCTTGTTCTTTCTCGATTTTATTTGTTCTTTCTCATATTTGTCTTCTACTCTTTCATTTTCTTCAATCTGCCATCAAAACTCATTTCTTTTTGTAAGAGATTTATCTTTGTTATTTTAATCAATATGATATCTCATTTTTTGATTTTTCTGTGTTTCATTAACACCAACTCTACAAATTTCTTGTTTCCTCTAATGTTCACCTTGATTTCCTTGTTCCCTCCATTATTTATGGATTTTTTAATCTTATTTTTCTCATTTTTGTTCTGTTTTTTTAGTAATTGTCACTCTGTTTCTCTAACATTTATGTTTTCTTGTTAAAAGGTGAATGGGCATGGAAAAGGTATTTTAGGGTTTTAATCTTCTTCAACTTTATTGATAACCTTTCGTTTACTTTTCCCTTAAATTCTGAGATTCTTTTTCATTTTTCTTTTGTTTTCATATGATTGAATTTGTATAGTAACTCTCTTTATTCTCCAAATTTGTTACTTTATCTAATTGTTATAGCTTGTGTTGAAGTTGGAGTTGTGAAGGTTTTAGTCTTCTTCTTATTGTTTTGTTAATTCGGAGTTTAACCTATTTTTTCTTTTTCCTAAAATTTTAGGTGAATGTTTCGGTTGACTCCATTACTTTGAAGAATAATATATTTTTGTGGCAGCTTGAAACTAATTTGTTATGGTCTGTTGAATGTGTCTTAATTATATATTCTTTCTGTTATCTTGGTTCACATTGATGCATATAAAGACAAGTGTGTAGGCTTGAGTTCAATTACATAACAAATGAGAAGAGATAGTTATTGCCCGAAAAGTTCAAGTGCAAACTTTTCTCTCAAACTTTTCTCTGAGGCAGTGCTGTTTTTTATATTGATTATCCTTAAGGTTTTAGTCTTCTCTTATGTCTTCATAGTGTGAGAGATATCATTAATTTTCCTTGCTAGATATTTTGTAATTCGTTGATTTTGGTGTATGTATCGTGTTTTATATATAAATAAAAGAAACAAAAAGTGAACGTTCTTACCTTTTTTCAACAAGAAAAAAGGAAGGGTTTGTATCTTGTATCTGTTTATCTTAATTTGTGATATGATTTTGAATCTTTTATAAATGTCAAATTATTTTGTTAGTGTTCAATATATATGCTATATATTATATGAATTACAAATTATTTTAACTTATTCAATTGAAAGGAAGTTTCATTGAGTTATGTGTTAATCTATAATGTTTTGTAATGTCCATTATAAGTATGTGATACCAAATTTTCTAGTTTGGACTAGTATTCTCAATTTTTACTCGTTTTTGGCTCACGACTCTGCATCAGAAATAAGAAAGCTAGTTGGGCATTTTAATTTTCCTTGTATTGAGTATATGTGGTGTATATATTATTTTAATTATTGAAGCATGATTATTAGCTTTTTTTAGTAACACTTTGTGCTTTTATAGCGTTGCTTTCTTTTGAGAAACAGGGTAGAATATTTATTGTATAAGCTGTAGAAATTAAAGTGGAGAATTGAAAAGAGTCCAAATTATGCATTTTTCTGTCTTTTTTTCCTGTAACAGTTGGCTTTTCATTTTTTGAAAGTTTTTTCCTTTCATAGAACACATTTCAATCGCCTCAACCTTTCTGTTCGTGCATAAAACCAGCTCTTTTGTTCTTAGAAATCGAGTTAACATCTTCCCCATTTCTAAGGTTTGGCATAAGAGCTTTGAGGCAATCTCTTTCCAGAAGCTTATTCAGTTTTATTATTTTCAACCTAAGTTCTCTCATTTCTCTTATTTTGTAGAGTAGAAGCCTCTGAAAATCGACTCGTCTTCGGCTTGTCCAAAGAACAAATGGGGAGATGTTAAATCTGGTAATGTATATTTAGAAATTAGGAAGATATATTATCTTAGTTCACATTGATGCATATAAATACAATTGTTGTTGATTTACCCCTTGAAGAATCTAGTGCTCTATATCATTCTATCACTCTTGCCTGAGTCTTTTGATCTTGCTAATTTTGAGCATCCAGACAATGAAAATTATTAATGGTTAGTTCAAGAATTTTCAGTTATGTTTGTTAATTGTAGAATTTTTCTCTTATTTTGGTGCAGTAATTATGTTATAATCATATTAGTTCTCGGGAGCATATTACACTTCAAGATACGATGGAGGATGTAGTCTACACCACTTCTCAATTTGGCTTGGATGGTCAGTACTCTTTATTTGAAAAGGTTAATATAGACCTATGATAGTATTTTTTTTTGAATTTCTTGTAGTGAGGATTCGTTATATCTCTTGCTTTCTCTCTTTATAACCTTTTTTTTAACAATTTAGATTGTTTCATGGGGATAGATCTTTTTGTATTCATATATTTGTTGATTTTGTTATGATTTATGACATTTCTTTATTCATATAGGAATAAAAAAATTCATTGAAGATTCTTAATCCATGCTCGAGCTACAAATAAGGTGGGATTGATGAAGTACCAGTGCTGAAAACCAATCGTTGAACACAACAATAATTTTTAATCTAGCATTTTTTTTAAAAAAAACTTCATTTTTATTGTATCATTTATAAATATTTATAGTGGATTTTTGTGTAGGGTAGATAATATTATATACATTCTTTATATGAATTCTTGTAAGCACTCAAAGTGTAATTCAATTTGGTTTAATACAAAGTTGTAAAGTTTTATTTGATTCATTGCTATAATAAAATTAATGCCATTAAATATCAATATATACTTTCATTCGCATTGAAATAATATTATAAAAAATTATGGACTTTCAATAACATAGGCTATGATAGCATTGCAAAAAATGTTATATTATGTTTTTATAGCATTTGTTTTACAATTATAAATAATGTTATGAAATAGAAAACATAGCAGTTTTTTTCCATGCTATAAAATAATTTCATAGCATTAAAATAACGCTATAAAAACATATTATTTATAGCATTTTTTATAGCGGTGAAAAAATGCTATGAAAAGTTCGGTACTTTCAATAACATCGGCTACGACCGCGTTTCACAAAATGCTATTATAAGTCTACAATAGCGTTTTTCGAATGCTATCGTATCTAGTTTTTGTTGTAGTGATCTTAAGTAGACTTTTTGGTGGATGGGGATGAAGAGAGAGATTGCCCAGTTTGTAAGCCGATGTCTCACTTGTCAGCAAGTGAAAGCACCTAGGCAGAAACCAGCAGGTTTGTTGCAGCCACTTGCTGTACCATAGTGGAAATGGGAAGAGTGTAAGGACCCGACCCGAGAAATGGTCTCTAACCTAGATCCTTACTTAGCATGCATGATTAAGAAGGTAAAACATCATTCAGAGTACCAAAATTTAAATCTTTACAATCAAACCATTTTGAAATAAACCATAAATTCCAATAGATAAAATCAACAAGTAAATGACTGATCAGTACTTTCTCAAAGTAAAACAAAGGGTACGGTTCAAGAACGTAAAAATAGTTTTGAGTGCTTTCCTAGGGACTCAAGTCCCACTACATGCTAAAATCATAAAAACAATAAAAGAACGTGCATCTAAGAGTCAGCTATCCAAGATCATCCAGCAGCCTCCTCCTAGCCATCCAGCCTCTGTCCCAAGTTACCTGGTGGAAAAACCACAGAAAATAAGGGTGAGCAACAAGTTACTCAGCAAGAATTCCCAACCGGGGTACAATACGAAAACATCTCATTAGCACACGGACATGCAACCATACAAAGACTTAGAGCAAACAGTTGGGTTAAACCACACGCCACTCCTGGGACTTGCCTATTCGAAGCCTTACACAACCTACAACTCAGTGATGCTTCTCGAGGACTTACACACCTAGGATGCCCATCGGGGTCTTACACCTCCAACTCAGTGATGCCCATCGGGGTCTTACACACCTAGGATGCCCCTCGGGGTCTTACACCTCCAACTCAGTGATGCCCATCGGGGTCTTACACACCTAGGATGCCCATCGGGGTCTTACACACCTAGGATGCCCCTCGGGGACTTACACCTCCAACTCAGTGATGCCCATCAGGGTCTTACACACCTAGGATGCCCCTCGGGGTCTTACACCTCCAACTCAGTGATGCCCATCGGGGATTTACACACCTAGGATGCCCCTCGGAGTCTTACACCTCCAACTCAGTGATGCCCATCGGGGACTTACACACCTAGGATGCCCATCGGGGTCTTACACCTCCAACTCAGTGATGCCCATCGGGGTCTTACACACCTAGGATGCCCTTCGGGGTCTTACACCTCTAACTTAGTGATGCCCATCGGGGACTTACACACCTAGGATGCCCCTCAGGGTCTTACACCTCCAACTCAGTGATGCCCATCGAGGACTTACACACCTAGGATGCCCCTCGGGGTCTTACACCTCCAACTCAGTGATGCCCATCGGGGACTTACACACCTAGGATGCCCCTCGGGGTCTTACACCTCCAGATTTCCATCGGGGTCTTCCCGAGCTGGACCTAAACTAGTTACCCCTACAGTCTTCTACACTATACAACCTCCACATATCCCTAGCATGGAACTAACAGGATATATCAGGAATACACGCACAATATCATCTGGAAGCAAGAAAGAACATGCAACCTATCCACTAGAAATTTCATACAATCACAACATAAGGCATGCTATCAAGTGTTCGCAGGGTCCACACAACCTCGGGTAAGAAATCCTTACCTGGAAACAAGTGGAAATTAGCTATCACGAATCAAATAACGACCCCCGAGCTTTAAGCGAACTCGAGCAAACTAGGCCAGTAATAAAATTATCCTAATTAACCAAACAGCAACTAAAATCATACAGTCCAAAGGGTGGAGGCTCGGGAATTTACCAAACGAGAAGGCACCAGGCTCGGCAAGGCAGGCGAGCGGGCAGGGCGTGCGGAGCGACAGGCTGCTGCGCTGGTGGTCGAGCGCTTGCGCGACACTGGGGCTGCGGTGCTAGGAGGCTGGTGCAGCAGGGGCGCTGGGCGCTAGGCACGGGCGCGCGGGTGCAAGGGCGAGGCGCGTGGCCCTGGGTAGCATGGCGGCGACGCGTGCGGGCGGCGCGCGGCGTCATGCCGATCCGTCAGCGCGCTAAGCGTCTGGACGCGAGCGGTCTTGGGTGTCGAGCGAGACGTCTCGTGCAGACGTGAACCGGCGCAGGCGAGCGGGCTCGCCAGCAGCGAGCGTCAGCGGCGCCTTGAGGCACGGACGACGGCGGCGACGGCAGGTACGCTGACGCGGCCGCGCGGATGCGCGACGATCGACGCTCGACGCGCGGCCAGAAGCGCGCGTGACGTAAGCGGCGCGTAGCGCTGAGCGTGCGACGGCGGCAATGGGCGCTGCGCGCGCGCGGCGATTTGTTGGGGTGGCCGTAAGGTCGCTCGGTGCGGCTTTGGTCCGCTTCAGGTATGTCTGTGGCGGGGTGATGGACGGCGACGGGCGGTGGCGGTGGAGAAGGTGTGTGGAGAGGATGAGGGTTTGCGAGGAGCTCTTTTCTTTTTCTTTTTTTTTCCTTCCTTCCCTAAATTAAATAGGCCTTGGGAATCTCAAATTCCCTTCCCAAGGCTTCCCCCCTTCGAGCCCTGGCTGACGCGATTATTTTCTATAGTTAAATCCAAGCTTCCAAACCCCTTTCTAGGCCAAAGGTTCGAGTCCTCCCAACAACACCTTTCAAAAATAAAATATATAAAATCCTTATTTTACATTTAGCTGAAAACCGGGCTGTTACAATACTCCCTCCTTAGAAGACTTCCGTCCCCGGAAGTCGCTGTACTAAAAGAACTCTAGGTAGGTCCTCCTCATCTCCCCTTCCAACTCCCAAGTAGCTTCCTCAACTCCCTGATTCCACCACTGCACTTTCACTAAATCAATAGCTCGGTTCCTCAAAACCTTTTTCTCAAATGCTAAGATCTTAATGGGCTTTTCCTCAAAGCTCAGGTCACGGTTCAACTGCAAAGGCTCGAAATCTATGACATGCGAAGGGGCTGCCACATATTGGCGGAGCAGCGAAACATGGAACACATTATGCACTGCAACCAAGGATGGCGGCAATGCTAATCGGTAAGCTACGACCCCAATCCTCTCGAGGATCTCAAATGGTCCCACAAACCCGGGGCTCAGCTTCCCCTTCTTACCAAACCTCAGAACTCCACGCATCGGAGCTACCTTAAGGAACACATGCTGGCCAACCTCAAACTCCAACTCTCTACGCCTGACATCGGCGTAGCTCTTCTGCCTGCTCTGGGTAGTCAACATACGAGCTCTGATTTTCTGGACAGCCTCGTTGGTCAACTGGAGCAACTTCGGACCTAATACTTGCCGATCTCCAACCTCTTCCCAAAATACCGGGGATCTGCAGCGCTTACCATACAACGCCTCAAACGGTGCCATCTGAATGGTCGACTGAAAACTATTGTTGTAGGTAAACTCCATCAAGTATAAGTACTGGTCCCAGCTACCCGGGAAATCTAGCACACAGGCTCGCAACATATCTTCTAAGATCTGATTCACCCGCTCTGTCTGGCCATCGGTCTGTGGGTGGAAGGTTGTACTGTAGCTGCACTTTGTGCCCAGACCTGCCTGGAGGGCTATCCAAAACCGTGATGTAAAACGGGAATCTCGGTCGGAGATAATCTTAACTGGCACTTCGTGGTACCTAACTATCTGCTCAAGGAACAGCTGTGTCCACTGCTCCACGGTATAGTTTATCCTGTCGGGAATGAAGTGTGCACACTTGGTCAACCTGTCAACGATCACCCAAATCTATGCATAACCCCTAGGAGTTCTGGGCAAACCCGAAATAAAGTCCATGGTAATCTCCTCCCACTTCCACTGTGGCACCGAAGCGCCGCAACAAACCTCTTTGGTTTCGCTTAGGTGCCTTCACTTGCTGATAAGTGAGACACCGACTGACAAACTGGGCAATCTCTCTCTTCATCCCCATCCACCAAAAAGTCTGCTTAAGATCTTGGTACATCTTGTTACCCCCTGGGTGCCATGCAAAAGGCGAGGTGTGAGCCTCGGTCAACAACTCCGAACGAATACCGGCATCGGCTGGGACACATAGCCGACCTTTATTTCTCAAGCCACCATCTGCAAATATCAAAAAATCAAAGTCACCATCAGCCTGAACCCTCTCATACAAACTTGTCAACTTATGATCATTCAACTGGCCGTCGATAAACCTTTGCCTTATCGAAGGCTGGATGGTCAACTGAGCTACCCTGGCGGTAACATCCCCTAACAACACTGCTATTTCTGCTCTCTCGAGGTCTTTCCTTATGATACTTTTGGGATTTACCAACGTTGCTAGATGCGAGGTCTTTCTACTCAGTGCATCTGCCACAACATTTGCCTTTCCAGGGTGATACAGGATCTCACAGTCGTAATCCTTTACAAGCTCCAACCACCTCCTTTGCCTCATGTTCAGGTCCTTCTGAGTGAAAAAATACGTGAGGCTTTGGTGGTCAGAGAAAATTTGAATCTTTTCCCCATACAAGTAGTGCCTCCAGATCTTAAGTGCAAAGACGACCGCTGCCAACTCCATATCATGAGTCGGATAGTTCTGCTCGTGCGGTTTCAACTGCCTCGAGGCGTACGCTATCACTTTACCGTGTTGCATCAGAACGCAACCCAACCCAAACTTCTTTGGCATCACTCAGACACCACGAAACCCCTGTTCCCTCTCCGAAATCGCCAACATCGGCGCGAGACGTCAAAGCGCTTCTTGACTTAGCAAAACTCTCATCGCACTTCTTATCCCATACGAAATCAACGCCCTTCCTCGTCAATCGAGTAAGCGGGGTAGCTATAGCAGAGAAGTTCTGAATGAAACGACGGTAATATCTGGCTAGACCTAGAAAGCTACGAATCTCCGACACCGTCGTCGGTCTGGCCGACGAACTAACGACGTCAATCTTGGACGGGTCCACAGCCACTCCCTCCTTAGACACAACGTGTCCCAGAAAAGCTACCTCCTCAAGCCAAAAGTCACACTTTGAAAACTTTGCATAAAGCTGGTTCTCGCGCAAGGCTGACAAAATCTGCCTCAGGTGCGAAGCATGGTCCTCCTTAGATTTAGAGTACACAAGAATGTCATCTATGAACACGATGACAAAGCGGTCCAAGAATGCCTTGAACACCCTGTCCATCATGTCTATGAATGCTGCTGGGGCGTTCGTCAGTCCGAAAGACATGACTACGAACTCATAGTGACCATACCTCGTCCTGAAAGCTGTCTTAGGAACATCTGCATCCCGGATCCTTAACTGGTGGTAGCCTGACCTCAAGTCAATCTTTGAAAACACACAAGCTCCCTGTAGCTGATCAAACAGATCATCAATACGTGGCAATGGATACTTGTTCTTGATGGTTACCTTATTCAGTTCCCGGTAATCGATGCATAGGCGAATCGAGCCATCCTTCTTCTTAACAAGGACACACTCGGTCTAATAAATCCTCTGTCCAGAAACTCTTGCAACTGCTCCTTTAACTCCTTCAGTTCAGCTGTCGCCATACGATAAGGAGCTTTCGAGATAGGGCGAGTCCCTGGCTCAAGCTCTATTGAGAAATCCACCTCCCTCTTTGGCGGCAGACCAGGCAACTCTTTAGGAAAAACATCAGCAAACTCTTGCACAATAGACACTTGCTCAACAGATAACTGATCACGGCTCCCTTCGGTCAACTTGGCTAAAAACCCCCAAGCTCCTCGAGCTAGCAATCGGTGAGCTTTAACTGCCGAAATCACTGGCGGACTCACCCCACTCTGGGTGACCCAAAACTTAAAACTAGGCCTGCCCGGCGGCCTGAACACTACCTCTTCCGGCGGCAGTCAATCATAGCGTGGTCATCAGCTAACCAATCCATGCCGAGGATCACATCAAAACCATTCATAGCTAACACTATGAGCGTAACCTGCAGAGACTCGTCGGATACCTGTATCCGACCCTCCCGTACCTTCTGACTAGCCAACATACTAGCTCCTGAGGGAGTAGCAACAGATAACTCAAATCCTAGAGGCTCTAAAATCATGCAAGCATGCTCAGCAAAAATAGCAGAAATAAAAGAATGCGTGGAACCCGAATCCAACAATACAAAGGCAAGGTGGTCAAGAACTAGAAGCGTACCTGCCACCGCGGCCCCGGCTTTCTCAGCCTCATGGCGAGTCGTAGCATACACTCTTCCCTGCTGCTGAGCTGGTTAAGCCACCACCGCTTTCTGATTGCAATGCCGGGCCTGATGCCCCTCCTTACCACAGTTGTAGCAAGCTCTAGGGTTACCACCACAAGGTCCCCAATACTGCTTGCCACAGGGTCTACAATACGGTGGCGGCCTCCCTATGCCCTGTTGGCGAGGTTGATCATGGTTATGATCCCGGTGCTGGTCTCTGCCATGATAAGTACCCTGGCGGCGCTGACCGCCTCCATGTCCATTACCTCCTGCGTCAAACTTACGCTTCTGGCCCGAGTACACTGGGCCTTACACTACAAACACTAACAACTTTGCTCTGGAGGATACTTTCCATCATAAATAGTTGCCAACTGCACTGCCTTGGCAAAAGTCTCTAGGGCCTGTGCCCTAACATCTTGAGACACTCCCAGCCTCAGACCCGCAATAAACTTCCTGATCTTCAGCTCAGGAGTAGCAATCAACTGCGGCGCGAAGTACCCATACTCCAAAAACTTTCTCTCATACACCTCGATCGGGTCAGACCCCTGCTTAAGGTTTGAAAACAGCTCAATCATCTTTTCTTGGGCTTCTTCACTGATAAATTTTGCCTTGAACTCAGCCTTGAAGAATTCCCAGGTGGCAGGTGGAGACCCAGTCGGTCTCTCACTCAAGGTGGAATCCCACCACCACTTAGCTGTTCCAGCTAACACATGAGCTGCACATCGAGCTCGCTGCACCTCAGGACAAGCCATCACCATAAAAGTATACTCTAGCTCAGCAATCCACCTGGCTGCTACCAGTGGTTCTCCAGGGGCACTAAACTTCTCCGGCTTCCATTTGACAAAATTTTTCAGCCACTTGCCCAGATCCTCAGCACCTTCCACCATACCGGCCTCATTCACAATTGGCTCCTGCGGAGCTGGCGGTACTGGTGGCACTACAGTCCTCTGCTGAACTAACTCGGTCAGCTGCTCAATCTGAA
The DNA here is from genome assembly GCA_036507275.1 of Sicyos edulis. Taxonomy (NCBI): domain Eukaryota; kingdom Viridiplantae; phylum Streptophyta; class Magnoliopsida; order Cucurbitales; family Cucurbitaceae; genus Sicyos; species Sicyos edulis. The sequence goes on from CM071851.1 coordinate 33,457,463, forward strand.
TTCGGGACTCCTCATTCTGCGCAACTAACAAAGCCTGCGTTTCAGCTCTCTGCTCGGCCCTCTGGTCGGCTAGCAACCCAACCATAAGAGCTCTCATGGACTCCAAAAAAGCAACTCCAGGGGTAGCCTCCCGAGGCTCAGTTGCCTCCACGCCCTCTCCGAGCAACACACCAGAAGGTCCTGTAGGCTGCCTAACCTCAGCATCAGCTTGGGACGACGTCCCTCTAGTGTCAGAATCAATACGAATGCCCTGGGTGGTCGGCCTCGAGCCTCCCTGACCTCTACGAGTAACTGGCATGATGACAATCTACACCCAAACCAACAATGAGTTAGAACCTGTTTTTCCCTGCTCTACAACAACAAGTCATGTACATGCAAGGTGCAAAAGGTATTGTAATTCTCGACCCTTAAACATAAACTTACGGACATACCTAATGGCTGTCGGATCGCTGATGATCATGGAAAACAACCTACAACTGCAGTCAGTCTACAGAACCTATAACTCTGAGCTTGATACCAACTGTAAGGACCCGACCCGAGAAATGGTCTCTAACCTAGATCCTTACTTAGAATGCATGATTAAGAAGGTAAAACATCATTCAGAGTACCAAAATTTAAATCTTTGCAATCAAACCATTTTGAAATAAACCATAAATTCCAATAGATAAAATCAACAAGTAAATGACTGATCAGTACTTTCTCAAAGTAAAACAAAGGGTACGGTTCAAGAACGTAAAAATAGTTTTGAGTGCTTTCCTAGGGACTCAAGTCCCACTACATGCTAAAATCATAAAAACATTAAAAGAACGTGCATCTCAGAGTCAGCTATCCATGATCATCCAGCAGCCTCCTCCTAGCCATCCAGCCTCTGTCCCAAGTTACCTGGTGGAAAAACCACAGAAAATAAGGGTGAGCAACAAGTTACTCAGCAAGAATCCCCAACCGGGGTACAGTACGAAAACATCTCATTAGCACACGGACATGCAACCATACAAAGACTTAGAGCAAACAGTTGGGTTAAACCACATGCCACTCCTAGGACTTGCCTATTCGAAGGCTTACACAACCTAGGACTCAGTGATGCCTCTCGAGGACTTACACACCTAGGATGCCCATCGATGACTTACACCTCCAACTCAGTGATGCCCATCGGGGTCTTACGCACCTAGGATGCCCCTCGGGGTCTTACACCTCCAACTCAGTGATGCCCATCGGGGTCTTACACACCTAGGATGCCCATCGGGGTCTTACACCTCCAACTCAGTGATGCCCATCGGGGTCTTACACACCGAGGATGCCCCTCGGGGTCTTACACCTCCAACTCAGTGTTGCCCATCGGGGTCTTACACACCTAGGATGCCTCTCGGGGTCTTACACCTCCAACTCAGTGATGCACATCGGGGACTTACACACCTAGGATGCCCCTCGGGGTCTTACACCTCCAACTCAGTGATGCCCATCGGGGACTTACACACCTAGGATGCCCCTCGGGGTCTTACACCTCCAACTCAGTAATGCCCATCGGGGTCTTACACACCTAGGATGTCCCTCGGGGTCTTACACCTCTAACTCAGTGATGCCCATCGGGGACTTACACACCTAGGATGCCCCTCGGGGTCGTACACCTCCAACTCAGTGATGCCCATCGGGGATTTACACACCTAGGATGCCCCTCGGGGTCTTACACCTCCAACTCAGTGATGCCCATCGGGGACTTACACACCTAGGATGCCCCTCGGGGTCTTACACCTCCAGATGTCCATCGGGGTCTTCCCGAGCGAGACCTAAACTAGTTACCCCTACAGTCTTCTACACTATACAACCTCCACCTATCCCTAGCATGGAACTAACAGGATATATCAGGAATACACGCACAATATCATCTGGAAGCAAGAAAGAACATGCAACCTATCCACTAGAAATTTCATACAATCACAACATAAGGCATGCTATCAAGTGTTCGCAGGGTCCACACAACCCCGGGTAAGAAATCCTTACCTGGAAATAAGTGGAAATTAGCTTTCACGAATCAAATAAGGACCCCTGAGCTTTAAGCGAACTCGAGAAACCTAGGTAAGTAATAAAATTATCCTAATTAACCAAACAACACCTAAAATAATAAAGTCCAAAGGGTGGAGGCTCGGGAATTTACCAACCAAAAAGGCACCAGGCTCTGCAAGACAGGCGAGCAGGTAGGGCGTGCAGAGCGACAGGCTGCTGCGCGGGTGGTCGAGCTCTGGCGCGGCGATGGGGCTGCGCTGCTAAGCGGCTGGTGCAGCAGGGGCGCTGGGCGCTAGGCACGGGCGCGAGGGTGCAAGGGCGAGGCGCGTGGCCCTCGGAAACACTGCAGTGGCGGGGCGTGCGGGGCGGACAGGCGGCGTCGCGCGGCCGGCGTCAGCCTTGACGCGGACGACAGTCTTGAAATCTTGAGCGGAGGCGTCGCGCGTGCGACGTGGCCGGCCTTGAGCCAGAGCGGGCTCGCTGGAGCAGGCGTGCGGGTGATGCTGAGGCACAGACGGACGGCGACGCGGTGGGTGCACTGGGACGCAGTCGTGCGGATGCGGTCGGACAGAGCGACGCCAGGCGCGTGGTGCGGCGCGACGGCGGCGGCGGGCGCAGCGAGAGCGGCGGCGACGGCGCGGCGGCGCCAGGGATGGGTGGCTGCAAAGGCCGCTCGGTCGCGGCTTAGGTTTGTCGGTTGTCTTGGCTGCGAGGCGGGCCGATGGATTGCGACGGGCAGGGACGGGCGGCGAGGGTGTGGGGAGAGGATGAGGGTTTGCGAGGAGCTTTTTTTTTTCCTTCCTTCCCTAAATTAAATAGGGCTTGGGAATCTCAAATTCCCTTCCCAAGGCTTCCCCCTTTCGAGCCCCGGCTGACACGATTATTTTCTTTAGTTAAATCCAAGCTTCCAAACCCCTTTCTAGGCCAAGGGTTCGAGTTCCCCCAACAACACCTTTCAAAAATAAAATATATAAAATCCTTATTTTACATTTAGCTGAAAACCGGGCTGTTACAAAGAGATTACCATGGACTTTATTTTGGGTTTGCCCAGGACTCAGAGAGGCTATACACAGATTTGGGTGATCGTTGATAGATTGACCAAGTGTGCGCACTTCGTCCCTAGTAGAATAAATTATTCCGTGGAGTAGTGGTGTAACAGCCCGGTTTTCAGCTAAATGTAAAATAGGGTTTTTATATATTTTATTTTTGAAGAGTTTTATTTGGAGGACTTGAACCCTTGACCTAAAAAGGGGTTTGGAAGCTTGGATTTAAATAAGGAAAATAAACGCGTCAGCCAGGGCTCGAAAGGGGGAAGCCTTGGGAAGGGATTTTGAGATTCCCAAAGCTTATTTATTTTAAGGAAAAAGGAAATAGAAAAACAAAAAAGAAAAACACTCCCCTCATGAAAACCCTCACCCAGCCACACCCTTGCCGCCGTCGCACCTAGCCTCACCGTCACCGCCGTCACACCCAGCCGCACCCTAGCCCACCACACCCCAGCTCGCACAGCCCTAGCGTTGCCTGCACCGTGCACCCCAGCCACCCGTCGCCGCTCCTGCACGATAGCACCCCAGCGCCGTCTCGTTTGCACGCCCTTGCCCCAGCGCACCGGCCGCGTCGCCCCGTCCGTCCGCGTCGCTCCACTCGCACCCCAGCGCGCCGACCGCGTCGCCCCGTCCGTCCGCGTTGCTCTGCTGGCCCACGCGCCGTCCCAGCGAGTCCGCTCACTCGTGCCCCGTCTCCGTAGCCCAGTTCGCCCACACGCTGCCCCAGCGCGTCTGCTCGCCTTGCCGCGCGCCCGAGCCAGCGCCCAGCGCCAGTGCCCAGCGCCCTTACCGCACCAACAGCGCCTGTTCCTGCCCTTTGCTGTCGAGACCACGTGTCTTCTCGGTTGGTAATTCCCGAGCCTTTCCTCTGTTAGACTTTAAGCTGCTGGCTGCTGTTTATTTATTTAGGATGTTTTATTGTATGCCTAGGTTGCTCGGGTTTGCTTTAAAGCTCGAGGGTCGTTAATTGATTCGTGATAGTTATTTCCCACTTGTTTTCGGGTAAGGATTTCTTACCGGGGTTGTGTGGACCCTGCGAATACTTGATAGCATGCCATATCTTGTGTTTGTATGAAATTTCTAGTGGATAGGTTGCATGTTCTTTCTTGCTTCCAGATGGTGTTGTGCTTGTATTCCTGATATAATCTGTTAGTTCCATGCTAGGGGTTTAATTATCTTAGCATAACCTTGTCCTATTTTATCCTGTTAGTTCCATGCTAGGGATAGGCGGGTGATGTATAGTGTAGAAGACTGTAGGGGTAACTAGGTTAGGTCCCGCTCGGGTAAGACCTCGATGGACATCCGGAGGTGTAAGACACTGATGGGCATCCTAGGTGTGTAAGGCCCCACTGGGCATCACTGAGTCTGGAGGTGTAAGACCCTGATGGGCATCCTAGGTGTGTAAGGCCCCACTGGGCATCACTGAGTCTGGAGGTGTAAGACCCTGATGGGCATCCTAGGTATGTAAGGCCCCACTGGGCATCACCGAGTCCTAGGTTGTGTAAGGCCCGAAGGGCATCCAGGTGTAGAACCTAAAATAGGCTGTAGATGAAAGCCCTTGAATAGGCTCGCTCTAGAAGTAGCTCGTAGCCTAAACCAACCGTTTCTTCTCTAAGTCATTGTATGATTGCATGTCAGTGCGCTAAATGATATGTTTTCGTATTGTACCCCAGTTGGGGATTCTTACTGAGTAACTCGTTGCTCACCCTTATTTTCTGTGGTTTTCCCCAGGTAACTTGGGACAGAGGCTGGATGGCTAGGAGGAGGCTGCTGGATGATCATGGATAGCTGACTCTGAGTTGCACGTTTCTTTTATTGTTTTTATGATTTAGCATGTAGTGGGACTTGAGTCCCTAGGGAAGCACTCAAACTATTTTATGTTTCTCGAACAGTACCCTTTGTTTTGTTTTAAGAAAGTACTGATCAGTCACTTATTTGTTGATTTTTGTTTTAATGGATTTATGGTTTATTTTAAATGTGTTGATTGAAAAGATTTGAATTTTGGTACTCCGAACGATGTTTTTCCATTCTTAATCATGCATGCTAAGTAAGGATCTAGGTTAGAGACCGGTTCTCGGGTCGGGTCCTTACAGTTGGTATCAGAGCTCAGAGTTATAGGTTCTGTAGACTAACCTGCAGTTGTAGGTTGTTTTCCATGATCATCAGCGCTCCGACAACCATCAGGTATGTCCGTAAGTTTAAGGTTAAGTGTTAAGAATTACAATACCGTTGCACTTTGCATGTTCATGACTTGTTGTTGTAGAGTAGGGAAAAACAGGTTTTGACTCATTGTTGGTTTGGGTGTAGATTGTCAGCATGCCAGTTACTCGTAGAGGGCAGGGAGGCTCGAGGCCGACCACCCAGGGCATTCGTATTGATTCTGACACTGGAGGGACGTCGTCCCAAGCTGATGCTGATGTTAGGCCACCTACAGGCCCTTCTATTGTATTGCCCGGGGAGGGAGTGGAGGCATCTGAGCCTCGGGAGGCTGCACCGGGAGTTGCTTTTGTGGAGTCCATGAGGGCTTTTATGGTTGGGTTGCTAGCCGAGCAGAGAGCTGAAACGCAGGCTTCGTTAGCTGCGCAGAGGGAGGAGTCCCAAATTCAGATTGAGCAGCTGACCGAGTTGGTGCAACAGACGACTGCAGTGCCACCAGTACCACCAGCTCCGTAGGAGCCAATTGTGAATTAGGTCGTTATGGCGGAAGGTGCTAAGGATCTGGGCAAGTGGCTGAAAGATTTGGTCAAATGGAAGCCCGAGAAATTTAGTGCCCCTGGAGAACCACTGGTAGCAGCCAGGTGGATTGCTGAGTTAGAATACACATTCATGGTGATGGCTTGTCTTGAGGTGCAGCGAGTTCGATGTGCAGCTCATGTGTTAGCTGGTACAACTAAGTGGTGGTGGGATTTCACTTTGAGTGAGAGACCGGCTGGGTCTCCACCTGCCACCTGGGAATTCTTCAAGGCTGAGTTCAAGGCAAAATTTATCTGTGAAGAAGCCCAAGAAAAGATGATCGAGCTATTTTCAAACCTTAAGCAGGGGTCTGACTCGATCGAGGTTTATGAGAAGAAGTTTTCAGAGTATGGGTACTTAGCGCCGCAGTTGATTGCTACCCCTGAGCTGAAGATCAGGAAGTTTATTGCGGAGTGCGAGACAGGAGTGTCTCGAGATGTTAGAAACAGAGCCCCAGAGACTTTTTCCAAGGCAGTGCAGTTGGCAACTATTTATGATGGAAAGTATCCTCCAGAGCAGGTTGCTACTGCTGTTGTGCAGAAGGCCCCAGTGTACTCGGGCCAGAAGCGTAAGTTTGACTCAGGGAGTAATGGCCGTGGGGGCGGTCAGCGCCCTCAGGGTTCTTATCATGGCAGAGACCAGCATCGGGACCGTAACCGTGATCAGCCTCCCCAACAGGGCGTAGGGAGGCCGCCACCGTATTGTAAACTTTGTGGGAAGCAGCATTGGGGACCTTGTGGTGGTAACCCTAGAGCTTGCTACAACTGTGGGAAGAATGGGCATTGGGCCCGGCATTGCAACCAGAAAGCAGTGGTGGCACAGCCAGCTCAACATTAGGGGAGAGTGTATGCTACGACCCGCCAGGAGGCTGAAAAAGCTGGGGCCGCAGTGGCAGGTATGCTCCTAGTTCTTGATCACCTTGCCTTTGTGTTGTTTGATTCGGGTTCCACACATTCTTTTATTTTTGCTATTTTTGCTGAGCATGCTTGCATGATTTTAGAGCCTCTAGGATTTGAGTTATCTGTTGCTAGTCAGAAGGTAAGGGATGGTCGGATACAGGTATCCGACGAGTCTCTGCAGGTTACGCTGATAGTGTTAGCTATGAGTGGTTTTGATGTGATCCTCGGCATGGATTGGTTAGCTGATAACCACGCTATGATTGACTGCCACCGGTAGGAGGTAGTGTTCAGGCCACCGAGCAGGCCTAGCTTTAAATTTCAGGGCACCCAGAGTGGAGTGTGTCCGCCATTGATTTCGGCAGTTAAAGCTCACCGGTTACTAGCTCGAGGAGCTTGGGGTTTTTAGCTAAGTTGACCGGAGAGAGCCGTGATCAGTTATCTGTTGAGCAAGTGCCCATTGTGCAAGAGTTTGCAGATGTTTTTCCTGAAGAGTTGCCTGGTCTGCTGCCAAAGAGGGAGGTGGATTTCTCAATAGAGCTTGAGCCAGGGACTCACCCTTTCTCAAAAGCTCCTTATCGTATGGCGCCAGCTGAACTGAAAGAGTTAAAGGAGTAGCTGCAGAAGTTGCTTGACAGAGGATTTATTAGGCTAAGTGTGTCCTCGTGGGGAGCACCCGTGCTATTTGTTAAGAAAAAGGATGGCTCGATGCGTCTATGCATCGATTACAGGGAACTGAACAAGGTAACCATTAAGAACAAGTATCCACTGCCTCGTATCGATGACCTATTTGACCAGCTCCAGGGAGCTTGTGTGTTTTCAAAAATTGACTTGAGGTTGGGCTACCACCAGTTGAGTATTCGGGATGCAGATATCCCCAAAACAGCTTTTAGGTCGAGGTATGGTCACTATGAGTTCGTAGTCATGTCCTTCGGACTGACGAACGCCCCAGCAGCATTCATGGACATGATGCATAGAGTGTTCAAGGCATTCTTGGACCTCTTTGTCATCGTATTCATAGATGACATTCTTGTGTACTCTAAGTCTAAGGAAGACCATGCTTCGCACCTAAGGCAGATTTTGTCAGCCTTGCGCGAGAACCAGCTTTATGCAAAGTTTTCGAAGTGTGACTTTTGGCTTGAGGAGGTAGCTTTTCTAGGACACGTTGTGTCTAAGGAGGGAGTGGCTGTGGACCCTTCAAAGATAGAGGCCGTTAGTTCGGGGCCAGACCGACGACTGTGTCAGAGATTCGTAGCTTTCTGGGTCTGGCCGGATATTACCGTCACTTCGTTTAGAATTTTTCTACTATAGCAACACTGCTTACTCGATTGACGAGGAAGGGCGTCGATTTCGTTTGGGATAAGAAGTGCGATGAGAGTTTTGCTAAGCTGAAGAGCAGTTTGACGTCTGCGCCAGTGTTGGCAGTTCCTGTAACGGCCCAATTTTATATTTCGGTTTCCTAGGTGTTTCCGGTTTGTTATTCGGATGTTCGGATGGGCCGTTAGTGCTATTTAACCCTTAGGGGTATTTTGGTCTTTTTGCCCCCGGTCAGGGTTTTGTGGATTTTCAGGATTCCAGGGTCTTTCCTGCCTTTGTCAAAGCTTGATGGTTGTTGGTTGCAAGACCCGACAAGTTTGGGCAAGTTGTTTGGAAGTTTGGAGGTATTTTAGAAAATGGCAAAATTAATTATAATTTTGGTGCTTTCCTTGAGATTTGAACCCTTGCCCTAAATGGTGATTTGGAAGTCTGTAGGAAAGGAGTTTTTTTTAAAAAAGGAAGGTTTGCTTCAGCCGGGCTTTGAAAGAGGAAGCTTTGGGATGGGATTTTAGACCCATTTAAATTAGGAAAAGGAAAGAAAAATCAAGAAAATCCCATTCCCCCTTGTTTTGCAAGTCTCTCTCTCTCTCTCTCTCTCTCTCTCTCTCTTTCTCTCTCTCTCTCTCTCTCTCTCTCTCTTTCTCTCTCTCCTTGCTGACCTCACCAAGAAACCCAACCGTAGCCGCACCAGCCCTAGCCTCACCAACCCCAGCCGAGCCACCACACCCTAGCCGCACCCCCGCTCAACCCTGCACAGCCCATGCCCAGCCGCCCTGCATCGCCCAGCTCCGGCACGCCCAGACGCCCTGCATCGCCCAGCCCAGGCATGCCCAGACGCGCTGCATCGCCCAGCCCAGGCGCGCCCAGACGCGCCGCACCGCACCAGGCCGCCCTGCACCGCGCCACTCGTTTCCGTCCAGACGTGTCGCCCAGCGCCCTGCCTGCCTCCTTGCTGCCGGTCAGCCTACCTTGCCGTGCGGGTTGGGCCGAGACCTTGTATCTTCTCGGTCGATAATTCTCGAGTCTTTTCTCCTTAGGGCCCTAAGCTGTTGGCTGTTGTTTATTTAATTAGGTTGTTTTTATTAAATGCTTAGGTTGCTCGGGTTCGCTTTAAAGCTCGAGGGTCATTATTTGATTGTGAAAGTTATTTCTGCTTGTTTCCAGGTAAGGATTTCTTACCGTGGTTGTGTGGACCCTGTGATATTATCATGATGTGCTTTGTATGCGTGTTGATTGTTATGAGCATGATAGTGATAGGGTAACTATGTTTGATCTCTTGCTAGCATGTTTGCTTGATGTACATGTTAGTGCCATGCTAGGTTTGTTCTTCCAGCATGCTTATAATTCCTGTTTTAAGCTCGTAGTATCATGCTAGGTTATGTGTGTATGATGTGGATTATGTATGTTAGCCAGGAATCATTTACTCTGTACTCTTATCTAGCATAGTAAGGTTTGTCATCATCCAGAGGCTGAGAGTGGACATAACGTATTTTGTCCCCACCGGTTGGGAGTAGAGCGAAGCATAACGTACATTGCTTCCCCCCGGCAGCCGATGTGGATTTAGCTACCACATCGGCATAAGCCTAGTTTGTAGCCTGCTAGAGCGGAACCACGCCAACGGTGGAAGCTTTGCCTTGGCCGATTCTTAGCTTCGGTCGGTGGTACAGTGCCGCACAGATGAGTCTTGAGGGCCTCGCACTACTGTGTTCAGTGACACCGCTTTCGAGTCTTTAGGCATGCTTACCTGGCCCGCGTAGTTTGTCCCTAGGCCCCCACATTTACGCCGGTTGCAGCAGCATGCGGTGTGCGCGCACACGCGTTAGTCGCCGGTTCGGAGAGCTCCCCCGGGCTAATGTTCGTGAGTACACCAGTTCTTTCCTGTTTAGAGCCAGACTTCGGGTACTCTCCCGTTAGTCCAGATTTATTAGCGAGGGTAAGAGGCCCTTGAGAACACCCATTGGGATTGGCTTTTGAGGTAATCATTTGGTCGAGGGAGAAAGACCCTCGAGGGTGTCGGACATCTTTGGGATCGGTTTTTGAGCTGATCAATTGGCCAAGGGAGAAAGACCCTCGGAGATGTCTCGGGATTGGTTATGAGAGCCAATCATTAGGCCAAAAGTAGGAGACTTCCGAGGATTCCAGATCTTGCCTTGTAAGGTCGTTGAGCTATGATCAGTGTTGGTAACCGTTTGCATGTATACCAGGGTGCTAGATGATTGATGTATCGTATTGTACCCCGGTTGGGGATTCTTACTGAGAATGTTTATACTCACCCTTATTTCTGTGGTTTTCCACCAGGTAACTTGGGACAGCACCGGGACGGCTAGCGGAGGAAGCTGATTGATCATGGGAGTTGCCGGCACTCTGTCTTTTATTGTTTGCATATTTGTTCAGCATGTAGATGGATAAGAGTCCTAGGGGAAACATTGTCAAAAGTTGTTTGAACTGTTTTGAATGTTTTTATATAAACTGGCCAGGCTTATTTTACTTCGTTGGTTTTGCTTAAATGAAAATTGTTGGTAATGTTTAAAGTATTCGCCGTTCTCAAATGTTTTTGAAAGGTTTAAATATGAGCACTAAACCGCTTGATGTAATATTTAACTTGCATGCTGAGTGAGAACCTAGGTTTACGACCGTATTTCGGGTCGGGTTCTTACAGTTGGTATCAGAGCACAGAGTCATAGATTCTGTAGACTAACCTGCTTTGTAGGTTGTTGTTCCCATGATCTCCAGCACTCCGCGGCCGTCAGGTTTGTCTGAGTTCATTAAGCTAAGGGTTTTATTTTACAATACTGCATCTAGTATACATGTGTTACCCTTGTTTGGCAGTGAGAGCCCCAGCGTGGTCTAGTTTTTATGCTTTGTGTAGATCGTCAGTATGTTGATTACACATAGAGGAGCAGGGATGTTTGGTATTTCCGACCGAGGGGTTGGACTGCTCATGTTGAGGATGAGACCACGTCCAGGGGTTGTCTAGACCCGTAGGCCACCTTTGGCCCTAGCAGATGGGTTGCCAAGAGAAGGGGGTAGAGGCTAGCACGCCTCAAAGTGAGACTCCTTGAGCAGAGTGTGCTCCAGCCATGAGAGAATTGATGGCAGGTCTTTTAGCTATCAGAGAGCAGAGACCCAGGCGCAAATCGTAGCACGTAGTGAGGAGTCCCGGGCACAGAGAGCCCAGCTGACAGAGTTTATTTAGGAGACACCCCCTAGTAGCTCCAGTAGCCCCGGAGGTTTCCGGAAGGGCAGGATCAGCAGGTTTATGCTGATGAGTTAGTTGGCGTTGATGGAGCCGCCGAGTTTGGCAAGTGGAAGCCTGTAGTGCTTGATGTTTTAGAAAGACCTGCTGGTAGCAGCGAGGTGGTTGACCAGGATCGAGTTTATCATTCGAGTGTTGGGATGACCTGGTTTTTTTAGGCCGAGGCGTGTCGTTCTTGTGTTGTTTGATGCAGCAGTGTGGTGGTGGAAGTCCCCTGTGAGAGGCGGACCAGCAGAGTCTCCACCAGCCACCCGGTCGATTGGCAAGCTGCCAAGTTAGTGGCTTTTGAGGAAGATGTAGAGACATCTTGACCTCCCGCAAGCATGCAGTTGTTTTGCAGCCAGTCCTGTTAGTACCCTATGGCCAGAGTGCGGTGCGAGGTTTGCTTGTCAGGACTTAATCCGTCGTCGATTTCAGTTCGCTAGTAGAGTGGAGCACTCTTTTATTTGCATGTTCCTATTGTGGAACAAGTTGTTGCCACCAGAGGGTCGGCCTGATTATTTGTTGAGCATCGAGTGGGATGCAAGAGTAGGCTGTGGCATGTCTGTTAGACGAGATGCCAGAGATTAGACTGCTCGAGTGTTGAGACTCTTGTGTTGAGTGCCATTGCCCCGTCACTTGGAGTGTGACCTACCCTACCCTCAGTGGGGCATAAAGCTCGTATATGGTTGTTTTGTGCTGTAAAGGATGTAGTGCTTGTTGGCACCAAGCTTGAGAGGAGGTTAAAGACCCGACCCAAAAGCGGCTCTAAATGGGCCTGTACCCCAATGCATGCATTCAAAGTAAAGGACAATATGCAAATATGATTTCGGATTCCAATTAAAATTAAAACATTCAACATTCAATCAGAAATCATTACAGTCTACTGAAACCTGTCCCTGTCTCCAAGCACCTGTTTCAAGACAAATACATTTCCAAAAGTTTACTCTGATCAGAGATTTATTAAAACCGTTCAAAACCTTCTCAGATACAACAATGCTGGAATCCACAAAAACATTTAGAAAACATCCTAGGGCTCCGTGCCCGGCTACATGCATTCAGGGGAAAATAAAAAGACAAGAGTCATAATATAAAAATCAGAGACGACAGCAGGTTCCCAAGATCACAGCTCCTCCTTCAGCCATCGTGTCTCGCACCTTGGTTACCTGTGGAAAACCACAAAATAAGGGCGAGTAACGAATTACTCAGTAAGAATCCCCAACCGTGGTACAATACGATATACATGGTCATCCAGCAGAATGTATGCAAGCTATGAATATAAACACAGAATAGAGAACATAGCTTAAATCCACATATAAACCTCGGATGCCAACTCAGGGTCTTAGTCCAGAAAATCCACCACAAAATATGCCCTATACGGGAAACAAGTCCCAGCCTCAGCCTGTCTACTGTCGATATGAAAGGTGCACTAGCTCAAGATCTCGAAGATCTCTCCGGTCGGCGCAATAATGAGCGTATGCGTGCACCGCATGCTACTGCAAACTCTGGGGGGTGCCGGGTCTAGTGGCAAGCTGCCTAGGTCCAGTCACCATGCCTAACTAAATCTCTGGATCGGTGTCACTGACATAGGGATGTGAGACCTGGACACGTGAACTATGTCAGCCTGTACCACCGCACCTGAGGCTCAGGAACTGGTCGTGGTAGGCTTACACCAGGAAGCGGTCATTGCCCTAACAGGTGGCAATCAAGGGCTACGGCAGAACACGTTGAGGATGTGCCGACTGCCGGGGACGAGGCAATGCCAAATCATCATCCCGACCATTGGGGCATTTAACAGTCTTCCACCCTCACCCAAGATTGCAGGGCCAGCCGTTAGGGTTAGCTAAACCATAACGGGGATCAGGGACGGAGTACCGTCTCGTACGTCCCTGTCGTGGATGCAAGTTACGTTATGCATCCGGCCCGGATGATGCTACCTACCTGAACTCTAAACTATAAAAACAATAGCAAACCATCCAATACAATCCAATACATGCTCAACAGATACAACGAACCTAGCATAATACTACGAAGCAAGAACAAATAACGAGCATGCCATAACAGAACAACCTAGCATGGACTACCTTGAGAAACAACACAAGAATTCATGCCAGTCGGGAATTCAGAACAGAGCACCTAACACTAAACATGCTGATAATCATAGACAGGCATACAATCAACAATCACATATAATATCGCAGGGCCCACACAACTCCGGTAAGAAATCCTTACCTTGGTCGGGAGGCAACTAAACACAAAGTCCTAAGCTGCGATCACTTCCGAGCTAGCTAACGAGAACCTATCAAACACAATAATAATCATAATCTATAAGCCTAAAAATAATAAAATAGCAGGCTTGGCTCGGGAGCACTCACACGGCACGGCGACACGGGGCTGGGCGCTGCTGGCGGGTTGGTGCGGCTGGGCTGCGCACTGGGCAGGCGATAGCACGGCGCTGGGGCGCTGGCTGCGCCCACGGATGGGCGCTGGGGCGTGGGCTGCATGCATGGACAGGCAGGACACGACAGGCGAGCGGCACGGCACTGGCGCGCGGGCGCTGGGAGTGCGACGTGGACGCGGACGAGCAGCAGCTGCGACGGGCGCTGGGCGTGCGATGGCGTGCGATGGCGTGCGACAGCAGCTGGGCGATCTGGGCGGCCTGGCTCGGCTGCTGGGGGCGACAAGGAGCGATCTGGGCGTGATCTGGCCAGCTGGTGTGCTGCGACGGTAGCGCTGCTGGCTGGGGCTTCTCTCGGCTGGCTGCAACCAAACACACACACACCCACACTCTTGTACTTACATTCGGCCAGCAAGAATCCAAATTAGAGAAGACGAAGAGACGAAGAAACTTACCCAGAAAGACGATCGAACCACGGAGCTGCAAAGGGGATGAAAATCGGCTAGGGGCTAGGGAGACCTTGGCTTGGGCGGTAAAGAGAGTGTTGGAGAAGAAGGACAAAAACCTAATTTCTTTTTCATTTAACCAAATGCATCAAAACTCCAAAGAACCAAGGCTAACCAAGATATTTCACGAAAACAACAACAAGAGCTCTCCATAGTTCAACTGGCACGCATCCCCGCAAGCTTTCCCGGAGACCCAGGTTCGAATCCCAACTGCTACATAATTTTCTTTATTTTTACTTTTGCATCTATCCATGCTCAAACCCATCCACAAAGCCTAAAAAACCTACATAAATCCATCCAATAATTTTAGCAACTGGAAAAAGACATAAACGGCCCTGACGGCCTGACTAAATTACCAAAATACCCCTAGGGCATACCTAGAAGATCGGGATGAAAACTTGGGCCATTACAGGAGGCCTAGATTCAGGTCAGTTGGCACCTTTTGGTGCAGGTGGTTCCATGACCCGCCCGGAGTATAGTATCCCCACTAGCCTTGTACCCGTTTCCTGAGGTTGCACCTGTTTGGGTTGCATAAGAGATCTAGCTCGGTGGTAGTCAGAGAACTACAAGTGTGAGGTCGTTCGAGGGAAAAGTAGAAGCTTTTCAGGGTCACCGAGAGTTGGGTACAAAGGATGCTGTAGGTTGGTAAGGGCTAGCGCGCCCGAGTTTTCGCGCCTGCGTTGTGGGCTTGTGAGCCAGCTTGATGGTGGTGTGATTCGACTACCCTTTGAGTTACCCTAGTATGGGAGAGTTGGCATCGATGATGCGTGGTTGATCCAAAGTTAGAGCCATGAGTTGGATGGTTGAGCGGAGCATTTAGTGGGCACATTGGTATAAGGTATGTCAGCTTGGTGTGGTTATGCTCATGTAAGAGTGAGTTGACCAATGTGGCATTTCGTGGTGAGTTGACCCCGAGTGGGTTGTACTCTTGTTGCTCCTTTGCTAGTTGTGGCTCTATTGGGAGGCAAAAGTTGCCTTGTGTGAGAGTACTTGTTGGTTTGGATCTTAAGGAACCAAGTTGGAGTTGTACACACCGGTGTACTTTTGTGTAGCTCGTTCCGTGGTGCATGTTTCAGGAACCACGAGAGGATCGTGTTGAGAAACCAGTGCTCAGTCCTTGAAGTGTTAGGGCTTTAGTTCTTGGCAAGTGCCCTAACCTTGGTTGTAAGGATACCGTGTTTGTAGCCGGGTTGTGGGTTGAGCAAGTTTCGTTAAGTTGGACCTTGACCTGGTTAGAGGACTTCTTGCTGATCGATGGTTGGAGTTCAGTTGGAACTGAACAAGGGCGGTGGTAGCAAGCCGCGTAGTTTCTGACCGTCATTGCTAAGAGTGTTGTTCGGATCCTTACCCTGGGTAGAAGCTACGATGTGGCTGATGCTTTGAGTATGAGGATGACACATTCTATAGCGTTTTTGGTCTTCTTGGTTTTTCGAAGAGATGGAGCAGGCCAACATAGTTGAGATGCTGGAGAGAGTTGTGCCTATGTAGCCTGTTGTCTGTTAGACCGTTTGACGACAGTGTGTGTCGGAGGGTGATCGGAGGAACCCTAAGTTGTGGAGAGCCTCACCAGAGCTCAGTCCGACCCAGGCAGTGTTCCTCGGTTGAGTTTCTGGATGCTTGTTGTCGGTTGACAAGCTAGAGTTGTTCTTGGTAACCTCCGCTTTGGTTTTCAGAATTCTTAGCGAGGTGGTGCTTGGCGTTGACCAAGGTTTGGTTCCCCTGTTGGTTCTAGAGCTAGTTTGGTTCGAGTAAGCTGGCGTTGCCCTGAGGACTTGTTCCTAGTCAGGAAGTTTTGGGAGTTGACCCCTCCCTCAGTAGTTGAGCAAGTACTGCTAGTCTAAGTTGGTGGTTCAAGCCATTGAGGAATCCTCGGATGTTGCTTCCGAGTGAGTTGGTTGTTGTTGCCCTTGGGTTTGGGCAAGACAGCGAGCGTGTGTGAAGTTTACTGTCCTTCGGAAGTCCGCTTGTTGGGAGATCGTTCCTGTAGAGGAGAAGTTAGCTTAGCTCCTGAGTTGTGTAGTTGATCAGAGTAGCGCAGTGGTCAGCCCAGCGTGAGGGTCCCTGCGTTTGTTTGTTAGCAAGCGGAAAGTTGTTTGTTTCCGCGAGGGCGGAGGCCAGCCAGTTCAAGGGCTGGAGTTATTGCTGGATGGTTGTCGGACCTTTGGAGCTTGTAGACCCCCCATAGTTCTTTGGTGGTTGAGTTCCCGGCCTCGAGTATTAATCTGTTGGGGTAGTCTTGCTGACTCGTGTTGTTCAGGATTCACAAGCTTGTGGTCTTCGCTATCCTTATTCCTCGCGATGTCTCGTGTGTGGAGTTTCTGGATTGGAAGAAGAGATAAGTCTAAGCTTTAAGAAGGAAGTCCTTAGAGCAGCCAGATGGACTTAAGAGTTTAGTGGCAGTTTGGAGACGAGCTTCGCTCGTTGTAAGACTTGGGTTGAGATTCTGCAAAGCAAGCCCTTCTCGGGCTTTGTTCCTAGTTGATGTGCGTTCGCAGTTGGCGTTATAGCTGAGCCACAGTTGAGTGAGTTGGCACAGAGGTGTCGTGGCATAGGTTGGTAAAACCTTTGAGTTGTTATCCTCAAGGTGTTGTGTTGCTAGTAGCCGTGTGTTGTTTTATTCCTTGCTGCTTGAGGTTTTCGTGAGAGAAATGTTGTTTGTTTTCCTGTCTGGCGATGTTCACTTAGGCCAGTGGCTGGTCGGATTGCATTGAAAAGTTTGTTGTCGGTCGTTGAGGGGCTCCAGTTTATTAGTTTGGCTGCGTGGAGCCTGTTTCTGGACCTTGTCGTTCAGAGGTGGCCGTAGCTGAAGTTTCAGCTAGTGTGAGTGGGGTTAGTCGTCTGGTGAACCAGGTATGTGCCCCCAGGCCTGAGTGCGTCGATGCTCTTCGAGATGGTTGCTTAAGTGTTGTGGAAGCGTACTAGTTGGAGAAGTTTGCCTTTAGGGTCGGCCGCCAGGTGGTGGGTCGATTGGATTTCGTTAAGGCTTATAGGCAACCATTGGGTTCGCAGGTCTCTTATGAAGTAGGAGTAGGCCGACTAGTTTAGGGAACCCGAGAGGTTCAGTTGTTTGGCCAGCATGGTGTAGTGTTGAGGCTGTTTGTTAACAGCTGTGAGCCTAGAGAAGTTACGCCGGTGCGCGGCGGGGAGTTTAGAGCTTGTGACCAGTCTACGAGTTTGCTGAGGGTAGCACCGTAGAGAGGCATTCCGAGTTGGGTTACCAGGGATAAGTGAGCCCTAGAGTCGTAAGACCGTTTGAGATTTGGTGAGAGTCAGAGGATGTGGCTCACCGACTAGCGCTATCGCATGTTTTTCTTCGAAGCTCAGTGTTAGTTCAGTTTTGGTTGAGATAGTTTGTGGCAGCCTCGGTGTCTTTAGGGCTTGGAGCCTTTGGGAACCCAAGAGGTTTCGGTTTTCGAAGAAGGATTTGTGTTGTCTTAACCAGGAGCTTGGTTGGTTAAGGATCAGTGGAGTTTTCCTGGAGTTGTTTTCGTCTTAGGACTTTCGAGGACGAAAGTCTTAAAAGGAGGGAGTATTGTAATGGCCCAGTTTTCTATTTCGGTTTCCCAGGTGTTTCCGGTTTGTTATTCGGATGTTCGGATGGGTCGTTAGTGCTATTTTAACCCTTAGGGGTATTTTGGTCTTTTTGCCCCCGGTCAGGGTTTCGTGGATTTTCAGGATTCCAGGGTCTTTCCTGCCTTTGTCAAAGCTTGATGGTTGTTGGTTGCAAGACCCGAGAAGTTTGGGCAAGTTGTTTGGAAGTTTGGAGGTATTTTAGAAAATGGAAAAATTAATTATAATTTTGGTGCTTTCCTTGAGATTTGAACCCTTGCCCTAAATGGTGATTTGGAAGTTTGTAGGAAAGGAGTTTTTTTTAAAAAAAGGAAGGTTTACTTCAGCGGGTTTTGAAAGAGGAAGCTTTGGGAAGGGATTTTAGACCCATTTAAATTAGGAAAAGGAACGAAAAATCAAGAAAATTCCATTCCCCCTTGTCTTGCAAGTCTCTCTCTCTCTCTCTTTCTCTCTCTCCTTGCCAACCTCACCAAGAAACCCAACCCTAGCCGCACCAGCCCTAGCCGCACCAACCCCAGCCGAGCCACCACACCCTAGCCGCACCCCCACTCAGCCGTGCACAACCCATTCCCAGCCGCCTTTGTAACGGCCCAGGTTTTTGTCCCGGTCTTCCAGGTATGCCCTAGGGGTATTTTGGTAATTTGGTTGGGCCGTCATGGCCGTTTATGTCTTTTTCAGTTGCTAAAATTATTAGATGGTCTTATGTAAGTTTTTGAGGCTTTGTGGTGGTGTTTGGGCATGGGGAGATGAAAAAAGAAAATTAGGGGTTAAAGATGTTGTGGTTGGGTCTCAAACCCGGGAAGCTAGGAAGTCTGGTGGGTGGTGTGGCCAGTTGAGCCACCAGGTGTTTTTGTTACTCTCTCCGCAACATATCTTGGTTAACCTTGAGTCCTTCGGGTTTTGGTGCATTTGATTAAATGAAAGGAAATTAGGTTTTTGTGTTTTATTCTCCAAACCCCGATGGCCGCCCAACCCTCTTCTCTCTAGCCATCTTGCGTGAGTCTTCTCCCTACAGTCCTCTGAGTGTCGTTCCGGCCAGCCAAGCAACCCAGTGAGCGGCCGGTCGAGCGGCCACCCAGATCGCACCAAAGCAGCCCCAGCGCCCAAGAAGCAGCCGCCCAGACGCCTGCGCGCCAAAGAAGACGCAACCCGAGCACCCAGCCGTCGCGGCCGCCCGGCGCCAGCCAGAGGCCGTCGCCGCGCACCGACCGCGCGCGCGCGTCGCCGCGCCGCGCTTCGCTCGCGTCCACGCGCCAGACGCCATCGCCCAGCCGAGATCGCGCCCACGTCCGCGTCGCAGCCCCAGCGCCCGCACGTCCGTCGCCGACCCAGCGTGTCCGCATCCAGCGCCAGCGTGCTGTGCCGCTCGCCCGCCCGTGTCCTGCCTGTCCGCGCCCAGCGCCGTGCCAGCGCGCCCATCCGCGCCCAGCCCTGCCGCCCATCTGCGCCCGTCAGCGCCCAGCAGGAGCCCCGCCGTGCTGCCTGCCCCTCCGCGTGTTAGTCGAGCCGAGCCTTGTTTATTTTATTGTATTTAGGCCTATGGATTGTGATTATCATTGTTTTTGTTAGGTTCTCGGTAGCTAGCTCGGGTTCGATCGCAGCTTAGGATTTTGTGTTTAGTTGCCTCCCGGCCAGGTAAGGATTTCTTACTGGAGTTGTGTGGGCCCTGCGATATTATATGTGATTGCTGTTTGTATGTTTGTTTGTGATTATCAGCATGTTTAGTGATAGGTACTCTGTTCTGAATTCCCGACTGGCATGATTACTTATGTTGTTCTTCATGTTAGTCCATGCTAGGTTGTTCCGTTCTGGCATGCTCGTATCTGTTCTTGCTTCGTAGTATCATGCTAGGTTCGTTGTATCTGTTGAGCACGTATTGGATTGCATTGGATGGTTTGCTATTGTTGTTATAGTTTAGAGTTCAGGTAGGTAGCATCATCCGGGCCGGATGCATAACGTAACTTGCATCCACGACAGGGACGTACGAGACGGTACTCCGTCCCTGATCCCCGTTAGGGTTAAGCTAACCCTACCGATAGGCCCTGCAATCTTGGGTGAGGGTGGCAGACTGTTAAATGCCCCAACGGTCGGGATGATGACTTGGCATTTCCTTGTCCCCGGTAGTCGGCACGTCCTCAACGTGTTCGGCCGTAGCCCTAGATTGCCACCTGTTAGGGCAAGGACCGCTTCCTGGTGTAAGCCTACCACGACCGGTTCCTTAGCCTCAGGTGCGGTGGTACAGCCTGACATAGTTCACGTGTCCGGTCTCACACCCCTATGTCAGTGACACCGATCCAGAGATTTAGTTAGGCATGGTGACTGGACCTGGGCAGCTTGCCACTAGACCCGGCACCCCCCAGAGTTTGCAGTTGCATGCGATGCGCGCATATGCTCATTACAGCTGTAAAGACCCGACCCAAAAGGGGTTCTAAATGGGCCTTTACCCCAATGCATGCATTCAAAGTAAACGACAATAAGCAAATATGATTTCAGATTCCAACTAAAACTGAAAACATTCAACATTCAAACAGAAATCATTACAGTTTGCTGAAACCTGTTCCTGTCTCCAAGCACCTGTTTCAGGACAAATACATTTCCAAAGTTTACTTGATCAGAGATTTATTAAATTAATTCAAAACCTTCTCAGTTACAACAAGGCTGGAATCCACAAAAACATTTAGAAAACATCCTAGGGCTCCGTGCCCGACTACATGCATTAACGGGAAATAAAAAGACAAGACTCATAGTATAAAAAGTCAGAGACGACAGCAGGATTCCCATGATCACAGCTCCTCCTTCAGCCATCCTATCTCGCACCTTGGTTACCTGTGGAAAACCACAAAATAAGGGTGACTAACGAATTACTCAGTAAGAATCCCCAATCGGGGTACAATACGATATACATGGTCATCTAGATGAATGTATGCAAGCTATGAATATAAACACAGAATAGAGCACATAGCTTAAAACCACTTATAAACCTCGGATGCCAACTCAGGGTCTTAGTCTGGAAAATCCACACCACACAATACGCCCTATACGAGAAATAAGTCTCGGCCTCAGCCTGTCTACTGTCGATACGAAAGGTGCACTAGCTCAAGATCCCGAGGAGCTCTCCGGTCCGTGCTGTAATGAGCGTAAGCGCGCACCGCATGCTACTGCAGACTCTGGGGGGTGCCGGGTCTAGTGGCAAGTTGCCCGTGTCCGATCCACCATGCCTAACTAAATCTCGGATCGGTGTCACCGATAGGGGTGTGAGACCTAGACACGTGAACTATGTCAGCCTGAACCACCACACTTGAGGCTAAGGAATCGGTCGTGGTAGGCTTACACCAGGAAGCCGTCCTTGCCCTAACAGGTGGTAATCAAGGGCTACTGCCGAACAAGCTGAGGACGTGCCGGCTGCCGGGGACAAGGCAATGCCAAGTCATCATCCCGACCGTTGGGGCATTTAACAATCTGCCACCCTCACCCAAGATTGCAGGGCCAGCCGATAGGGTTAGCTAAACCCTAACGGGATCAGGGACGGAATACCGTCTCGTACGTCCCTGTCGTGGATGCAAGTTACGTTATGCATCCGGCCCGGATGATGCTACCTACATGAACTCTAAACTATAACAACAATAGCAAACCATCCAAAACAATCCAATACGTGCTCAACAGATACAACGAACCTAGCATGATACTACGAAGCAAGAACAGATAACGAGCATGCCAGAACAGGACAACCTAGCATGGACTAACATGAGAAACAACATAGGAAATCATGCCAGTCGGGAATTCAGAACAGAGCACCTAACACTAAACATGCTGATAATCACAAACAAACATACAAACAGCAATCACATATAATACCGCAGGGCCCACACAACTCCGGTAAGAAATCCTTACCTGGCTGGGGGCAACTACACACAAAACCTAAGCTGCGATCGAACACGAGCTAGCTACCGAGAACCTAACAAAAACAATGATCATCACAATCCATAAGCCTAAATATAATAAAATAAACAAGGCTCAGCTCGGGAGCAACTCACGCGGCTCGGCTGACACGCGGAAGAGGCAAGCAAAGACGGCGGGCGGCTGCTGGCGCCGACGGGCGCAGATGGCGGCAGAGCGGCGGGCGCCGCACACGACCAGGCGCGGATGGGCGCGCTGGCACGGCGTTGGGTGCGAACGCGATCGCCGCAGGACAGCGAGACACGCGCGCGGGCATCTTTGGGGACAAAGACGGGCGCGCGCGTCTTGCGCGCCACGACGAGGAGTGGCGCTCGAGCGCGCGCGAGAGCAACGCGAACGGGCGGCGCGCAACACCGCGACGGCGACGGCGCGCGCGCGCGGTTGCGTGCGTCGATGGCCTCTCTTTGGCGCTGGCGGCGCCGCGACGCCTAGGCGCTGGGGCTGCGTCTTCTTTGGGTGCTGGCGTGTGGGCGACTTCTTCTTTGGCGCTGGGGCGCTTTGGTGCGATCTGGTGGGGCCGCTTCGACCGGCCGCTCGATTGGGTTGCTTGGCTGGCCGGAACGACACTCAGAGGACTCTCGGGAGAAGACTCACGCAAGATGGCTAGAGAGAAGAGGGTTGGGCGTCCATGGGGGTTTGGAGAATAAAACACAAAAACCTCGAAGGACTCAAGGCTGACCAAGATATGCTGCGGAAAGAGTAACAAAAACACCTGGTGGCTCAACTGGCCACACCACCCACCTGAGTTCCTTGCTTCCCGGGTTCGAATCCCAACAAACGCACCTTTACTCCACCATTTTTCTTTTGCATCTCACCATGCCCAAACACAACTACAAAGCATCAAAATCCCACTTAAGACCACCTAATAATTTTAGCAACTGAAAAAGACATAAACGGCCCTGACGGCCTGACCAAATTACCAAAATGCCCCTAGGGCCACCTGGGAGACCGGGATGAAAACCTGGGCCAATACAATATTCCTTCCTTTTTATGATTTTCGACCTCGAAAGTCCTTAAGACTGGAACAGCACAGGAAACTGCAATCTCATCCCGTCCTCCCCGCTCACGAGCGGCCTCCTCTGAACTCTAACTCCTCCACTGAACTGTTACCGAACGGATCTCACGGCCACGCAACGTCTTCGCCTCAAAGACCAGAATACTCACAGGCTTCCCTTCGAAGTTCAAATCCTCAATCAGTTGCGAGGCTCAAAGTCCACAATGAGCAATGGGTCCGGCACATATTGCCCCAACATCGATACATACAAACACTGTGCGCAGCTGTCAATGATAGGGAAAAGCTAACCGATAAGCAACTCTGCCAATCTTCTCGAGAATCTCAAATGGACCAACAACCGGGGACTCAACTTCCCTCGCTCACAAAACCTCAACACTGCTTACAAAACCTCAACACACCTAGCATCGTTGCAACCTTAAAACATGAGCTGTCCAACCCCAAACTCTAAAGCTCGACGCCGAACATCGGCGTAACTTTCCTGCCTGCTCTGAGCTATCAACTTATGTAACGACCGGACCCGGATGGGGTTCTAAAATGGGCCGTTAACTTAATGCATGCAAAAGGAAAACATAAGAGTGGGAAAAACATTTAAACAAACTAAACATTCATTTACAATATAGTTACTGATCAGTATTTTTCTTTAAAATCATCAAAACAGTTCAAACCATAAGTTTTCCATACAGACCAAAATAAATTTACATGTTGTATTCAAATTAAAACAAAATAAGACACGACAGAGTGTCAGCAGCATCCATGATCTCCCAGCTACCTCCGCTAGCCACCCCGGTGCTGTCCTGAGTTACCTGAAAGATAAGTAAGGGTGAGTATAAAAATACTCAGTAAGAATCCCCAACCGGGGTACGATACGATGCAATCAATCATCTAGCAACCTAGTACACGTGCAAACAGATATCAACACAGATCTTGCTCAACGAGCTTAAAAGGCAAAACTAGAGTCTTCGGAAGTCTCCTACTTCCGGCCTAATGATTGGTTCTCATAACCAATCCCGCGACATCTCTGAGGGTCTTTCTCCCCTAGCCAATTGATCAGCTCAAAAACCGATCCCAAGGATGTCCTCAAGGGCCTCTTACCCTTGCTAATAAATCTGGACTATCGGGAGAGTACCCGAAGTCTGGCTCTAAACTGGAAGGAATGGTGTACTCACGACATTAGCCCGGAGGAGCACTCCAGACCCGCTACTAACGCGTGTGCACGCACACCGTATGCTCTTCTGCAACCGGCATAAATGCGGGGGCCTAAGGGCAAACTACGCAGGCCAGGTACGCATGCCTAAAACTTGGAAGCGGTGTCACTGATCACAGTGGCGCGAGGCCCTCGGCGCCCTTCTGTGCAGCCTGATCCACCGACCTAAAGCTAAGAACCGGCCAAGGTAGGCTTACACCGTTGGCAGGGTTCCGCTCTAGCAGGCTACAAACTAGGCTTATGCCGATGAGGTAGCTAATGCTCATTGGCTGCCGGGAGGGGAAGCAATATACGTTATGCCTCGCTCTACCCCCGACTGGTGGGGACAAAGTACGTTGTGTCCACTCTCAGCCTCTGGATGAAGACAAACCCTACAACACTAGCTAAGAGTACAGAGTGAGAGATTTCTGGCTAACATATACATTAGACATCAATCATACATATCCTATCATGATACTAAGAACTTAAAGCAGGAATCTCGAGCATGCTGGAAGAACAAACCTAGCATGGCACTAACATGTACAACAGGCAAACATGCTAGCAAGAATTCAATCACAAGCTATCCTATCCACTAACATGCTCATAAAAGTAAACAGGCATACAAGGCACAATCAAGAAAGCATCGCAGGTCCACACAACCACGGTAAGAGATCCTTACCGAAACAAGCGAGAAAATAATAATTATCACGACCAACGATTAATGACCCTCGAGCTTTAATCGAATCTCGAACAACCTAAGCATTTCAATAAAACACCCAATTTAATTACAAATCAGCAGCCAACAACTTGGAGTCCAAAGAGGGAAAAGACTCGGGAATTACCAACCGAGAAGCACAAGGCTCGGCCAAGACAACACAGCTGGGCAGGCTAGTCGGCAGCTAGATGGCTGGCTAGGCGCACAGATGGTCGGGTCGGGCGCGCAGACACTCTGCAGAGAGGCTCTGGGCGCTACTGCTGCTCAGCAGGAAAAACTTTGGGGCGCTGGCTCGGCGCGAGGAGCTCGGCCGGGCGCGCTGGCTCAGCGAGGAGCTCGGCCGGGCGCCGCGGGCGCGACGAGCTCTGAGGACGTGATGGCGCGCGGGCGAGGCTCGGCTAGGAGGAGGCACGCGAGCTGGGGGGCTCGACGCTACAGAGACGCGACGATGCACGGGCAAGGCTCGGACGACACACCTGGGCGACAGGGGACGCGCGCGGGCGCTCTGCACGGTGCGGGCTGGGGCTGGGCGAGCTAGGTCCGACTTGGGCGGTGCTGGCACGGGGTGGCTCGCACGGTGCGGCTGGCTGGGTGGCTGGGGCGAGCAAGGGGCTCGGGTGAGGGCTAGGGTCGGGTGAGGAGGAGAGAGAGAGAGAGAGAGAAAAGGAAAAATAAAACACATGGGAAAAATGGGGGAAAAATTTCTTATTTTAATAATTTCCTTTTTTCCTTTTTCTTTTCTTTTTCTTTTCATCCTTATCCTTTTAAAATACAACAAAAATCCCATTTTTGGCTTCCTCTTCGAGACCCGGCTGAAGCGAATCTTTCCAATAATAAAACTCACTTATAAATCACTAAGGCAAAGGTTCAAATCCCAAATCCTGACCGGAGAGCAAAAAGACCAAAATACCCCAAAGGGTTAAAATGCTCTAACGGCCCAACCGATTGCCCTAACACTGAACTGAGAGTACCTGAATAACCGGAATGGAAAACTGGGCCGTTACAATACTCCCACCTTTAAAGACTTTCGTCCTAGAAAGTCCTAAGACTGGAACAGCTCTGGGTAATGAGTCCTCATCTCATCCTCTAACTCCCACGTCGCTTCCTCTGCCCTCTGATGCCTCCAAAGAACCTTTACTAAGATTATCTCTCGGTTGCGCAAAACCTTGCGCTCACGAGCCAAAATCTGAACGGGCTTCTCCTCGAAGGATAAATCTTCACTCAACTCTAAAGGCTCATGCTCTAACACATGCGACGGATCTGCCACGTACTGCCTCAGCATCGAAACATGGAACACATTATGCACCGCTG
The DNA here is from genome assembly GCA_036507275.1 of Sicyos edulis. Taxonomy (NCBI): domain Eukaryota; kingdom Viridiplantae; phylum Streptophyta; class Magnoliopsida; order Cucurbitales; family Cucurbitaceae; genus Sicyos; species Sicyos edulis. The sequence goes on from CM071851.1 coordinate 33,483,346, forward strand.
CCAAAGACGGGGGCAAGGCTAACCGATAGGCCACTGCTCCGATCCGCTCAAGGATCTCAAAAGGCCCTACAAACCTTGGGCTCAATTTGCCTTTCTTTCCAAACCTTAACACACCACGCATTGGTGCTATTTTTAGAAAAACATGTTGACCAACCTCAAACTCCAAATCTCTACGCCTCACATCGGCGTAACTTTTCTGCCTACTTTGAGCTGTTAACATGCGAGCCCGATCTTCACTGCAGCGTCGTTTGTCATCCGAAGTAACTCGGGTCCCAGAGAACTCGCATCTATCACCAACCTCCTCCCAAAACACTGGGGATCTACAACGCTTACCATACAACGCTTCAAAAGGAGCCATCTGAATAGTCGACTGATAGCTGTTGTTGTAAGCGAACTCCATCAAATACAGGTACTAGTCCCAACTGCCTGGAAAGTCCAAAACACATGCTCTCAACATATCTTCCAGAATCTGATTCACCCTCTCGGTCTGACCATCGGTTTGAGGGTGAAAGGCGCGATCTTGGCCGCACTCGCTTCCCATACCCTTCCGGCGCTCTCGAGCGGGATGTGAACCGAGAATCCCGATCTGACACTATCTTCACCGGTACCCCGTGGTACCGAACGATCTGCTCCAAAAATAACTGGGCCCACTGCTCCACGGTATAATTAATCCTGTCGGGGATAAAGTGAGCACTCTTAGTCAGTCGGTCCACAATTACCCAGATCTGGGTAAACCCTCTCGGTGTCCTCGGCAACCCTGAGATATAATCCATCGAAATCTCGTCCCACTTCCATTGTGGAACACTCAACGGCTGCAACAAACCTGCAGGCTTCTGTTTGGGAGCCTTCACTTGCTGACAAGTGAGACACCGGCTAACAAACTCAGCTATGTCCCTCTTCATACCCATCCACCAAAACGTCTGCTTGAGATCTCGATACATCTTGGTACCTCCCGGGTGCCAAGTGAAAGGGGGAACTATGCGCTTCGCAGCAACTCGGCTCGATCCTCGCGACCTCGAGAACGCACAACCCTCCTCTGTATCTCAAGCCTCCGTCTGGTGCTACAACAAAGTCAAAATCGCCATCTGCCTCGACTCTCTCAAGCAATCTCTTTAACTTGGGATCACTTAGCTGACTGTCGATGATCCTCTGCTTAAGCGACGGTTGAACTGATAACTGGGCTACCCTGGCTGTAACCTCTCCTAACAAAACTGCGATACCGGCTCGCTCAAACTCCTTCCGCAATTCAACTCGAGAGCTCAAAGAAAGCCGCGGAATGCGACGTCTTCCTACTCAGTGCATCAGCTACAACGTTGGCCTTTCCGGGATGTTACAAGATCTCACAGTCGTAGTCCTTTACCAACTCGAGCCATCTTCTCTGCCTCATGTTCAACTCCTTCTGAGTGAAGAAATACTTAAGGCTCTGGTGCTCCGTGAATAGTTGAATCTTTTCACCATACAAGTAGTGCCTCCAAATCTTTAGGGCAAAAACAACTGCAGCCAACTCCATATCATGAGTTGGGTAATTCTTCTCATAGGGCTTCAACTGCCGGGAAGCATAAGCTATCACTTTTCCATGCCGCATCAACACACACCTAAACCATACTTGGATGCATCATCAGAAACTACTTAAACCTCTTGTTCCTCGAGACCGCCAACACATCGGCGCTGATGTCAAATCGTGCTTAAGCCGGGCAAAACTTTCTCACATCTAGCATCCCAAACAAAGCCAACACCCTTCTTGGTCCAGACGGGTTAAGGGTGCTGCCTTAACGGAAAAGTCTTTCACGAAACGCCGATAATAACTCGCTGCACCAGTAAAGTCGAGAATCTCGGTGGCCAGCTTGTGGCCTGCAGCCCATGAACCGATCGCCTCTATCTTTATGGGGTCCACCGCTATACCATCTACCAAACAATATGACCAAGGAAAGCTACTTTCTCTGGCCGTAACTCACACTTAGAGAACTTTGCGAACAACTGATTTTCTCGCAATCTTGCCAAAACTTGCCTCAAATGCGAAGCATGGTCCTCTTTGTCTTGGAATAAATCAAAATGTCGTCTATGAATACGATGACAAAGTTATCCAAGAATGCCTTGAACACTCATCCCATCATGTCCATAAACGCAGCAGGCGCGCGTTCGTTAATCCAAAAGACATAACCACGAACTCATAATGACCATACCTCGATCCGAACGCGGTCTTAGGGATATCTGCATCCCCGAATCCTCACCGATGGTACCACGACCTCAAATCAATCTTAGAAAATACCGAGGCTCCTGGTGATCGAATAGATCATCAATACGCGGCGGGGATACTTATTCTTCACCGTGACTTTATTCAAATTCTCTATAATCTATACATAATCGCATGGATCCATCCTTCTTCTTAACAAACAGATGTGTGCTCCCACGGGGACACACTCGGACGAATGAAACCTCGATCCAAAGATCTCTTGCAAATCGCACTTTGAGTTCTTTCAACTCACCGGGCGCCATACGATACGGGGCTTTAGAAATAGGAAGAGTCCTTGGCTCCAGCTCAATGGTGAAGTCTAACTCCTCTTTCGAGGGGTAAACCCAGTAACTCCTCGGGGAAAACATCTACAAATTCTTGCACCACAGGGGACCATGTCAACAGCACAACGCAGAACTAACATCTCCCGCAGCTTTGCCAAGAAACCCAAAGCTCCTCGAGCTAACAATCTACTTTCTTTCATCACTTTGAGATCAATGGCGGGAAAATTCCGCCTGAACACCGCGAAACTTGAAACTTGGCTTCGAGGTGGCTTTGAACACAACTTCTTTTTCGTGGCGGTCTATCAAAGCATGGTTCTCCGCCAACCAATCCATACCAAGGATCACATCAAAACCGCTCATAGACGAAACTAGGAGGGTAGCATCTAGAGTCTTATCGGATATCCATGCACTCGGCCACTCTTAACTCTCTCAAGCTAGCTAACAAACTTACTCCCGAGGGAGTGGCAACACACACTCAAACCCTAAAGGTTCGAGTTCCACACAAGCTTGTCTAACAAATGCATCGATATAAAAAGAATGGGTCGAACCCGAATCAAACAACACAAATGCATAATGCTCTAAGACAAGTAGCGTACAGCTGCGCATTGTCACGACGCTCCGCCTCTGGCGAGTAGTGGCAACACCCGGCCCTGCTGCTGGACCGGTCCTGCTGCTGCTGCTACATCCCGAGTACAGTCTCTGGCCATATGCCCTTCCCGGCCACATCTGTAGCAAGCCTTAGGCGATGCCCCACACAAACCAAAATGAGTCTTTCCGCACTTGTTGCACCGAGTGGCCGCTCGACCCGCCTGCCGGGCGATCTCGGGCTTCTATCTCGAGGTCGGCGATCGATCCCGACTTTAAATCGCCTGGGATGGCGAGTCTGCCGCCCACCTGAGCGGAAACCACTAGAAGACCCAAACTTCCTCTTATGTCGAGAATCTTTCTTGGCGCAGTGAACTAATCGAATCGAGCAACATAATCCTGCCTCGGCGGATACTTCGAATTATAGATCGTGGCCAACTCCATCGCTTTCGGTCATAACTCTCGGGAGCGAGTGCTCGAACATCCCGAGCAACCTCCTTCCTCACCCCACAAATGAATTTCTTAGTCTTGAGCTCCTCGGTTGCAACGAGCTCCGGGGCGAAATAACTATACTCGAGAGAACTTCTTTTCATAGGCAATATCTACTGCCGAAACCCTGTTTGATTCGAGAAGGCCTCTGCCATCTCCTCGCCGAGCCTCGTCATTAACATACTTAGCTCTCGAACTTCGTTCTAAAGAACTCCCAGTGGTGGAGAAGACCCATCCGGTCTAGCTCTATTTTTGGACTCCCACCACCACTCAGCTGTGTCAGTGAGAACATGAGCCGCACATCTCGGCCTCTGCACATCTGGGCATCCCATAACTCTAAAGATGTACTCCATCCTTGCCAACCACCTGACTGCCACAAGTGGGTTCTCTGAAGCATCAAATTCCTTCGGCTTCCACTTGGTGAAATCTTTCAACCACTTGCCAAATTCAGCAGCTCCCTCTTCACTATCAAGTGAATCAGCCTGGTCCTGCTGACCCTGTCCCACCGGTTGAGCTACTTGAGCTATTGGAGCTACTGGGGCTACTGGAGCTACTAGGGCTACTGGAGCTACTAGGGGTGTCTGCTGTATAAGCTGGGTCAATTGGGCTATCGGTGCCCTAGACTCCTCTCTCTGCGCTGCTAGCTGCGCCTGAGTCTCAGCTCTCTGCTCGGCCATTAGGCCCATCATCATATCTCTCATAACAGAAACATCTCCCCCTGGAGCTACACCTTGAGGCATAGCAGCCTCCACCCCTACACTAGGCAAGCTAGCATCTGAAGCCACGGGCGACCTACGAGCCCGATAAACCCTGGCTGCTGGCTCTACAACATCTGCATTTGCAGTTCCGGATGGACCTGCTCCACTGCGTGTAACCGGCATCCTGGCGATCTACACGAAAACCACTACGGGTTAGCAACTCTCGGACTCCCTCTGCCAAAAAGGATAATGCATGAGTACTGCATAAAGTATCGTAAACAAAACCCTTAGCTTAAAGGACTTAGACAAACCTGGCGGCCGTGGAGTGCCGGAGATCATGGGAACCCAACCTACAAACAGGTTAGTCTACAGAATCTATGACTCGTGCTCTCGATACTAAATCAGAATGCTAACGACCGGACCCGGATGGGGTTCTAAAATGGGCCGTTAACTTAATGCATGCAAAAGGAAAACATAAGAGTGGGAAAAACATTTAAACAAACTAAACATTCATTTACAATATAGTTACTGATCAGTATTTTTCTTTAAAATCATCAAAACAGTTCAAACCATAAGTTTTCCATACAGACTAAAATACATTTACATGTTGTATTCAAATTAAAACAAAATAAGACACGACAGAGTGTCAGCAGCATCCATGATCTCCCAGCTACCTCCGCTAGCCACCTCGGTGCTGTCCTGAGTTACCTGAAAGATAAGTAAGGGTGAGTATAAAAATACTCAGTAAGAATCCCCAACCGGGGTACGATACGATGCAATCAATCATCTAGCAACCTAGTACACGTGCAAACAGATATCAACACAGATCTTGCTCAACGAGCTTAAAAGGCAAAACTGGAGTCTTCGGAAGTCTCCTACTTCCGGCATAATGATTGGTTCTCATAACCAATCCCGGGACATCTCTGAGGGTCTTTCTCCCTTAGCCAATTGATCAGCTCAAAAACCGATCCCAAGGATGACCTCAAGATCCTCTTACCCTTGCTAATAAATCTGGACTATCGGGAGAGTACCCGAAGTCTGGCTCTAAACTAGAAGGAATGGTGTACTCACGACATTAGCCCGGAGGAGCAATCCAGGCCGGCTACTAACGCGTGTGCACGCACACCGCATGCTCTTCTGCAACCGGCATAAATGCGGGGGCCTAAAGGCAAACTACGCAGGCCAGGTACGCATGCCTAAAACTTGGAAGCGGTGTCACTGATCACAGTGGCGCGAGGCCCTCGGCGCCCTTCTGTGCAGCCTGATCCACCGACCTAAAGCTAAGAACCGGCCAAGGTAGGCTTACACCGTTGGCAGGGTTCCCCTCTAGCAGGCTACAAACTAGGCTTATGCCGATGAGGTAGCTAATGCTCATTGGCTGCCGGGAGGGGAAGCAATATACGTTATGCCTCGCTCTACCCCCGACCGGTGGGGACAAAGTACGTTGTGTCCACTCTCAGCCTCTGGATGAAGACAAACCCTACAACACTAGCTAAGAGTCAGAGTGAGAGATTTACAGCTAACATATACATTAGACATCAATCATACATATCCTATCATGATACTAAGAACTTAAAGCGAGAATCTCGAGCATGCTTTGGAAGAACAAACCTAGCATGGCACTAACATGTACAACAGAGCAAACATGCTAGCAAGAATTCAATCACAAGCTATCCTATCCACTAACATGCTCATAAAAGTAAACAGCATACAAGGCACAATCAAGAAAGCATCGCAGGTCCACACAACCACGGTAAGAGATCCTTACCGAAACAAGCGAAAAATAATAATTATCACGACCAACGATTAATGACCCTCGAGCTTTAATCGAATCTCGAACAACCTAAGCATTTCAATAAAACACCCAATTTAATTACAAATCAAGCAGCCCAACAACTTGGAGTCCAAAGAGGGAAAAGACTGGGAATTACCAACCGAGAAGCACAAGGCTCGGCCAAGACAACACAAATGGGCAAAGCTAGTCGGCAGCTAGGCAGTGGGTCGGGCGCGCAGATGATGGCGGGCCGGGCGCTCAGACACTGGCAGGGAGGCTCGCCGGGCGCTGCTGCTCAGCAGCAGGAAACTCGCTGGGGGGCGCTGGCTCGGTAGGGGAGCTCGTTGGGGCGCGCCAGGCGCGGACGAGCTACAGGGACGCGATGGCGCGCGGGCGAGGCTCGGCTAGGAGGAGGCACGCGAGCTGGGGGGCTCGACGCTACAGAGACGCGACGACGCACGGGCAAGGCTCGGACGACACACACAGGCAACAGGGGGCCTTGCGCGCTCTGCCGCAGTCGGGGGCTGGGTCGGGCGAGCTAGGTCCGACTTGGGCGGTGCTGGCACGGGGTGGCTCGCACTGTGCGGCTGGCTGGTTGGCTGGGGCGAGCAAGGGGCTCGGGTGAGGGCTAGGGTCGGGTGAGGAGGAGAGAGAGAGAGAGAGAGAGAGAAGGAAAAATAAAACACATGGGAAAAATGGGGGAAAAATTTCTTATTTTAATAATTTCCTTTTTTCCTTTTTCTTTTCATCCTTATCCTTTTAAAATACAACAAAAATCCCATTTTTGGCTTCCTCTTCGAAACCCGGCTGAAGCGAATCTTTCCAATAATAAAACTCACTTATAAATCACTAAGGCAAAGATTCAAATCCCAAATCCTGACCGGAGAGCAAAAAGACCAAAATACCCCAAAGGGTTAAAATGCTCTAACGGCCCAACCGATTGCCCTAACACTGAACTGAGAGTACCTGAATAATCGGAATGGAAAACTGGGCCGTTACAACTTACGAGCTCAAAACTCCTGCACAACACCTCTAGTCAAATGCAGCATCTCAGGACCCCAAAACAAAACTGATGGCCACCAACCTTTTCCCATAACACTGGAAACCTGCAACGCTTACCATACTATGCTTCAACGAAACTAAAAGAACTAGCAGCTTGGAACTGCTATCCGAGGCAACCTCATAAAATCCAACACTGGTTTCCGCTGCCTAACCACGGAAACACCAACTCGCAACAAGCTCCAAAGGATCTGGCTCACTCCTCTTAAAAGACCATCGGACAGAGGGTGAAAACACTACAGGAACTGCACTCGGCTCATAAGCCTCGAAAAGCTCTCCAGAACCACGGTTCGTCAACGCACTGCCTAGAACAAACCTTTGTTGCCACACCCTCGTGACAACAACTCCAGCCTGAAACTGACATGCCTCTACTCCATAGAAATGGCATCTGCACACGAAACGAGGTGCGAGCTCTAGCTACTGAAACCAATCCTCCAAAAATCTGAACTCACACAACAACCTCAACTAGCTGACAGCTCCCACACAGAAACTTACAATCCAACAACTTGAGTGCTACGAACTCGGAAGCTCAAACAACTACCAACTGCATAGCTATGCCAATCCACTCAACTCTAGCTCGACTTAAATCACTGACTGGGCAAGTCAGCTCGCACACAACCGGGCCCCAGAGGGCTCCCTCCACTAAACTTACCTCCATGCAAGCAACGGAACAAAGCTCGTCTCATTAAGAGACACACCTCACAAGCCCAAATGATAACACAACCAGGCTTAAACCCTCTAGGTTAGGCTCACTGCACCTACCCACCGAACTTCATAAATGGAACACCACTACCCAGTTAACATCAACACCAAGAACAAGAATGCCAACAATGGCAGGCAGAGCACAAGCTACACTAACCAGCAAGGACCCCTCAAAGGTCAAGACCCTAATCCAGCCACATGGTGCAACCTCATCCACAACTGATACAAAGGGGGCCTCAACTACAAAGGTGCAACAGCTCCCAAGCCAAACACACAAAGAACCTTAACCGACTAGGCCAAACACTCATAGGAGCAGCTCAACTCTTCCAACAACTTCCGGAACACCACTCAAGAGTCCGCTTAACTGGACAAACAACTGCTTTCAGGTGGCCAACAGACTTTCCACCTACTAACACCACTACCGCCGAGTCCAAGACCAAGGGATAATCCGACAACTCCAAAAAGGAAACAGATCCTTACAAGCAGACATCCGAAGAACAGGGAGCTCCACAAACGCTCGCTGTCTTGCTCAGCTAAGCATAACATCCAACTCTCTCACTGAGGCAACAACAGGGGGTCCACCACAGACTGGACCGCCGACCACGAGCAAGCAAAGACTCACCCTCCAACACCAAATGAGGGCACTCTCAAACTCTGGGAACAGGAGAGACATCCTACAGGGCAAACCACTTGCCCACGAGCAAGGCTAACTCCTTAGCAACTCGAAACCACACCTTGGTCAACACCAAGCACCAACTTGCCACCACACCGGAACCAATCCTGACTCTACTTCAAACAACTCTAGCTTGCTAGCCAACCAAAACTGCCAGCAACTCACCCGAGGACTACAGTCTACGCAACTCCGACTCGACAACTGAAACTCACTGCCTGGGTCTGACTGAGCTCTGGTGAGGCTCTCAACAACTAGGGTTTCTCTGCCAACCCTCAAACACACACTGTCGTCAAACGGTCTAACAGACAACGGCCTGAACAAACAACTCCATTTCCAGCATTACGACTATGCTTGCCTGCTCCAAACCTCGAAACCAAAAGACCAGAAACGCTATAGAATGTGTCATCCTCCTACTCAAAGCATCAACCACATCGTAGCTTCCACCCAGGTTAAGGATTCTGAACAACACCCTTAGCAACTACGGTCAGAGACTACGCGGCTTCGCCACAACCACCATTTGTTCAGTACCACCTAAACTCCAACCATGAATAACAAGAGGTCCCACCAACCGAGCTTAGGTCCAACTATCAAACTTGCCTAAGCAAAAACCCGACTACGAGCACGGTATCCTTACAATCTCGACACAGCCTTACAACATCCACCTGGAGTCCACCTTCTCCAAGAACTGAGCACCAGTTCTCCAATGCAAACCCTACATGGTTCAGAAACTCTCGCCACCAGAACGAACTACACAAAAGCACACCTGTGTGCACAACTCCCAACCTTCCTTTAGGAATCCAAGGCTAACAGGCACTTTCTAAAAGAAAAGCAACAACTACCTTCCGGCAGGGATACAACCAATCAAAGGAACACCCAAAGGTTCCAACTCCACACAATACTCGAAGCTGTGGCAACCCTGCTCTACTAAAGCATAACAATGCCAAACTTGTAACGGTCCAGTTTTCTATTCTGGATTTCGAGGTGCTTTCGGTTCAGATTCAGTTGTTTGGTTGGGCCGTTAGAGCTATTTTGGCCTTTAGGGGTATTTTGGTCTTTTTGCTCCCCGGGCAGGATTTGTGGATTTTCAAGGCTTCGAGGCAGCTCCTACCTTTGTCGAGGTTTGTTTGTTGGTGGCTGCGAGTCCCGAGATGTTTGGGCTATTCGTTTGGGAGTTCGGTTGTGATTTGGGTTTTGGGCAAAGTGATGGTTGTTTGGGTGTTTCCTTTGGGATTTGAGCCCGGGCCCTTAGAGTTGATTTGGGAGGTTGTTTTAAGTTGGATTTATTTATTGGAAAAGATTTGCTTCGGTCGGGTCTCGAGGAGGAAGCCGGGAAATGGGATTTTAAGGATTTTAAGGTTTTTAAAAAATGGATAAATATGGAAAAAAGGGATAAAATCCCCATTTTCCTTTTATTTCCCATTTTTCTTTTATTTTTTTTTCCAAAATCCATTTTCTCTCCCTTTCTCTCTCCTCCAGCCCTAGCTCCCCCCAGCCCAGCCCCTGCTCGCCCAGCCCGAGCCCCCTAGCCGCCCAGCTCGCCCAGCACGAGCCCCCTAGCCGCTCAGCTCGCCTCGCCCAGGCCTGCGTCGCCAAGCCCCAGCCCGAGTAGCCCTCGCCCAGGCCCGCGTCGCCCAACCTCGAGCCGCGTCGCACAGTGACAGCCCGAGCCCAGCCCCTATCGCGCGTCCCTCCGCCAGATCGCGCGTCCCCGCGTCGCCCAGTCGTCGCGTCGCCAGATCCGAGCCGCACCGAGTCGCTCGTCCCTGTGCCGAGCCCGTGCGCCCTGTAGCTTGCCGAGCCGTGTCGCGTTGCCAGCGCCCAGCTCTGCGCCCCAGCGCGCCCAGCCAGCCCCTTTAGCTGCCTCGCCCGTGCAGTCGGCTCGTTCGCGTGTCAGCCGCGCCTCGTGAGTTAATCCCGAGCCAAGCCCTGTTTATTTTATTGTATTTAGGCCTATTTTATGATTATTGATGTGTTTGTTTGGCTCTCTATAGGTTGCTCGGGTTCGATCGCAGCTTAGGTTTCTTGTGTTTAGAGGTCTTCCGGCCAGGTAAGGATTTCTTACCGTGGTTGTGTAGACCCTGCGATATATCATGATTGTGCCTTGTATGCTTGTTGATTGTTATGAGCATGATAGTGATAGGGCAGCTTTGATTGATCTCTTGCTAGCATGTTTGCCCGATTATACATCTTAGTGCCATGCTAGGTTTGTTCTTCTAGCATGCTTATGATTCCTGCTTAAGTTGTAGTATCATGCTAGGTAAATGTGATTGATGTCGGTCATTGTTTGCTAGCCAGGAATCATTGATTTTACTCTGTACTCTTAGATAGTAAAGTAAGGTTTGTCATCATCCGGAGGCTGAGAGCGGACACAACGTACTTTGTCCCCACCGGTGGGGAGTAAAGCGAAGCATAACATATATTGCTTCAGGGGTTGAGGGCGGACATAACGTACTTTGTCCCCACAGATTGGAAGTAAAGCTAAGCATAACGTACATTGCTATTTCTCCCCCCTCCCGGCAGCCAATAAGAATTAGCTACCTCATCGGACTAAGCCTAGTTTGTAGCCTGCTAGAGCAGAACCCTGCCAACGGTGTAAGCCTACCTTGGCCGGTTCTTAGCTTCAGGTCAGTGGATCAGGCTGCACAGATGAGTGCCGAGGCCTCGCACTACTGTGATCAGTGACACCGCTTTCGAGTCTTAGGCATGCGTACCTGGCCCGCGTAGTTTGCCCTTAGGCCCCGGCATTTACGCCGGTTGCAGAGAGCATGCGGTGTGCGCGCACACGCGTTAGTCGCCGGTTCGGAGCGCTCCCCCTGGCTAATGTCGTGAGTACACCATTCCTTCCAGTTTAGAGCCAGACTTTGGGTACTCTCCCGTAAGTCCAGATTTGGCGAGGGTAAGAGGCCCTTGAGGACACCCATTGGGATTGGCTTTTGAGCTAATCATATTGATCGAGGAAGGAAAATACCCTCGAGGGTGTCGAACATCTTTGGGATTAGTTTTTGAGCTGAGCAATCCCCCGAGTGAAAGATACCTCGGTGATGTCCCGGGATTGGTTAAGGAGAACCAATCATTAGGCCAGAAGTAGGAGACTTTCGATGATTCTAGATCCTTCCTTGTAAGCTCGATGAGCTATGATCTGTGTTGATAGCTGTTTGCTTGTATGCTTTGGTGCTAGATGATTGATTGTATCGTATTGTACCCCGGTTGGGGATTCTTACTGAGTAATTCGTTACTCACCCTTACTTATCTTTCAGGTAACCATGGTGCAAGGCAGGATGGCTGGAGGAGGAGATGTGATCATGGAAACCCGTTGTTCAACTCTGAGTCTTGTATTTATGTTTTAAATGTCCTCTGAATGCATGTAGTTGGGCACGGAGCCCTAGGTTGTTTTCTGAATGTATTTTCGGATTCTAGCATTGTTGTAAATTTTGGAAACATTGTATGTTTTAAAAAAAATCTCTGATCAGAGTGAGTTTTAGAAATGTATTTGTCTTGGAACAGGTGCTTGGAAACAGGGACAGGTTTCAAGAATTTTGTATTGACTTTTTAAATGGACCCTTGCCGGTTTTTAGTTTTACTTAGAATCCGAAACAACCATTCTTGCATTTTGATTTAAGTTTTGAACACATGCATTGAGGTAACGGCCTATTTTAGAGCCCCATTAGGGTCGGGTCGTTACAAAACCGACCTTACCTCATACCAAAGGGGCTTACACACAAGGCAACTCACTCATCTCCTAAGCATCCAACTCACCTCATGAGCATCCAACTCACCTCATGAGCATCCAACTCACCTCATGAACATCCAACTCATCTCATGAGCATCCAGCTCACCTCACGAACAACCAACTCATCTCATGGGCATCTAACTCATCTCGTGAGCATCCAACTCACCTCATGAACAACCAACTCATCTCATGGGCATCCAACTCATCTCATGAACAACCAACTCATCCCATGGGCATCCAACTCTTGGTCCATCTGCTGGACCGAACTCGCATCTACAATGCTCACTCAACTCAGGTTTAGGCACTCGAAGGTAGTGGACCGCACTACCAGCCACAAGGATCTCTTGGCCTTAACACTAGCGTGAGGCTCACACGCACTAACACTTACCAACCGTCCACCTGCTGAGTTACTCAACCCCCGGTAACTCTGGGAAGAGGCTCCAGCTCCTCTCGAACATCCTTTCGCTCGTAGTCCTACGACTACCTCTGAACTAGCTCTCTTGCACGACCTCAACAGGTTCAACTACCACAAACAGATCCAAGGCTAAAGGAGCGTGCTGAACTCCGGACGGGTCATAGAACCATCGGCTATACCCATGCCAAACTCAGGCCTAAACCAGACTTAGTGCCAGAGCGGCACACCAACCAATGCACCTCAAGTGCCACTACTACCAATTCCACATCTTACTACGAATGGGGCCAGCAAGGTCACAACCACAAGTGACAAATCTATGGCTAAGCATACCAAGCTCAACACTCAAACAACCCTGCCTATAGCATCTCATCCAACTGAAGTCTCACGGCCTACTCTTGCATCTCCACATGATGCTAACCAATACTTTGACCGGCTCTCTCAACATGCAGCAGCTAGCTCTACTTTAGGAGCTCACCACAAGAAGAGTGCTCAACTCTGCTAGACAACTGAGAAAACCACCAACGGATCAGGTCCGGTGGGAACACTGCTCGCTGCACCCTTAACCACAGGGTTCCGACTTACTGGCTGCAAAACAACAACACTTACAAGAGAACAAAGATGTCTCAGCAACCTCCTCGAAGGCTACTAACTCTGCAGCTACTCACTGGGCAATCAAACAATCTGCTAAGGTTCAAGATCAACACCTGAACCACCCAGGCTAGTCCACACTAGGACCTGCTCCACAAGCATCAACACGAGCAAAGCCAAAGCTAACTCCTCTCCTGGAGTGGTCCTCCAGGGCAAAACACCTCCACCCTCTCTCTAGGGGAAAAACTAACAACATGGCCACACCACAAAGGCCTACGGGAGTCTAATCTCTACCTCCCTCTGGGACGATGTCCCAGCGGTATCTAAATCTATCAAGATACCCTGACAAGCTGCTAACATACATCTTACACTGCGGGAAGTTGGCATGATGGTGCTCTGGACCCAAACCAACAACGAGTCAGAACCTGCTCGTCTCCGCTCCACAACACAAAACAAGGCATACACTAGATGAAAGTATTGTAAATTCTTAACCCTTTTCTAAAAATAGAAAACTTAGGCGTACCTGATGACTGTCGGAGTGCTGGTGATCATGGAAAGACGACCTACAACAAAAGTTCAGTCTACAGAATCTATAACTCTGAGCTCTGATACCAACTGTAAAGACCCGACCCAAAAGGGGCTCTAAATGGGCCTTTACCCCAATGCATGCATTCAAAGTAAAGGACAATATGCAAATATGATTTCGGATTCCAACTAAAACTTAAAACATTAAACATTCAAACAGAAAATCATTACAGTTTGCTGAAACCTGTTCCTGTCTCCAAGCACCTGTTTCAGGACAAATACATTTTCAAAGTTTACCCTGATCAGAGATTTATTAAATTCATTCAAAACCTTCTCAGTTACAACAAGGCTGGAATCCACAAAAACATTTAGAAAACATCCTAGGGCTCCGAGCCCGACTACATGCATTCAGGGGAAATAAAAAGACAAGAGTCATAGTATAAAAAGTCAGAGACGACAGCAGGATTCCCATGATCACAGCTCCTCCTTCAGCCATCCTGTCTCGCACCTTGGTTACCTGTGGAAAACCACAAAATAAGGGTGAGTAACGAATTACTCAGTAAGAATCCCCAACCGGGGTACAATACGATATACATGGTCATCTAGATGAATGTATGCAAGCTATGAATATAAACACAGAATAGAGCACATAGCTTAAAACCACTTATAAACCTCGGATGCCAACTCAGGGTCTTAGTCCGAAAAATCCACACCACACAATACGCCCTATACGAGAAATAAGTCTCACCTCGGCACCGTCTCATCGTCGATACGAAAGGTGCACTAGCTCAAGATCTCGAGGAGCTCTCCGTCGGCGCCAGTAATGAGCGTGCGCGCACACCGCATGCTCACTGCAGACTGCGGGGTGCCGGGTCTAGTGGCAAGTTGCCCGAGTCCATCCACCATGCCTAACTAAATCTCTGGATCGGTGTCACCGACATAGGGTGTGAGACTGGACACCGAACTATGTCACCTGAACCACCGCACCGAGGCTAAGGAATCGGTCGTGGTAGGCTTACACCGTGAAGCCGCCCTTGCCCTAACAAGTGGCAATCAAGGGCTCTTCTTGAACACGCCGAGGACGTGCTTACCGCAGGGACAAGGCAATGCCAAGTCATCATCCCGACCGTTGGGGCATTTAACGATCGCCACCCTCACCCAAGATTGCGGGGCGGTCGTTAGGGTTAGCTAAACCCTAACGGGATCAGGGATGGAGTACCGTCTCGTACGTCCCTGTCGTGGATGCAAGTTACGTTATGCATCCGGCCCGGATGATGCTACCTACCTAAACTCTAAACTATAAAAACAATAGAAAACCATCCAAAACAATCCAATACGTGCTCAACAGATACAACGAACCTAGCATGATACTACGAAGCAAGAACAGATAACGAGCATGCCAGAACAGGACAACCTAGCATGGACTAACATGAGAAACAACATAGGAAATCATGCCAGTCGGGAATTCAGAATAAAGCACCTAACACTAAACATGCTGATAATCACAAACAAACATACAAACAGCAATCACATATAATACCGCAGGGCCCACACAACTCCGGTAAGAAATCCTTACATGGCCGGGGGCAACTACACACAAAACCTAAGCTGCGATCGAACCCGAGCTAGCTACCGAGAACCTAACAAAAACAATGATAATCATAATCCATAAGCCTAAATATACTAAAATAAACGAGGCTCGGCTCGGGAGCAACTCACGCGGCTCGGCTGACACGCGGACGGGCAGGCAGCATGTAAGTACCCGACCCGAGAAACGGTCTCTAACCTTGATCCTTACTTAGCATGCATGATTAAAAGTGTAAAACATCATTCACAGTACCCAATTTAAATCTTTGCAATCAACACATTTTAAACAACCGTAAATTCCAATAAATAAAGTCAACAAGTAAATGACTGATCAGTACTTTCTTAAAACAAAACAAAGGGTACGGTTCGAGAAACATAAAATAGTTTGAGTGCTTTCCTAGGGACTCAAGTCCCACTACATGCTAAATCATAAAGAAAAACAATAAAATAAACGTGCAACTCAGAGTCAGCTATCCATGATCATCCAGCAGCCTCCTCCTAGCCATCCAGCCTCTGTCCCAAGATACCTGGTGGAAAACCACAGAAAATAAGGGTGAGCAACGAGTTACTCAGTAAGAATCACCAACCGGGGTACAATAGGATAACATCTCATTTAGCACACGGACATGCAACCATACAATGACTTAGAGCAAACAGTTGGGTTAAACCATACGCCACTCCTAGAGCTTGCCTATTCAAAGGCTTACAGCTACAAACTACCCCAGGTTCCACACCTGGATGCCCTTCGGGCCCTACAAAACCTAGGACTCAGTGATGCCCATCGGGGACTTACACACCTAGGATGCCAATCGGGGTCTTACACCTCCAACTCAGTGATGCCCATCGGGGTCTTACACACCTAGGATGCCCATCGAGGTCTTACACCTCCAACTCAGTGATGCCTATCGGGGTCTTACACATCTAGGATGCCCATCGGGGTCTTACACTTCCAACTCAGTGATGCCCATCGGGGACTTACACACCTAGGATGCCCATCGGGGTCTTACACCTCCAGACTCAGTGATGCCCATCGGGGTCTTACACACCTAGGATGCCCATCGGGGTCTTACACCTCCAACTCGGTGATGCCCATCGAGACTTACACACCTAGGATGCCCATCGGGGTCTTACACCTCCAGACTCACTGATGCCCATCGGGGACTTACACACCTAGGATGCCCATCGGGGTCTTACACCTCTAACTCAGTGATGCCCATCGGGGTCTTACACACCTAGGATGCCCATCGGGGTCTTACACCTCTAACTCAGTGATGCCCATCGGGGACTTACACACCTAGGATGCCCATCGGGGTCTTACACCTCCAGACTCAGTGATGCCCATCGGGGACTTACCCGAGCGAGACCCAAACTAGTTACTCCTACAGTCTTCTACACTATACATCACCCGCCTATCCCTAGCATGGAACTAATAGGATAAAATAAGACAAGGTTATGCCAAGATAATTAAACCCCTAGCATGGAACTAACAGAATATATCAGGAATACAAGCACAACACCATATGGAAGCAAGAAAGAACATGCAACCTATCCACTAGAGATTTCATACAATCACAGATATGGCATGCTATCAAGTATTCGCAGGGTCCACGCAACCCCGGTAAGAAATCCTTACCTGGCCGAGAGGCAACTACACACCAAAACCTAAGCTGCGATCGAACCCAAGCTAGCTATCGAGAACCTAACAAACACTATAATAATCACAATCCATAGGCCTAAATATAATAAAATAAACAAGGCTCGGCTCGGGAGCAACTTACGCGGCGCGGCTGACACGCGGACGGGCAGGCAGCACGACGAGGGGCTGTCTGGGCATGCAATAGGCTGTCTGGGCGTGCGACAGGGGCTGTCTGGGCGTCTGGGCAGCCTGATGTTGGGTGATCCGGCTGGCCTGCTCAGCTGGGTCGCTCGGAGGACTCTCGGGAGAAGGCACACGCAAGGCTTGAGAGACAATGAGCTGGGGGCGGCAAGGAGGCTTGGGAGATGAGGGTTGGGCGGCCATGGAGGTTTGGAGAAGAAAACACAAAAAACCTAATTTCCTTTCATTTAATCAAATGCACCAAAACCCAAAGGACTCAAGGCTAACCAAGATATGCTGCAGAAAGAGTAACAAAAACTGCTCGAGGCTCAACCGATAACGACACCCAACTGACCTCCCAGACCACCTGGGTTCGAAACCCACCAACACACCTTTACTCCATCATTTTTCTTTTGCATCTCACCATGCCCAAACACAACCACAAAGCATCAAAATCCCACTTAAGTCCATCCAATAATTTTAGCAACTGAAAAAGACATAAACGGCCCTGACGGCCAGACCAAATTACCAAAATACCCTTAGGGCATACCTGGATGACCGGGATGAAAACCTGGGCCGTTACACAGCACGACGGGGCTGCTGCTGGGCGCTGACGGGCGCAGATGGGCGGCAGAGCTAGGGGCTGGCACGGCGCTGGGGCATAGATGGGCGGGCTGGCACGGCACTGGGCACGGACAAGCAGAACACGCGCGCTCGGCGTGCAAACGAGGAGCGAGCGCTTGGGCGCGGCTCGCAGACGAGAAGCGGGCGCTCGGGCGCGGCGTGCAGGCGAGGAGTGGGCGCTCGGGCGCGGGCGTGCGGTCGCTATGTGAGGGTGCGCGCGGGCGAGAAAACTCGAGCAGCGGGCGTGCGATGGCCTCTGCTGGGCGCCTTGGCGAGTGCGACGGCTTGGGCTCCTGGGCTGCGTGCTGCTGGGCGCCTGGGGCAGCTGGTGCGATCTGGCTTGGCTGCTCGACCGGGCTGCTCGGCTGGGTTACTTGGCTGGCCAGAACGACACTCGGAGGACTCTTGAGAGAAGACTCACGCAAGATGGCTAGAGAGAAGAGGGTTGGGCGGCCGTGGGGGTTTGGAGAATAAAACACAAAAACCTAATTTCCTTTCATTTAATCAAATGCACCAAAACCCGAAAGACTCAAGGCTAACCAAGATATGATGCGGAAAGAGTAACAAAAACACCTGGTGGCTCAACTGGCCACACCACCCACCTGAATTCCTTGCTTTCTGTGTTCGAATCCCAACAAACGCACCTTTACTCCACCATTTTTCTTTTGCATCTCACCATGCCCAAACACAACTACAAAGCATCAAAATCCCACTTAAGACCACCTAATAATTTTAGCAACTGAAAAAGACATAAACGGCCCTGACGGCCTGACCAAATTACCAAAATGCCCCAAGGGCCACCTGAAGATCGATGAAAACTCGGCCGCATAACAAATAGCCACCGAGAGCTCCCGGGATCTTGAGCTAGTGCACCTTTCGTATCGACAGTAGACAGGCTGAGGCCGAGACTTGTTTCTCGTATAGGGCGTATTGTGTGGTGTGGATTTTCTGGACTAAGACCCTAAGTTGGCATCCGAGGTTTGCAAGTGGTTTTGTCGGTGTAAGACCATGAGTTGGCATCCGAGCTTTATGTGTGGATTTAAGCTATGTGCTCTATTCTGTGTTTATATTCATAGCTTGCATATCTTTCTGCTAGATGACCATGTATATCGTATTGTACCCCGGTTGGGGATTCTTACTGAGTAATTCGTTACTCACCCTTATTTTGTGGTTTTCCACAGGTAACCAAGGTGTGAGACAGGATGGCTGAAGGAGGAGCTGTGATCATGGAAACTTGCTGTCGTCTTTGACTTTTATGTTATGACTCTTGCCTTTTATTTTCCCTTGAATGCATGTAGCCGGGCATGGAGCCCTAGGATGTTTTCTGAATGTTTTCGTGGATTCCAGCTTTGTTGTATTTGAGAATGTTTTGAACGTTTTTAATAAATCTCTGATCAGAGTAAACTTTTGGAAATGTATTTGTCTTGAAACAGGTGCTTGGAGACAGGGACAGGTTTCAGTAAACTATAATGATTTCTGTTTGAATCTTGAATGTTTTGTTTTAATTGGAATTCGAAATCTTATTTGCATATTGTCCTTTACTTTGAATGCATGCATTGGGGTAAAGGCCTATTTAGAGCCCCTTTTTGGGTCGGGTCTTTACAGCCTTGCATCTCCCAGCCCAGGCACGCCCAGACGCCCTGCATCGCCCAGCCCAGGTGCGCCCAGACGCGCTGCATCGCCCAGCCCAGGCACACCCAGACGCGCTGCATCGCCCAGCCCAGGCGCGCTCAGATGCGCCGCACCGCACCGCGCCGCTCGTTGCCGTCCAGACGTGTCGCCCAGTGCCGCTCGTTGCAGCCCAGACGCGTCGCCCGTGTGCCGTCCTCGCAGACCCTATGCCTCGCCCATGTTGCTCGCCAGCGCCAGCGCCCTGCACCGCGCTGCTAGTTGCCGTCCAGACGTGTCGCCCAGCGCCCAGCGCCCTGCCTGCCTCCTTGCTGCCGGTCATCCTGCCTTGCCGTGCGGGTTGGGCCGAGACCTTGTGTCTTCTCGATCGATAATTCTCGAGTCTTTTCTCCTTTGGGCCCTAAGCTCTTGGTTGTTGTTTATTTAATTAGGTTGTTTTTATTAAATGTTTAGGTTGCTCGGGTTCGCTTTAAAGCTCGAGGGTCATTATTTGATTGTGAAAGTTATTTCTGCTTGTTTCCAGGTAAGGATTTCTTACCGTGGTTGTGTGGACCCTGCGATATTATCATGATGTGCTTTGTATGCGTGTTGATTGTTATGAGCATGATAGTGATAGGGTAACTATGTTTGATCTCTTGCTAGCATGTTTGCTTGATGTACATGTTAGTGCCATGCTAGGTTTGTTCTTCCAGCATGCTTATGATTCCTGTTTTAAGCTCGTAGTATTATGCTAGGTTATGTGTGTATGATGTGGATTATGTATGTTAGCCAGGAATCATTTACTCTGTACTCTTAGCTAGCATAGTAGGGTTTGTCATCATCCAGAGGCTGAGAGCGAACATAACGTACTTTGTCCCCACCGGTCGGGAGTAGAGCGAAGCAAAACGTACATTGCTTCCCTCCGACAGTCGATGTGGATTTAGCTACCACATCGAGATAAGCCTAGTTTGTAGCCTGCTTGAGCAGAACCCTGCCAACGGTGCAAGCCTGCCTTGGCCGGTTCTTAGCTTCAGGTCGGTGGTACAGGCTGCACAGATGAGTGCCGAGGGCCTCGCACTACTGTGTTCAGTGACACCGCTTTCGAGTCTTTAGGCATGCGTACCTGGCCAGCGTAGTTTGTCCCTAGGCCCCCACATTTACGCCGATTGCTGCAGCATGCGGTGTGCGCGCACACGCGTTAGTCGCCGGTTTGGAGAGCTCCCCCGGGCTAATGTTCGTGAGTACACCAGTTCCTTCCTGTTTAGAGCCAGACTTCGGGTACTCTCCCGTTAGTCCAGATTTATTAGCGAGGGTAAGAGGCCCTTGACGACACCCTTTGGGATCGGTTTTTGAGATGGTCAATTGGCCGAGGGAGAAAGACCCTCGGAGATGTCCCGAGATTGGTTATGAGAGCCAATCATTAGGCCGGAAGTAGGAGACTTCCGAGGATTCCAGATCTTGCCTTGTAAGCTCGTTGAACTATGATCTGTGTTGGTAACCGTTTGCATGTATACTAGGGTGCTAGATGATTGATGTATCGTATTGTACCCCGATTGGGGATTCATACTGAGTATGTTTATACTCACCCTTATTTCTGTGGTTTTCTACCAGGTAACTTGGGACAGCACCGGGACGGCTAACGGAGGGAGCTGATTGATCATGGGAGCTGCCGGCACTCTGTCTTTTATTGTTTGCATATTTGTTCAGCATGTAGATGGACAAGAGTCCTAGGGGAAACATTGTCAAAAGTTGTTTGAACTGTTTTGAATGTTTTTATATAAACTAGCCAGGCTTATTTTACTTCATTGGTTTTGCTTAAATGAAAATTGTTGGTAATGTTTAAAGTATTCCCCTTTCTCAAATGTTTTTGAAAGGTTTTAAATATGAGCACTAAACCGCTTGATGTAATATTTAACTTGCATGCTGAGTGAGAACCTAGGTTTAGGACCGTATTTCGGGTCGGGTTCTTACAGTTCCAGAGGGAACAGAGGGTTTCGTGGTGTACAGTGATGCCAGCAAGTTTGGTTTGGGTTGCGTTCTGATGCAACACGGTAAAGTGATAGCGTACGCCTCGAGGCAGTTGAAACTGCACGAGCAGAACTATCCGACTCATGATATGGAGTTGGCAGCGGTCGTCTTTGCACTTAAGATCTGGAGGCACTACTTGTATGGGGAAAAGATTCAAATTTTCTCGGACCACCAAAGCCTCAAGTATTTCTTCACTCAGAAGAACCTGAACATGAGATAGAGGAGGTGGTTGGAGCTTCTAAAGGATTACGACTGTGAGATCCTGTATCACCCTAGAAAGGCAAATGTTGTGGCAAATGCACTAAGTAGAAAGACCTCGCATCTGGCAACGTTGGTAAATCCCAAAAGTATTATAAGGAATGACCTCGAGAGAGCAGAAATAGCAGTGTTGTTAGGGGATGTTACCGCCAGGGTAGCTCAGTTGACCATCCAGCCTTCGATAAGGCAAGGGATTATCGACGGCCAGTTGAACGATCCTAAGTTAAAAAGTTTGTATGAGAGGGTTCAGGCTGATGGTGACTACGATTTTGTGATATTTGCAGATGGTGGCTTGAGATATAAGGGTCAGCTATGTGTCCCAGCCGATGCCGGTATTCGCACAGAGTTGTTGTGTAACGGCCCATGTTTTCATCCCGGTCTTCTAGGTATGCCCTAGGGGTATTTTGGTAATTTGGTCGGGCCGTCAGGGCCGTTCATGTCTTTTTCCAGTTGCTAAAATTATTGGATGGATGTATGTAGGTTTTTTAGGCTTTGTGGATTGGTTTGGGCATGGGTTGATGCAAAAGTAAAAATAAAGGAATTTGTGTTGTAGCTGGGATTCGAACCCGGGTCTCCAGGAAAGCCTATGGGGATGCGTGCCAGTTGAGCTATGGAGAGCTCTTGTTGCTCTTTCTGCGTCATATTATGGTTAGCCTTGGATCTTGGAGTTTTGGTGCATTTGGTTAAATGAAAAAGAAATTAGGTCTTGTGTCCTTCTCCGCCATCATCCTCTTTGCCGCACAAGCCAAGTTCTCCCTAGCCCCCTTGCCAATTTTTCATCCCCTTTGCAGCCCCGAGGTTCGATCATCATTCCGGGTAAGTCTTCATCCTCTTCATCTTCTCGATTGGTTGTTTTTGCTGGCCGAAGGTAAGAGGAAGTGCTCGTGTGTGTGTGTGTGTTTGTTGCAAGTCGCCCAAAGACGCCTGTGTCCGCCGAGAGCCCAGATCCGCCCACCACCACCAGACGCCGCGGCGGCTCGCCTGTGTCGCTGTCGCACGCCCAGCAGTAGGTGGTCCCGTAGCCTGTCGCACGCCCAGCAGCAAGTGGTCCCGTCGCTCCTTGTCGCGCGCAGCAGCAGTGCCACGGCCAGTTGCTGGCGCTCTCCGTGTCCGCATCGCGCACGCCCCGCCCGCGCCCGCGCGTCGCCAGCTGCCGCTCGCCAGCCGCCCGCGTCGCGCCCGTGCCGTGCCGCTCGCCCAAAGACGCGCTGTCTCTCACCTACAGGCTCCTGCGCGCTGCGTCTCGCCCTTGCCGTGCCGCTCGCCCAGCGCCACGCGCCCATGCCGTGCCCCAGCGCCTGTCCAGCGTGCAGCCCGCGCCCCAGAGCCCATCCGTGCGCGCAGCCAGCGCCCCAGCGTCGTGCCATCGTCTGCCCAGCGCCCAGCCCAACCGCACCAGCCCGCCAGCAGCGCCCAGCCCCGTGTCGCCGTGCCGCGTGAGTGCTCCCGAGCTGAACCTGCTTGTTTATCATGTTTAGGATTTTAGATGATGGTTATTATTGTGTTTGCTAGGTTCCGTTAGCTAGCTCGGGATTGCTCGCAGCTTAGGATTTTTGTGTGTAGAAGCCTCCCGACCAAGGTAAGGATTTCTTACCGGAGTTGTGTGGGCCCTGCGGTATTATATGTGATTGTTATTTGTATGCCTGTTTATGATTATTAGCATGTTTAGCATTAGGTGCTCTGTTTTGAATTCCCGACTGGCATGAACTCTTGTGTTATTTCTCATGTTAGTCCATGCTAGGTTGTTCCGTTCTGGCATGCTCGATATCTGTTCTTGCTTCGTAGTATCATGCTAGGTTCTTTGTATCTGTTGAGCACGTATTGGATTGTATTGAATGGTTTGCTATTATTGTTATGGTTAGAGTTCAGGTAAGTAGCATCATCCGGGCCGGATGCATAACGTAACTTGCATCCACTACAGCGACGTACGAGACGGTACTCCGTCCCTGATCCCGTTAGGGTTTAGCTAACCCTAACGGCTGGCCCCTCAATCTTGGGTGAGGGTGGCAGAATGTTAAATGCCCCAACGGTCGGGATGATGACTTGGCATTGCCTCATCCTCGGCAGTCGGCACGTCCTCAACGTGTTCGGCAGTAGCCCTTGATTGCCACCTATTAGGGCAAGGACTGCTTCCTGGTGTAAGCCTACCACGACCGGTTCCTTAGCCTCAAAGTGGTGGTACAGTGACATAGTTCACGTGTCCGTGTCTCACACCCCTATGTCGCTGACACCGATCCGGAGATTTAGTTAGGCATGGTGATCGGACTCGGCAACTTGCCACTAGACCCGGCACTTCGTAGTTTGCGGTGCATACGGTGCGCGCATACGCTCATTACAGCGCCGACCGGAGAGCTCCTTGGGATCTTGAGCTAGTGCACCTTTCGTATCGACAGTAGACAGGCTGAGGCCGGGACTTGTTTCCCGTATAGGGCATATTATGTGGTGTGGTTTTTCCAGACTAAGACACTGAGTTGGCATCCTAGGTTATATGTGGATTTAAGCTATGTGCTCTATTCTGTGTTCATATTCATAGCTTGCATACATTCTTCTAGATGACCATGTATATCGTATTGTACCCCGGTTGGGGATTCTTACTGAGTAATTCGTTACTCACCCTTATTTTGTGGTTTTCCACAGGTAACCAAGGTGCGAGACAGGATGGCTGAAGGAGGAGCTGTGATCATGGAAATCCTGCTGTCGTCTCTGAATTTTTATATTATGACTCTTGTCTTTTTATTTTCCCCTGAATGCATGTAGCCGGGCACGGAGCCCTAGGATGTTTTCTAAATGTTTTGTGGATTCCAGCATTGTTGTATCTGGGAAAGTTTTGAATGATTTTAATAAATCTCTGATCAGAGTAAACTTTAGAAATGTATTTGTTCTGAAACAGGTTCTTGGAGACAGGAACAGGTTTCAGCAAACTGTAATGATTTCTGTTTGAATGTTGAATGTTTTAAGTTTTAATTGGAATCCGAAATCATATTTGCACATTGTCCTTTACTTTGAATGCATGCATTGGGGTAAAGGCCCATTTAGAGCCCCTTTTGGGTCGGGTCTTTACATGTTGACCGAGGCTCACACCTCGCCTTTTGCATGGCACCCAGGGGGTAACAAGATGTACCAAGATCTTAAGCAGACTTTTTGGTGGATGGGGATGAAGAGAGAGATTGCCCAGTTTGTCAGTCGGTGTCTCACTTATTAGCAAGTGAAGGCGCCTAGGCAGAAACTAGCAGGTTTGTTGCAGCCGCTCGGGGTGCCACAGTGGAAGTGGGAGGAGATTACCATGGACTTTATTTTGGGTTTGCCCAGGACTCCTAGAGGTTATGCATAGATTTGGGTGGTCGTTGACAGGTTGACCAAGTGTGCACACTTCATTCCCGGCAGGATAAAATATACCGTGGAGCAGTGGGCACAGTTGTTCCTTAAGCAGATAGTTAGGTACCACGGAGTGCCAGTTAAGATTATCTCCGACCGAGATTCCCGTTTTACATCACGGTTTTGGAAAGCCCTTCAGGCAGGTTTGGGCACAGAGTGCAGCTACAGTACAACCTTCCATCCACAGACCGATGGTCAGACAGAGCGGGTAAACCAGGTCTTAGAAGATATGTTGCGAGCCTGTGTGTTAGATTTCCCTGGTAGTTGGGACCAGTACTTATATTTGATGGAGTTTTCCTACAACAATAGTTTTCAGTCAACCATTCAGATGGCACCATTTGAGGCGTTGTATGGTAAGCGCTGCAGATCCCCGGAGTTCTGGGAAGAGGTTGGAGACAGGCAGGTATTAGGTCTGGAGTTGCTTCAGTTGACCAATGAGGCTGTCCAGAAAATTAGAGCTCATATGTTGACTGCCCAGAGCAGGCAGAAGAGCTACGCCGATGTCAGGCGTAGAGAGTTGGAGTTTGAAGTTGGCCAGCATGTTTTCCTTAAGGTAGCTCCGATGCGTGGGGTTCTGAGGTTTGGTAAGAAGGGGAAACTGAGCCCCATGTTTGTTGGACCTTTCGAGGTGCTTGAGAGGATTGGGGCTGTGGCTTATCGGTTAGCATTGCCGCCGTCCTTGGCTACAGTGCATAGTGTGTTCCACGTTTCGATGCTCCGTCAGTATGTGGCAGAGCCTTCGCACGTCATAGATTTTGAGCCTTTGCAGCTGAACCGTGACCTGAGCTTTGAGGAAAAACCCATAAAGATCTTGGCAGTTGAGAAAAAGGTTTTGAGGAATCGAGCCATTGATTTAGTGAAAGTGCAGTGGCGGAATCAGGGAGTTGAGGAATCTACTTGGGAGTTGGAAGGGGAGATGAGGAGGAACTACCTGGAGTTGTTTTAGTACAACGACTTCCGGGGACGGAAGTCTTCTAAGGAGGGAGTATTGTAACAGACCGGTTTTCAGCTAAATGTAAAATAGGGTTTTTATATATTTTATTTTTGAAGAGTGTTATTTGGAGGACTCGAACCCTTGGCCTAAAAAGGGGTTTGGAAGCTTGGATTTAAATAAGGAAAATAAACGCGTCAGCCAGGGCTCGAAGGGGGGAAGCCTTGGGAAGGGATTTTGAGATTCCCAAAGCCTATTTATTTTAAGGAAAAAGGAAATAGAAAAAAAAAAAAAGAAAAACACTCCCCTCACGCAAACCCTCACCCAGCCACACCCTTGCCGCCGTCGCACCTAGCCTCACCGTCGCCGCCGTCGCATCCACCGCACACCTAGCCGCACTCCACACCCCCCGCCACACAAATTTAGCGTCGCCTACACCGTGCACCCCAGCCGCCCATCGCTGCGACCGCACGACAAATACGCAGCAGCGCCGCTGTCAGACGCTCGCGCCTGCGCCAAGACCGCCGCGCCGCCCCATCCGCCTCGTTGCCTCGCTTCGCTCGCGCACGCTCCACACTGCACCCAGCCCACGCCGGCCGTGTCTCCCTGTCCGTCCACGTCGCTCCGCTCTCCTGCGCGCCGTCCCAGCAAGTCCGCTCGCTCGCGCGCCATCTCCGCAGCCCAGTTCGCCTGCACACTGCCCCAGCGCGTCTGCTCGTCTTGCCGCGCGCCCGAGCCAGTGCCAGCGCCTACCTCGCCAGCGCCCAGCGCCCAGCGCCAGTGCCCCTGCTGCACCAGCAACGCATGTTCCTGCCCTTTGCTGCCGAAACCACGTGTCTTCTCGGTTGGTAATTCCCGAGGCTTTCCTCTGTTAGACTTTAAGTTGCTGGCTGCTGTTTATTTATTTAGGATGTTTTATTGTATGCCTAGGTTGCTCGGGTTGCTTTAAAGCTCGAGGGTTGTTAATTGATTCGTGATAGTTATTTCCCACTTGTTTCCAGGTAAGGATTTCTTACCGGGGTTGTGTGGACCCTGCGAATACTTGATAGCATGCCATATCTTGTGATTGTATGAAATTTCTAGTGGATAGGTTGCATGTTCTTTCTTGCTTCCAGATGGTGTTGTGCTTGTATTCCTGATATAATCTGTTAGTTCCATGCTAGGGGTTTAATTATCTTAGCATAACCTTGTCCTATTTTATCCTGTTAGTTCCATGCTAGGGATAGACGGGTGATGTATAGTGTAGAAGACTGTAGGGGTAACTAGGTTAGGTCCCGCTCGAGTAAGACCCCGATGGACATCCGGAAGTGTAAGACCCTGATGGGCATCCTAGGTGTGTAAGGCCCCACTGGGTATCACTGAGTCTGGAGGTGTAAGACCCTGATGGGCATCCTAGGTGTGTAAGGCCCCACTGGGCATCACTGAGTCTGGAGGTGTAAGACCCTGATAGGCATCCTAGGTGTGTAAGGCCCCACTGGGCATCACTAAGTCTGGAGGTGTAAGACGTTGATGGGCATCCTAGGTGTGTAAGGCCCCACTGGGCATCACCGAGTCCTAGGTTGTGTAAGGCCCGAAGGGCATCCAGGTGTAGAACCTAGGATAGGCTGTAGATGAAAGCCCTTGAATAGGCTCGCTCTAGAAGTAGCTCGTAGCCTAAACCAACCGTTTCTGCTTTAAGTCATTGTATGATTGCATGTCAGTGCGCTAAATTATATGTTTTTCGTATTGTACCCCAGTTGGGGATTCTTACTGAGTAACTCGTTGCTCACCCTTATTTTCTGTGGTTTTCCCCAGGTAACTTGGGACAGAGGCTGGATGGCTAGGAGGAGGCTGCTGGATGATCATGGATAGCCGACTGAAGTTGCTGTTTCTTTTTATTGTTTTTATGATTTAGCATGTAGTGGGACTTCAGTCCCTAGGGAAGCACTCAAACTATTTTATGTTTCTCGAACAGTACCCTTTGTTTTGTTTTAAGAAAGTACTGATCAGTCACTTATTTGTTGATTTTTGTTTTAATGGATTTATGGTTTGTTTTAAATGTGTTGATTGAAAAGATTTGAATTTTGGAACTCCGAACGATGTTTTTCCATTCTTAATCATACATGCTAAGTAAGGATCTAGGTTAGAGTCCGGTTCTCGGGTCGCATCCTTACAAGTGGGCACAGTTGTTCCTTGAGCAGATAGTTAGGTACCATGGGGTGCCAATTAAGATCATCTCAGACCGAGATTCTTGATTTACGTCTCGGTTTTGGAGAGCCCTTCAGGCAGGTCTAGGTACCGAGTGCAACTTCAGTACAATTTTTCAACCGTAGACCGATGGCCAAACGAAGTGGGTAAATCAGATCCTGGAAGATATGTTGCGAGCCTGTGTCTTGGATTTTCTGAGTAGTTGTGATTCGTATTTGTATTTGATGGAGTTTGCCTCAAACAACAGTTACCAGTCGACCATTCAGATGGCACAGTTTGAGGCATTGTATGGTAGGCGTTGCAGATCTCTGGTATTCTGGGAAGCGGTTGGTGACAGGTAGGTTTTGGGTCCCAAGTTGCTTCAATTGACGAATGAGGTTTTCATCCCGGTCTTCCAGGTATGCCCTAGGGGTATTTTGGTAATTTGGTTGGGCCGTCAGGGTCGTTTCTGTCTTTTCCAGTTGTTAAAATTATTGGTTGGTCTTGTGTAGGGTTTTGATGCTTTGTGGATGTGTTTGGGCATGGAGAGATGCAAAAGTAAAATAGAGAATTAAAAGTGTAGTTGTCAAGTTTCGAACCCGGATCGTCGAGAAGTCAGAGGAATAGTGTGCCAGTTGTGCCACTAGGTGCTTTTGTTGCTCATTCCGCGGTATGTCCTGGTTAGCTTTGGGTCTTTGGGTTTTTGGTGTATTTGATTAAATGAAGAGAAATAGGTTTTATTCCCCTTTTGATCTCCAAACCCCCTTAATGCACCCCCTTTTCCTCTCTAGCTTTTGTCGTGCTTTTCCTCCCCTTGCCAAGCCCCGTCCATCCTTCGTCGTCCCGATAGGTGTTCTCGATCCCTTCTCCTTTTCGTTTGGTTCTAGCTGGTCGAGGGAAGAAGAGGTGAGGCTTTGTTTTGTTGCAGCTAGCCGAGAGGAGAGCAAAGACCACGATTGCACCAACAAAGCAGACCGAGCGGCCCTCGATCTCCTCCTAGCTCGTCGCGACGCCAAAGAAAGCAGTCCACCGCCTGCCTCGCGCATAGCCCGTTGCTTGCCAGCAGCCCCAGCCGCAGTGCCTCGGCCGATTGTCGCAGCCCAGATCGCGTCGCCGTCCGCGCAGCCCCAATGCCCCTCGCGCCCGCATCGTTCTTCTGCGTCAGCGCGCCCGCGTCGCCGTCGCTCGCATTGACCGTCTGCTTCTGCACGTCCTCGCAACAGCGCTCGTCCGTGTCTACACGTCCACGCCCCAGCGCCTGTCCGCGCGCAGCTCCGTGCTCCAGCACCGTGTCAGCACGCCCAGCAGCGCAGCCCAGCTCCCGTGTCGGCGCTTGCTGCCGCACCAGCCCGCCAGCAGTGCCCAGCTCCTCTGCAGCCTGTCCGTCCGCGTGCCAGCCGGTGCCATGTGAGTTGCTCCCAAGCCGAGCCCTATTTGTTATATTATATTTAGGCCTATAGATGGTGTTTATTGTTGTTGCTTGTTAGGTTCCCGTAGCTAGCTCGGGGTTGATCGCAGCATAGGATCTTTGTGTGTAGTTGCCTTCCGACCAAGGTAAGGATTTCTTACTGGAGTTGTGTGAGCCCTGCGATATATTCTGTGATTGTTGTTTGTTTGCTTGTTTATGTTTATCAGCATGATAGTGGATTGGTGTTCTGTTCTGAATTCTAATTGGCATGATTCCCGTGTTGTTGCTCATGTTAGTTCCATGCTAGGTTATCCTGTTCTGGCATGCTCGATATCTGTTCTTGCTTCGTAGTACCATGCTAGGTTCGTTGTTTCGGTTGAGCACGTATTGGAATGTTTGCTATTATATGTTTTAGCTTAGAGTTCTGATAGGTAGCATCATCCGGGCGAGGATGCATAACGTAATTTGCATCCATTGCAGGGGCGTGTGAGGCAGTACTCCGTCCCTGATCCGTCGTTAGGGTTTAGCTAACCCTAACAGCAGCCTAATGCAATCTTGGGTGAGGGTGGCAGACTGTTAAATGCCCCAACGGTCGGGGGAATGACGAGGCATTGCCTTGTCCCCAACAGTCGACACGTCCTCAGCGTGCTCAGCAGTAGCCCTTGATTGCCACCTGATAGGGCAAGGACCGGTTCCTGGTGTAAGCCTACCACGGTCGGTTTCTTAGCCTTATGTGTAGTGGTACAGGCTGACATAGTCATAGTGCCTGGTCTCACACCACTATGTTCAGTGACACAGATCCAAAGATTTGTTAGATATGCATACTGGACCAGGGCAGCATGCCCTAGACCCAGCACCTCCCTAGTTTGCAGCAGCATGCGGTGCGTGCTCACACTCCTCGGGATCTTGAGTTCAGTGCACCTTTCGTATCGACAGTAAGAAGGCTGAGGCCGACACTAGTTTCTCGTATAGTATCGAAAAGCGTTGTGGTTTTCCAGAGTAAGACTGTAAGATGGCATCCGAGGTTTATGTATGGATTTAAAGCTATGTGCTTTCTTTTATGTTTATATTCATGGCTTGCATACTTCCTGCTAGATGACCAGTTATGTCGTATTGTACCCCGGTTGGGGATTCTTACTTAGTAATTCGTTACTCACCCTTATTTTGTGGTTTTCCACAAGTAACCATGGTGCGAGACAGGATGGCTGAAGGAGGAGCTGAGATCATGGAAACCAGCTGTTGAACTGTAACGGCCCAGGTTTTCATCCCAGTCTTTCAGGTATGACCTGGGGGGTATTTTGGTAATTTGGTCTGGCCGTCAGGGCCGGTTATGTCTTTTCCAGTTGTGAAAAAGTATTGGATGGTCTTGTGTAGGTTTTGAAGCTTTGTGGATGTGTTTGGGCATGGTAAGATGCAAAAATAAAATTAGGTTTTAAGGTGTGTTTGTTGGGGTTCGAACCCAGGTTGTTTGGGAGGTCAGTTGTGTGTTGTTGTCGGTTGAGCCTCGAGCTGATCTTGCTGCTCTTTCCGCGACATATCTTGGTTAGCCTTGGATCCTTGGAGTTTTGGTGCTTTTGATTAAAAGAAAAGAAATAGGGTTCTTGTCTTTCTTCTCCAAAGCACCCTAGCCGCCCAAGCTCTCTCCCCGAGTAGCTCCTCCATCATTCGTCATCCCGGCCACCGCAGCGGCAAGAATTCACCCAGCAGCAGCAGCCTTTGTCGCTCCAAAGCGGCCGAGCAAATTTTCAAGACCTCCATCGCCTAGATGCCTGTCCCAGCCAACAACAACAAATGTCGCAGC
Source organism: Sicyos edulis (assembly GCA_036507275.1). Classification (NCBI taxonomy): domain Eukaryota; kingdom Viridiplantae; phylum Streptophyta; class Magnoliopsida; order Cucurbitales; family Cucurbitaceae; genus Sicyos; species Sicyos edulis. Next base: position 33,514,703 of record CM071851.1, read on the forward strand.
CAGCAGCGGCGCGCCAGACGCCCAGCGCCAGCGCCAAATACGCGCCCGCCGCGCCGCCCAGCGTGCCCAGTCCGCGCCCAGCGCCCGCGCGCCAGTAGCTTTGCCAGCTCGCCCGCTCGTCCTCGTCTACACGCCCGCGTCGCCAGCGCGTCCGCTGCTCGAGTTCAGACACGCCGCCCCGCCGCAGCGTGTCGTGTCGCTCCACTCGCCCACGTCACGCTTGTGCTCAAGTCCGCGCCTGCGCTGCGCCCGCCCCCCATCCATCCATCCGCGCGCGCGCGCAGCCCCTGCCGCCCATCAGTGCCCAACAACAGCCACGCCCGTGCAGCCTGTCCGTCCGCTCGTCAGCCGTGCCGCGTGAGTTGCTCCCGAGCTGAACCTTGTTTATTTTATTATATATTAGGCCTATGGATTGTGATTATTGTTGTGTTTTTTAGGTTCTCATTAGCTAGCTCGGGATCGATCGCAGCTTAGGATTCTTGTGTGTAGTTGCCTCCCGACCAAGGTAAGGATTTCTTACCGGAGTTGTGTGGGCCCTGCGATGTATTATGCGATTGCTGTTTGTATTCTTGTTTGTGTTTATCAGCATGTTTAGTGATAGGTGCTCTGTTCTGAATTCCCGACTGGCATGATTTCTTATGTTGTTTCTCATGTTAGTCCATGCTAGGTTATTCCGTTCTCGTATGCTCGTTATCTGTTCTTGTTTCGTAGTATCATGCTAGGTTCATTGCATCTCTTGAGCACGTGTTGGATTGTTTGTTGTTGATGTTGTAGTTTAGAGTTCAGATAGGTAGCATCATCCGGGCCAGGATGCATAACGTAACTTGCATCCACGGCAGGGACGTACGAGGCGGTACTCCATCCCTGATCCCCCATTAGGGTTTAGCTAACCCTAACGGTAGGCCCTGCAATCATGTGTGAGGGTGGCAGACTGTTAAATGCCCCAACGGTCGGGATGATGACTTGGCATTGCCTTATCCCCGGTAGTCGGCACGTGCTCAGCGTTATCGGTAGTAGCCCTTGATTGCCACCTGTTAGGGCAAGGACCGCTTCCTGGTGTAAGCCTACCACGACCGGTTCCTTTGCCTCAGGTGCGGTGGTACAGGCTGACATAGTTCACGTGTCCAGGTCTCACACCCCTATGTCAGTGACACCGATCCAGAGATTAGTTAGGCATGGTGGATGGACTGGGCAGCTTGGCACTAGACCCGGCACTTCCATGGTTTGCAGTAGCATGCGGTGCACGCACACGCTCATTACAGCGCCGACCGGAGAGCTCCTCGGGATCTTGAGATCAGTGCACCTTTCGTATCGACAGTAGACAGGCTGAGGCCGGGACTTATTTCTCGTATAGGATCGTATCGTGTGGTGGATTTTCTGGAGTAAGACCCTGAGTTGGCATCCGAGGTTTATGTGTGGCTTTAAGCTATGTGCTCTATTCTGTGTTTATATTCATAGCTTGCATACCTTTCTGCTAGATGACCATGTATATCGTATTGTACCCCGGTTGGGGATTCTTACTGAGTAATTCGTTACTCACCCTTATTTTTTGGTTTTCCACAGGTAACCATGGTGCGAGACAGGATGGCTGAAGGAGGAGCTGTGATCATGGAAACCCGTTGTTTCGAACTCTGAGTCTTTTATTTATGGTTTTATGTTTTAAATGTCCTTTGAATGCATGTAGTTGGGCACGGAGCCTTTAGGTTGTTTTCTGTTGTTTCCCGGATTCTGACACTGATGTAAACCATGTTTGGATTTGAATGTTGAAATAAATCTCTAATCAGAGTACGTTTTAAATTGTATTTAGCTTGGAACAGGTACTTGGAAATAGGGACAGGTTCCAGGACATTTTTTGTTGTCTTGAATGGATGTTTTAACGTATTTGTTTTAATCAGAATCTGGCATACAACCTTGCATATTGTTTCCTAAGTTTTAAAGCATGCATTGAGGTTAAGGCCTATTTTAGGACCCCATTCGGGTCGGGTCTTTATAGTTGGTATCAGAGCTCAGAGTCATAGATTATGTAGACTGACCTTTTGTTGTAGGTCATTTTTCCATGATCATCAGCACTCCGACAGTCATCAGGTACGCCTAAGTTTACATTTTTTTTAAAGGGTTAAGAATTTACAATACTTTCATCTAGTGTATGCCTTGTTTAGTGTTGTGGAGCGGAGACGAGCAGGTTTTGACTCGTTGGTTGTTTGGGTCTAGAGCACCATCATGCCAACTTCCCGCAGTGTAAGAAGTATGTTAGCAGCTTGTCAGGGTATCCAGATAGATTCAGATACCGCTGGGACATCGTCCTAGAGGGAGGTAGATATTAGACTCCCGTAGGCCCCTTGTGGTGTGGCCCAGTTGTTAGTTTTCCCCTAGAGAGAGGGTGGAGGTGTCTTGCCTTGGAGTACCACTCTAGGAGAGGAGTTAGCTTTAGCTTTGCTCGTGTTGATGTTTGTGGAGCAGGTCCCAGTGTGGACTTGCCTGGGTAGTTCAGGTGTTGATCTTGAACCTTAGCAGGTGGTTTGGTTGCCCAGAGAGTGGCTGTAGAGTTAGTAGCCTTCGAGGAGGATGTAGAGACATCCTTGTTCCCTTGCAAATTGTTGTTGTTTTGCAGCCAGTAAGTCGCAACCGTGTGGTTAAGGGTGCAGCGAGCAGTGTACCCATCAGACTTGATCTGTTGGTGGTTTCCCAGTTGTCTGGTGGAGTGGAGTACTTTTCTTATGGTGAGCTCCTAGAGTAGAGCTAGCTGCTGCATGTTGAGAGAGCCGATCAGAGTTTTTGTTGAGCATCTTGTGGGGATGCAAGTGTAGGCTATGAGACTTCAGCTAAATGAGATTCCATAGTTAGGGTTGTTGAGTTATGAGCTCTTGTATGCCTAGCCAGAGTTTTCGTCACTCGAGGTTGTGACCTTGCTGGCCTATTTGTAGTAAGATGTAGTTTTGGTGGTTGTGGCACTTGAGGTGTGTTGATGGGTGTGCTGGTTTGGCACTAAGTTTGGTTCAGGCCTGAGTGAGCATGAGTAGGATGGATGGTTCTATAACCTTCCCAGAGTTAAGCACACTCCTTTAGTCTTTGGCCGTTGGTGGCAGTTGCACCTATTTAGGTCGCGCAAGTGGGCTAGTTCAGTGGTAGTCGAAGGACTACAAGCGAAAGGTCGTTCGAGAGGAGCCGGAGCCTCTTCCCAGTGTTACTGGGGTAAGAGTTTGTCAGCAGGTTGAAGGTTGAAAAGTATTAGTGCGTGTGAGTCTCACGCTAGGGCTGAGGCCAAGAGATCTATGTGGTTGGTAGTGCGGTCCACTACCTTCGAGTGCCTAAACCTGAGTTGAGTGAGCATTGTAGATGCGAGTTCGGTCCAGCAGAGGGACCATGAGTTGGATGCTCGTGAGATCAGTTGGATGCTCATGAGGTGAGTAGGATGCCTATGAGATGAGTTGGATGCTCATTAGGTGAGTAGGATGCTTATGAGATGAGTTGGATGCCTTATGTGTAAAGCCCCTTTGGTATGAGCTAAGTTTGGTTTGGCATTGTTATGCTTTAGTAGAGCAGGGTGCCACAGCTTCGAGTATCGTGTGGAGATGGAACTTTTTTGGTGTTCCTTGGGTTGGTTGCATCCTTGCCGGAAGATAGTTGTTGGTTTTTTTTAAAAGCGCCTGTTAGTCTTGGGTCCCAAAAGGAAGGTTGGGAGTTGTGCACACAAGTGTGCTTTTGTGTAGTTCTTTCTGGTGGCGAGAGTTTCGAAACCATGTAGGGTTTGCATTGGAGAACTGGTGCTCAGTTCTTGGAGAAGTTGGACTCCAGGTGGAGGTCGAAAGGCCTTGGTTGAGGTTGTAAGGATACCATGCTCGTAGTCGGGTTGTTGCTTAGGCAAGTTTTGTTAAGTTGGACCTAAGCTTGGTTGGTGGAACCTCTTGTTGTTCATGGTTGGAGTTCAGGTGGTACTGAACAAATGGTGGTTGTAGCGAAGCCGGGCAGTCTCTGACCGTAGTTGCTAAGGGTGTTGTTCAGAATCCTTACCCTAGGTGGAAGCTAGGATGTGGCTGATGCTTTAAGTAGGAGGATGACACATTCTGTAGCGTTTCTGGTCTTTTTGGTTTCGAGGTTCGGAGCAGGCCAGCATAGTTGTAATGCTTGAAATGGAGTTGTGTATTCAGACAGTTGGCTGTTAGACAGTTTGACGACAGTGTGTGTTTGAGGGTTTCCGAAGAACCCTAGGTGTGGAGAACCTCACCAGAGCTCAGTCAGACCCAGGCAGTGAGTTTCAGTTGTCAAGTCGGAGTTGCGTAGGCTGTAGTCCTCGGGTGAGTTGCTGGCAGTTTTGGTAGGCTAACAAGCTAGAGTTTGTTTGAAGTAGAGTCCGGATTGGTTCCAGTGTGGTGGCAAGTTGGTGCTGGGTGTTGACCAAGGTGTGGTTTCGAGTTGCTAAGGAGTTAGCCTAGCTCGTGGGGCAAGTGCTTTGCCCTGTCGGATGTCTTTCCTGTTTCTAGAGTTTGAGAGTCGCCCTTATTTGGTGTTTGGGGGGGGTGCGTCTTTGCTTGTTCGTGGATGGCGGTCCAATCTGTGGTGGACCCCCCTGTTGTGGCCTCTGAGAGAGTTGGATGTTGTGCTTAGCTGAGCAAGACAGCGAGCGTTTGTGGAGCTCTCTGTCCTTCGGATGTCTGCTTGTAAGGATATGTTTCCTTTTAGGAGTTGTCGGATTATTCCTTGGTCTTGGAGTTGGTGGTAGTGGTGCTAGCAGAAGGGAAGGTCTGTTGGCCGCTTGGAAGCAGTTGTTTGTCCAGTTAAGCTGACTCTTGAGTGGTGTTTCGGAAGTTGTTGGAAGGGTTGTTCTGCCCTTGTGAGTGGTGGCCTAGTCAGTTAAGGTATCTTGTGTTTTGTTTGGGAACTGTTGCACCTTTGTAGCTGAGAAGCCCTTTTGTGCCAGTTGTGGGTTGAGTTTGCACCATTGTGGCTGGATTAGGGTCTTGACCTTTGAGGGGTCCTTGCTGGTTAGTGTAGCTTGTGCTCTGCCTGCCATTGTTGGTATTCTTGTTCTTGGCAGTTGGTGTTAACTAGGTGGTGGCGTTCCGTTTATGAAGTTCGGTGGTTAGGTGCAATGAGCTTAACCTGGAGGGTATAAGCTTAGTTGTGTTATCGTTTGGACTTGTGAGATGTGTCTCTTAAGGAGACGAGCTTTGTCCCGTTGCTTGCATGGAGGCAAGTTTAGTGGAGGGAGCCCTCTGGGGCCCGGTTGTTAGTGAGCTGACTTGTCCAGTCAGTGATTTGAGTCGAGCTAGAGTTGAGTGGATTGGCATAGCTATGCAGTTTATAGTTGATTGGGCTTCCGAGTTCGTAGCACTCAAGTTGTTGGATTGTAAGTTTCCGTGTGGGAGCTGTCAGTTAGTTGAGGTTGTTGTGTGAGTTCAGATTTTTGGAGGATTGGTTTCAGTAGCTAGAGCTTGCACCTCGTTTCGTGTGCAGATGCCATTTCTATGGAGTAGAGGCATGTTAGTTTCAGGCTGGAGTTGTTGTCACCAGGGTGTGGCAACAAAGGTTTGTTCTAGGCAGTGCGTTGACGAACCGTGGTTCTGGAGAGCATTTTTAGAGGCATATGAGCCGAGTGTAGTTCCAGTAATGTTTTCACCCTCTGACCGATGATCGTTTGGGAGGAGTGAGCCAGATCCTTTGGAGCTTGTTGCGAGTTGCTGTTTCCGTGGTTAGGCAGCTGAAACTAGTGTTGGATTTTATGAGGTTGCCTCGGATAGCAGTTCCCAGCTATAGTTCATTTGGTTTCGTTGAAGCGTAATATGGTAAATGTTGCAGGTTTCTAGTGTTCTGGGAAAAGGTTGGTGGCCGTCAGTTTTTGGGTCCTGAGTTGCTGCAGTTGACCAGCGGTGCAGTGCAGAGGGTTAGAGCTCGTATGTTGCAGCTCGGAGCAGGCAGAAGAGTTACGCCGGTGTTCGGCATCGAGATTTGGAGTTTGAGGTTGGACAATTCATGTTTTAAGGTTGCACCGATGCTAGGTGTGTTGATGTTTTGTAAGCGAGGGAAGTTGATTCCCCGATTGTTGGTCCGTTTGGGGATTCTCGAGAGGATTGACAGAGTTGCATATCGCTTATCTTTTCCTCCGTCATTGTCAGCTATACAGTGTTTTTCATGTATCGATGTTGAGGCAGCATGTGTCGGACCCATCGCTCATTGTGGACTGTGAGCCTTTGCAGATGAGTGAGGGTTTGAGCTTCGGGGGAAGCCTGTGAGTATTCTGGTCTTTGAGGCAAAGTCGTTGCGTAGCAGTGAGATCCGTTTGGTAAAAGTTCAGTGGAGGAGTCAGAGTTCAGAGGAGGCCGCTTGTGAGCGAGGAGGACAGGATGAGATTGCAGTATCCTGTGCTGTTTCAGTCTCAAGGACATTCGAGGACGAAAGTCATAAAAAGGAGGGAAAATTGTAACGGCCCAAGTTTTCATCCCGATCTTTCACGTATGCCCTGTGGGGTATTTGGTAATTTGGTCGGGTCGTCAGGGCCGGTTATGTCTTTTTCAGTTGTTAAAAAGTATTGGATGGTCTTATGTAGGTTTTGAACCTTTGTGGATGTGTTTGGGCATGGTAAGATGCAAAAATAAAATTAGGTTTTAAGGTGTGTTTGTTGGGGTTCGAACCCAGGTTGTCTGGGAGGTTAGTTGTGTGTTGTTGCCGGTTGAGCCTCGAGCTGATCTTATTGCTCTTTCCGCGACATATCTTTGTTAGCCTTGGATACTTGGAGTTTTGGTGCTTTTGATTAAAAGAAAAGAAATAGGGTTCTTGTCTTTCTTCTAAAGCACCCTAGACGCCCAAGCTCTCTCCCCGAGCGGCTCTTCCATCGTTCGTCATCCAGCCACCGAGCAAAGAGCCCAAAGACTTCCATCGCCCGTACGCTGTCCCAGCCAGACTGTGCATTGCAGCAGCCAAAGAGCGGCGCGCAGCCAGATCTGCGCAGCGCCGCCCGAACGCCCATCGCCGTCCCAGAGCTCCCAGTCCGCGCCCGTGCGCCCGTCGAGTTGCCAGCAGGCCCGCTGACCAACGTCTGCACGTCCGCGTGGCCAGTGCGCTCGCTCCTCCGCTTCTGCACACCCTCGCCCCTGCGTCCGTGCCGTGTCGCTCCGCCTGTCCACGTCTGCTTGTCCGCACCCGTGCGCCTGCCCCCAGCCAGCCGTCCGCGTGCGCGCGCAGCCCCTGCCGCCCATCAGCGCCCAAGAGCAGCCACGCCCGTGCAGCCTGTTTTTTCGAGCGTCAGCCGTGCCACGTGAGTTGCTCCCGAGCCGAACCCTATTTATTTTGTTATATTTAGGCCTATGGATTGTGATTATTGTTGTGTTTGTTAGGTTCTCGTTAGCTAGCTTGGGATCGATCGCAGCTTAGGATTCTTGTTGAGCTTCCAGGTGCGTATCACCCAAGTTGTTGGATTGTAAGTTTCCGTGTTGAAGCTGTCAGCTAGTTGAGGTTGTTGTGTGAGTTCGGATTTTTGGAGGATTGGTTTCAGTAGGCAGAGCTCGCACCTCGTTTCGTGTGCAGATGCCATTTCTATGGAGTAGTGGCCTGGCAGTTTCAGGCTGGAGTTGTTGTAGCCAGGGTGTGGTAACAAAGGTTTTTCTAGGTAGTGCGTTGGTGGACCGTGGTTCTGGAGAGCGTTTCGAGGCTTATGAGCCTAGTGCAGTTCCGATTGTGTTTTCACCCTCTGACCGATGGTCATTTGGGAGGAGTGAGCCAGATCCTTTGGAGCTTGTTGTGAGTTGGTGTTTCCGTGGTTAGGCAGCGGAAACCAGTTTTGGATTTTTTTGAGGTTGCCTCGGATAGCAGTTCCCAGCTGTTAGTTCATTTGGTTTCGTTGAAGCGTAGTGTGGTAAGTGTTGCAGGTTCCAGTGTTCTAGGAAAAGGTTGGTAGCCATCAGTGTTTGGGTCCTGAGTTGCTGCAGTTGACCTTTGGTGCAGTGCAGAGGGCTAGAGCTCGTATGTTGTCAGCTCGGAGTAGGCAGAAAAGTTACGCCGATGTTCGGCGTCGAGATTTGGAGTTTGAGGTTGGACAGTTCGTGTTTTAAGGTTGCACTGTTGCTAGGTGTGTTGAGGTTTGGTAAGAGAGGGAAGTTGAGTTCCCGATTGTTGGTCCGTTTGGAGATTCTTGAGAGGATTGACAGAGTTGCATATCGGTTATCTTTCCTCCGTCATTGTCAGCTGTGCACAGTGTTTTTTATGTATCGATGTTGGGGGCAATATGTGTCGGACCCATCGCTCATTATGGACTTTGAGCCTTTGCAGCTGAGTGAGGGTTTGAGCTTCAGGGAGAAGCCTGTGAGTGTTCTGGTCTTGAGATGAAGACGTCGCATAGCCGTGAGATCCGTTTGGTAAAAGTTCGGTGGAGGAATCAGAGTTCTGAGGAAGCCGCTCGTGAGCAGGGAGGACGGGATGAGATTGCAGTATCCTGTGTTGTTTCAGTCTTAAGGACTTTCGAGGACGAAAGTCATAAAAAGGAGGGAATATTGTAACGGCCCAGGTTTTCATCCCGGTCTTCCAGGTATGCCCTAGGGGTATTTGGTAATTTGGTCGGGCCGTCAGGGCCGTTTATGTCTTTTTCAGTTGCTAAAATTATTAGATGGTCTTATGTAAGTTTTCGAGGCTTTGTGGTGGTGTTTGGGCATGGGGAGATGCATAAAGGAAATTAGGGGTTAAAGATGTTGTGGTTGGGTCTCGAACCCGGGAAGCTAGGAAGTCAGGTGGGTGGTGTGGCCAGTTGAGCCACCAGGTGTTTTTGTTACTCTTTCCGAAGCATATCTTGGTTAACCTTGGTTCCTTGGAGTTTTGGTGCATTTGGTTAAATGAAAAGAAATTAGATTTTTTGTTCCTTCTTCTCCAAATCACTCTTTGCCGTCCAAGCTTCTCGCCCAAGCCCCTTACCGTGATTTTCTTCCCTTGCAGCCCCGAGCGTCATCCCGGCCAGCCAAGCAACCCAGCCGAGCAGCCCGATCGAGCAAATTTCAAATGAGATCACACCAAAGAAATTTCCGACAAGCGAGAGCGCCCAAAGAAGACGCAGCCTGCAAAGCCGTCGCAGCAGCCCCCACGCGCCAAAGAGGCCGTCGCTCGCAGCCGTCGCACGCCCGCCGCATCGCGTTGCTCGCCCGTGAGCGCCCAGCCCGTCCGCGCGCCAGACGCCATCGCCCAGCCGAGCTCGCGCCAAGCGCCCGTCGTCGCGTCGCGCAGCCCAGCCAAGGCGTCGCGCGCCAGCGCCAGCAGCGTCTTTGTCTTTGCTCCCCGCCCGCCCGTGTCCTGCCTGTCCACTCCCAGCGCCGTGCCAGCGCGCCCATCCGCGCCCAGCTCTACCGCCCATCTGCGCCCGTCAGCGCCCAACAAGAGCCCCGCCGTGCTGCCTGCCCGTCTGCGTGTCTGCCAAGCCGCGTGAGTTGCTCCTGAGCCGAGCCTTATTTATTTTATTATATTTAGGCCTATCGATTGTGATTATCATTGTTTTTGTTAGGTTCTCGGTAACTAGCTTGGGTTCGATCGCAGCTTAGGTTTTTGTGTGTAGTTGCCTCCCGGCCAGGTAAGGATTTCTTACCGGAGTTGTGTGGGCCCTGCGATATCATATGTGATTGATGTTTGTATGTTTGTTTGTGATTATCAGCATGTTTAGTGATAGGTGCTCTGTTTTGAATTCCCGACTAGCATGATTTCTTATGTTGTTCTTCATGTTAGTCCATGCTAGGTTGTTTCGTTCTGGCATGCTCGTATCTGTTCTTGCTTCGTAGTATCATGCTAGGTTCGTTGTATCTGTTGAGCACGTATTGGATTGTATTGGATTGTTTGTTGTTGATCTTATATGTTAGAATTCAGGTAGGTAGCATCATCCGGGCCGGATGCATAACATAACTTGCATCCATGGCAGGAACGTACGAGGCAGTACTCCGTCCTTAGACCCCGTTAGGGTTTAGCTAACCCTACCGGTAGGCCCTGCAATCTTGGGTGAGGGTGGCAGACTGTTAAATGCCCCAACGGTCGGGATGATGACTTGGCATTGCCTCGTCCCTAGCAGTCGGCACGTCCTCAACGTGTTCGGCCGTAGCCGTTGATTGCCACCTGTTAGGGCAAGGACCGCTTCTTGGTGTAAGCCTACCATGACCGGTTCCTTAGCCTCAGGTGCGGTGGTACAGGCTGACATAGTTCACGTGTCCAGGTTTCACACCCTTATGTCAGTGACACCGATCCAGAGATTTAGTTAGGCATGGTGACTGGACCTGGGCAACTTGCCACTAGACCCGGCACCCCCCAGAGTTTGCAGTAGCATGCGGTGCGCGCATACGCTCATTACAACGCCGACCAGAGAGCTCCTCGGGATCTTGAGCTAGTGCACCTTTCGTATCGACAGTAGACAGGTTGAGGCCGAGACTTCTTTCTCGTATAGGGCGTATTGTGTGGTGTGGATTTTCCGGACTAAGACCATGAGTTGGCATCCGAGGTTTGCAAGTGGTTTTGCCGGTGTAAGACCCTGAGTTGGCATCTGAGCTTTATGTGTGGATTTAAGCTATGTGCTCTATTCTGTGTTTATATTCATAGCTTGCATACATTCTTCTAGATGACCATGTATATCGTATTGTACCCCGGTTGGGGATTCTTACTGAGTAATTCGTTACTCACCCTTATTTTGTGATTTTACACAGGTAACCAAGGTGCGAGACAAGATGGCTGAAGGAGGAGCTGTGATCATGGAAACCTCTTTGTCGTGTAATGTGACCCGCTTCCTATTCCAGCTTTTCGAGTGCCTTGGGTCAAGATTCAGATTGTTTGGTTGGGTTTTAGAGCCGCTTTGGCCCTTTGGGGTATTTTGGTCTTTTGGCTCTCCGGCGGGATTTGTGGTTTTCGTGGCTTCGAGGTAGCTCCCGCCTTTGTCGAGGCTTGTTTGTTGGTGGCTGCGAGTCCCGTGGTGTTTGGGCTAGTCGGTTGGATGCTCGGTTGTGGTTTGGGCTTTGGCAAAGTGTTGGTTTGTTGTGTGTTTCCTTTGGGATTCGAGCCCGGGCCTTTAGTGTTGCTTTGGGAGTTGGATTTAAGTGAGTTTGATTTATTGGAAAAGATTGCTTGGTCGGGTCTCAAGGAGGAAGCCGGAAATGGGATTTTGAGGTTTTAAAGTGGATATGATGGAAAATGGAATTAAAAATCCCATTTTTTTCCCTTTTTTCCCATTTTCCTTTTTTTTCTCTTTTTCTTTTCTTTTTTCCCCAAAATGCATTTTCTCTCTCTCTCTCTCTCTCTCTCCCGAGCCCCCACCTAGCCCGACCTTGGCCAGCTTGGCTCGCCCAGCCCCTTGCCCGAGCAGCCTTGGCTCGCCCAGCGCCCGAGCCAGCCTCACCCAGCCTCGCCCGCCTGCCGCTGGTCGCGCCAGCAGCCAGCCTGGCCCGCCAAAGGTCGCCCGGCCGAGCTCGCTCGCCTTGGGCGCGCGTCGCGCCACCCCGACCCGCCGCTTCGCCGCAGTGTCGCCCAGGCCCTCGTGTCGCCAGATCCGTGTCACCCCAGCGCTCGCGCGTCGCCTCGTCTTGAGCCGCTCCGAGTCGTGCCTCTCAGAGCGCCGTGTCGGCGCGCCGCCGTCCCTCGTCTGAAGCTCGCGCGCGCGCGCGCGCCGCCTCCTCTGCTGCTCGCCCGCGCGTTCGCGCCTCTTCGCTTCCTTCGCCCAGTAGCGCCAGGCGCGCGTCGTCAGCCTAACGCCCCAACGCTGAGCGGCGCCGACCACTGCGCTCAGTAAATAGCGCTGTCTGCGCCAAATGCTTCCTAGCCCGTGCAGCCGGCCCGTTCGAGTGTCAGCTGTGCCTCGTGAGTTGCTCCCGAGCTGAGCCCTATTTATTTTAGTGTATTTAGGGCTATTTTATGATTATTGATGTTTTTGCTTGGCTCGTTATAGGTTGCTCGGGTTCGATCGCAGCTTAGGTTTCTTGTGTTTAGAGGTCTTCCGGCCAGGTAAGGATTTCTTACCGGAGTTATGTGGGCCCTGCGATATTGTCATGATTTTTCCTTGCTTGTTTGCTGACTGTTATGAGCATGATAATAATAGAGCAGCTTTGATTGATTTCTGCTAGCATGTTTGCTTGATATTACATGTTAGTGCCATGCTAGGTTTGTTCTGCCAGCATGCTTGTGATTCCTTCTTAAGCTCGTAGTATCATGCTAGGTAGTGTGATTGATGTCTGTCTTTGTTTGCTAGCCAGGAATCATTGCTTTTACTCTGTACTCTTAGATAGAGTTGTAGGGTTTGTCATCATCCAGAGGCTGAGAGCGGACATAACGTATCTTGTCCCCACCTGGTCGGGAGCAAAGCGAAGCATTGCTTCAGGTTGAGAGCGGACATAACGTACTTTGTCCCCAGTGGTCGGATATTGAGCAAAGCATAACATACCTTGCTTTTTCTCCCCCCTCCCGGCAGCCAATGAGACTTAGCTACCTCATTGGCCTAAGCCTAGTTTGTAGCCTGCTAGAGCGGAACCCTGCCACGGTGTAAGCCTGCCTTGGCCGGTTCTTAGCTTCAGGTCGGTGGACCAGGCTGCACAGATGAGCGCCGAGGGTCTCGCGCATCGTGATCGATGACACCGCTTCCAAGTTTTAGGCATGCGTACCTGGCCCGCGTAGTTTGCCCTTAGGCCCCCGCATTTACGCCGGTTGCAGAAGAGCATGCGGTGTGCGTGCACACGCGTTAGATGCCGGTTCGGAGAGCTCCTTCCGAGCTAATGTTCGTGAGTACACCATTCCTTCCAGTTTAGAGCCAGACTTCGGGTACTCTCCCGATAGTCCAGATCTATTAGCAAGGGTAAGAGGCCCTTGAGGACATCCTTGGGATCCGTTTTTGAGCTGATCAATTTAGCTAAGGGAGAAAGACCCTCAGAGATGTCCCAGGATTGGTTAGGATAACCAATCATTAGGCCGGAAGTAGGAGACTTCCGATGATTCCGGAAGTAGGAGACTTCCGATGACTCCAGATCTTTCTTTGTAAGCTCGTTGAGCTATGATCTGTGTTGGTAGCTGTTTGCTTGCATGCTTTGGTTCTAGATGATTGATTATATCGTATTGTACCCCGGTTGGGGATTCTTACTGAGTAATTCGTTACTCACCCTTACTTATCTTTCAGGTAACCATGGCGCGAGACAGGATGGCTGGAGGAGGAGCTGTGATCATGGAAACCCGTTGTTCAACTCTGAGATTTATGTTTATGATTTAAATGTTCTCTGAATGCATGTAGTTGGGCACGGAGCCCTAGGGTGTTTTCTGAATGTATTTACGGATTCTAGCATTGTTGTAAATATTGTAAAGCTTGTATGATTTAAATAAATCTCTGATCAGAGTATGTTTTGGAAATGTATTTGTCCTGGAACAGGTGCTTGGAAACAGGGACAGGTTTCAGGAATTGTTGTTGATTTTTAAATGAATGATTTTATGTTTTAGCTTTTACTTAGAATCCGAACACCATCTTGCAAATTTTCTATAGATTTGAATGCATGCATTGAGGTGACGGCCTATTTAGAACCCTATTCGGGTCGGGTCGTTACATGTCGTCTCTGACTTTTTATACTATGACTCTTGTCTTTTATTTTCCCCTGAATGCATGTAGCCGGGCACGGAGCCCTAGGATGTTTTCTGAATGTTTTTGTGGATTCCAGCTTTGTTGTATTTGAGAATGTTTCGAATGTTTTTAATAAATCTCTGATCAGAGTAAACTTTTGGAAATGTATTTGTCTTGAAACAGGTGCTTGGAGACAGGGACAGGTTTCATGAAACTGTATTGATTTCTGATTGAATCTTGAATGTTTTGTTTTAATTGGAATCAGAAATCTTATTTGCATATTGTCCTTTACTTTGAATGCATGCATTGGGGTAAAGGCCCATTTAGAGCCCCTTTTGGGTCGTTTCTTTACAAACGGGTACAAGGCTAGTGGGGATGCTATACTCCAGGCGGGTCATGGAACCACCTGCACCAAAAAGGTGCCAACTGGCCTGAATCTAAGCCTCCTCTCAAGCTTGGTGCCAATAGGCACTACCTCCTTTACAACATACAACAATCATATACGAGCTTTATGCCCCTCGGAGGGTAGGGAAGATCACACTCCAAGTGACAGGCAATGGCACTCAACACAAGAGTCTCAACACTCGAGCAGTCTAATCTCTAGCATCTTGTCTAACAGACATGCCACGGCCTACTCTTGCATCCCACTCGATGCTCAACAAATACTCAGGCCAACCCTCTGGTGGCCACAACTTGTTCCACATTAGGAACATGCAAATAAAAGAGTGATCCACTCTACTAGCCAACTGGAATCCACGACGGATTAAGTCCTGACAAGCAAACCTCGCACCGCACCCTGACCACAGGGTACTGACAGGACTGGCTGCAAAACAACTGCAGGCTTGCAGGAGGTCAAGATGTCTCTACATCTTTCTCAAAAGCAACTAACTTGGCAGCTTGCCAATCGACCGGGTGGTTGGTGGAGACTCTGCTGGTCTGCCTCTCACAAGGGACTTCCACCACCACACTGCTGCATCAAACAACACAAGAACGGCACGCCTCGACCTCTAAACATCAGGTCATCCCAGCACTAGGATGATAAACTCGATCCTGGCCACCCACCTTGCTTCTGCTTGCCAAACTCGGCGGTTCCATCAACGCCAACTAACTCATTAGCATAAACCTGCAGATCATGCCCTCCCAGAAACCTCTGGGGCTATTGGAGCAATTGGGGGTGCCTCCTAGTAAACTCTATCGGCTGGGCCATCTATGCCCGGGACTCCTGGCTACGCGCTACAAACTGCGTCTGGGTCTCCGCTCTCTGGTAGCTAAAAGACCTGCCATTAATTCTCTCATGGCTGGAGCACACTCTGCTCAAGGAGTCTCGCTCTGAGGCATGCTAGTCTCTACCCCCCCTTTTCTTGGCAACTCAACTGCATGAGCCTAAGGTGGCCTACAGGTCTAAACAACCCTGGACGTGGTCTCATCATCAACATGTGCAGTCCAACTCCTCGGTTGGAAATACCAACGTCCCTACTCCTTTATGTGTAATCAGCATACGCGATCTACACTAAACACCAAGCTAGTCCACACTGGGACTCTCACCACCCAACAGGGGTAACACATGTATACTAGATGCAGTATTGTAAAATAAAAATCCTTAGCTTAATGAACTCAGACAAACCTGACGGCCGTGGAGTGCTGATGATCATGGGGACAACAACCTACAAAGCACGTTAGTCTACAGAATCTATGACTCAGTGCTCTGATACCAACTGTAAGAACCCGACCCGAAATACGGTCCTAAAATTAGGTTCTCACTCAGCATGCAAGTTAAATATTACATCAAGCGGTTTTACTGCTCATATTTAAAACCTTTCAAAACATTTGAGAACGGGGAATACTTAAAACATTACCAACAATTTTCATTTAAGCAAAACCAATGAAGTAGAATAAGCCTGGCCAGTGTTTATAAAAACATTCAAAACAGTTCAAACAACTTTTAACAATGTTTCCCCTAGGACTCCTGTTCATCTACATGCTGAACAATTATGCAAACAATAAATGACAGAGTGCCGGCAGCTCCCATGATCAATCAGCTCCCTCCGCTAGCCGCCCCGGTGCTGTCCCAAGTTACCTGGTGGAAAAACCACAGAAATAAGGGTGAGCATAAACATACTCAGTAAGAATCCCCAACCGGGGTACAATACGATACATCAATCAACAAGCACTCTAGTATACATGCAAACAAATACGAGCTCAGAAACATCAGGTTGGCTCAGACTAACTGTCGAACTAGAAATTGCCTATTCAAGGGCTTACATCTACAGCCTGTCCTAGGTTCTACACCTGGATGCCCTTCGGGGGCTTACACAACCTAGGACTCAGTGATGCCCATCGGGGACTTACACACCTAGGATGCCCATCGGGCCTTACACCTCCAAACTCAATGATGCCCATCGGCCTTACACACCTAGGATGTCCATCAGGGTCTTACACCTCCAAACTCAGTGATGCCCATCGGCCTTACACACCTAGGATGCCCATCAGGGTCTTACACCTCCAGACACAGTGATGCCCATTGGGCCTTACACACCTAGGATGCCCATCAGGGTCTTACACCTCCAGACTCAGTGATGCCCATTGGGCCTTACACACCTAGGATGCCCATCAGGGTCTTACACCTCCGGACTCAGTGATGCCCATTGGGGACTTACACACCTAGGATGCCCATTGGGGTCTTACACCTCCAGACTCAGTGTAACGACCCAGGTTTTTCTTCCCGGTCTTCCAGGTATGCCCTAGGGGTAATTTGGTAATTTGGTCGGGCCGTCATGGTCGTTTGTGTCTTTTCCAGCTACTAAAATTATTGGATGGTTTTTGTAGGTTTTTGGAGGGGTTTGTGGTTTGGTTTGAGCAAGGTTTGTTGCAAAAGTAAAAATAAAGGAAATTGTCTTTGCAGCAGTACTGGTTTTGAACCCGGGTCTCCCGGAAGCTTGTAGAGAGGTGTGCCAAATGAGCCATTAGGTGCTCTTGTTGCTCTTTCTGCATCACCTCTTAGTTAACCTTGGAGTTTGGAGTTTTGGTGCATTTGGTTAAATGAAATAGAATTAGGTTATTCCATCTTATTCTCCAAAACACCTCTTGGCCGCCCAAGCTCTCCATCTCCATAGCCTTGCCGAGTTCTTCATCCTTGCATCTCCTTGGGTTCGATCATCATCATTCCGGTAAGTCTTCGTCTTCTTCATCTTCTCATTTGGGTGTTTGTTGGCCGAATGTAAGAAAAAGGGGTTGTGTGTGTGTGTGTTGTGCAGCCCACCGAGAGGAGCAAACGATCATCCCCCAGCCCACTCTGCACGCCCAGATCGGTCGAGCCCCCAGCTCTGCGACGCCTGCACTGTTCCGCAGCAGCCTCGCTGCTTCGCCCAAAGAAGAGATCGCCTGATCGCTCGCGACGCCCTCGCCGTGTCCGCTTGCCGAGCCGCTCGCCGCGGCGCCGCTCGACATTCGCCGCGCCGCGTCCTCGCTGAGTTGCTCGCCCGCGCGCCGCCCAGACGCCAGCGCCCGCGCGCTTCGTCCAGACGCTGCGCCGCGACGCGCGCGCGTGTCCTCGCTGCCGTGCGGCGCGGCAGCAGCCAGGTCCGTCCGTGCCAGGTAGCAACAACCAGGTGTGTCCTCGCTGCGCCGGCGCGCGGCCGCCCGCCCTTGCCGAGCGAGCGACGCCAGCCAGCCCTAAGCTCGTGTCGTCGCGCGCGTGAGTTCCCGAGCCGAGCTTGCTTTTCTATTGTTGTTTAGATATTTTAGATGCCGATTATTGTTGGTTTGCTAGGTTCCCGCTCGCTAGCTCGGGATTGTTCCGCACTTAGGATTTGTGTGTAAAAGTCTTCCGACCAAGGTAAGGATTTCTTACCGGGGTTGTGTGGACCTCGCGGTATATTTGTGATTGTTGTTTTGTATGCTGTGTATGTTTACTAGCATGTTTAGCCTAGGTGCTCTGCTTCAATTCTGACTCGCATGAACTCTTGTATTGTTTCTCATGTTAGCCCATGCTAGGTTGTTCTATTCTAGCATGTTCGATATCCGTTCTTGCTTCGTAGTATCATGCTAGGTTCTTTGTATCCGATGAGCACGTATTGGACCGCATTGATTGAATCGTTATTATTGTTAAGGTTTAGAATTGAGGTAGATAGAATCATCCGGGCCGATGCATAAAGTATCTTGCATCTATGGCAAGGACGTTCGAGACAGTTCTCCGCCCTTGGACCCCGTGAGGGATTAGCTATCCCAACCGGTAGGCCCCCGCAATCTTGGGTGAGGGTGGCGGATCGTTAAATGCCCCAACGGTCGGGATGATGACTTGGCATTGCCTCGTCCCCGGCGATCGACACGCCCTCGGCGTGTTCGGCCGTAGCCCTTGATTGCCACTGTTAGGGCAAGGACCGCTTCTCGGTGTAAGCCTACCACGACCGGGTTCCTTAGCCTCAAAGTGCGGTGGTACAGCCGACATAGTTCACGTGTCCGTGTCTCACACCCCTATGTCGGTGACACCGATCCGTAGATTTAGTTAGGCATGGTGGATCGAACTCGGGCGACTTTTGCCACTGGACCCGCACCCCGAGTTTGCGGTAGCATGCGGTGCGCGCTTACGCTCATTACAAATACGATCGAGAGCTCCTCGGGATCTTGAGCCAAAGTGCACCTTCGTATCGACGATGAGACAGCCGAGGCCGGGACTTGTTCCCGTATAGCGCGTTTAGTGTGTTGTGGTATTTTCCTGACTAAGACCACGAGATGGCATCCGAGGTCCAAGTGTGGACTTAGCTATGTGCTCCGCTCTGTGTTTGTTCTCATAGCTTGCATACATTCTTCTAGATGATCATGTATATCGTATTGTACCCCCGGTTGGGGATTCTTACTGGGTAATTCGTTACTCACCCTTATTTTGTGGTTTTCCACGGGTAATCAAGGCGGGTGACAGATGGTCAAGGAGGAGCTATGATCATGGAACCTCTTTGTCATCTCTGATTATTTATTTTAATTATCATGACTCTTCACTTTTTATTATTTCCCCTGAATGCATGTAGACTCAGCACAGAGCCCCGGGATGTTTTCTTACGTTTTATGGATTCCAAAGATATTGGTACTTGTGGATTGTTTTAATGGTTTAAATAAATCTCTGATCGTGTGTGCTTTTAGAAATGTATGTTTTGGTTGTTGAATGTTTCTGCTTTTACTTGGAATCCGAAAGGTATTTTTCTTAATGTCTTTTATTTTCACTACATGCATTGGGGTAAAGGCCCATTTAGAGCCCCTTTTTGGGTGGGTCTTTACTGATTTGGTATCGTGAGCTCGAGTCATAGATTCTGTAGAGACCGACCTTTTGTTGTAGGTCGTTTTCCATGATCATCAAGACTCGGCGATCATCAGTGCGCCTAGATTTATTGTTTTAGAAAGGAAAAGGGTTAAGAATTTACAATACCTATCATCTAGTGTATGCCTTGTTTGGTGTTGTGGAATGGTGACAGCGTGTTTTGATTCGTTGTTGGTTTGGATGTAGATCGCCAAAGATGCTACCACCCGCATCGGGAGAGGAGGTTCGAGAGCGGTGTCGAGGTATCGTGGATCGGATCTCGATCTCGCAGGACATCGTCCCAAGTCGACATCGATGGCATTCCACCAAAGCTCCTCTCCTGTTACGCCTAGAGCGGGCGTTGAGGCGATCGAGCGCCGTGAGATCGCTCCCTGGAGCAGCAGAGTTTGCTTTGAGTCTATGAGGGCTTTTATGGTCGCATGTTGAGTGACCAGAGGGCGAGACCAGTGCCTTGTTGGCGCCAAGCAAGGGGAAGAGTCCCGAGCCCGGATCGAGCAAACGACTCGATTGGTTCAAAGAGAGCTCGATGCACCTCCACTCCACAGGAGCAAGTAGCCCCAGCAGGCGATATGGCGGAGGGGTGCCGAGGAATTGGGTAGGTGGTGAAGGATTTTGTGAAGTGGAAGCCCGAGAAGTTTGATGCCACCGGTGATGCGTTAGCGGCGGCCAGTGGATTGCCCATTTGGAGTACACCTTCACGATCATGGTGTGCCCCGATATTCAGAGGCCGAGATGTGCGGCTCATGTGCTAGGAGGCACAAAGAGAGATGGTGGTGGGAGTCCACCTTGAGCGAGAGACCACCGGTCTCCACCCGCTACTTGGGAGTTCTTCAAGGCCGAGTTCAAGGTAAAGTTCATCGGTGATGAGGCTCGGGAGAAGATGGTGGAGCTCTTCCGGAACCCGGCGGTTTACGATTCCATTGAGGAATATGAGCGCAAGTTCTCGAGTATGGATATTTTGCTCCTCGCTTGATTGCCACCCCGAGTGAAGATTCGGAAGTTCATATCCGGTTTGAGGCGGGTGTTTCCCGGATGTCGTGGCTCGGCCCCCGACACTTATGCTAGGGCATCCCAGCTAGCCACGATCTATAATGGGAAGTATCCTGCCGAGCGGGTTGTTGCCGCTCTGTTCGGCGTCCCGTCCCAAAGCAGTGTGGGGCGAAGAGGAAGTTTGACTTTCGGGGCGGCGGCGCCGCGCGCAAGGCGCGCTGAAGCGAGAGACCAATGGGAGAGCTCCACCGTTTCACCCGGCACAAGCGAGGAGGACCCGAGCGCTTTCCGCTTGTGCTACTTGTGGGAAAGTCCACGCGGAGCTTGTCACCGACCTAGATTGTGCTACCGTTGTGGTAGAGAGGGGCACATGGCCCGTTTTTGTGATCACCCGGCTATGGCGGCTCGGCCAATACAGCAGCGAGTCGTCGAGTGTTTGCTACGACCCGTCAGAGGCCGAGCGCATGAGATGCCACTGGCGGCACGCTTCTTGTTTTAGATCACTGCGCATTTGTCTTGTTTGATTCTCGTTCCACGCATTCATTTGTATCTCGTGTTGTTTGGTCCGAGCATGCTAAGTTAAGACTAGAGCCTCTAGGTTTTGAGCTATCTCTGTTGCAACTCCTTCGGGAGTTAGTATGTTGGCTAGAGATAAGATTAAGGATGGCCGGATCGAGATATCCGGAGAGTTGCTTGTGGCTACGCTCATAGTTCCGCCTATGAGCGGTTTTGATGTGATTCTTGGTATGGAGTGGTTAGTCACTAACCACGCGTTGATTGACCGCCACCGGAAAGAAGTAGTGTTCAGGCCGCCAGTGTCGGCCCAACTTTAAGTTTCGTGGAGTCCAGGTGGAGTTTGCCCGCCGATGGTGTCACCGTGAAAGCTCGTCGTTTGCTAGCTCATGGAGCTTGGGGCTATCTAGCCAAGTTGTGCAGGAAGAGCCGCCCCTCGTTGTCTGTTGATCAGTGCCGGTCGTGCGTGCGAGTTTGCGGACGTGTTTCTGAGGAGTTACCGGGGTTGCCCCCAAAGAGAGAGGTTGACTTCAATATTGAGCTCGAGCCGTGACCCTCCCTATCTCGAAGGCTCCGTGACGCATGGCGCCAGTGAGTTAAAGGAATCAAGATTCATTGCAGGAGATGTTAGACCGAGGGTTCATCCGTCCAAGTGTGTCCCCGTGGGGAGCACCGATTCTGTTGTGAAAAAGAAGGATGGTTCTATGCGCTTATGTATTGATTACCGCGAGCTTAATAAGGTGACAATGAAGAATAAGTATCCGCTGCCCGTATCGATGATTTGTTCGATCACCTTCAGGGAGCTTCGTGTTCTCCAAGATAGATCTCGAGATCCGGTTACCATCGATTCTGCGGATCGTGGATGCCGACATTCCTAAGACAACTTTCGTGTCCGGATATGGTCACTATGAGTTTGTGGTTATGTCGCTTTGGATTGACCAATGCCCCACCGCGTTCATGGACATGATGGATAGGGTGTTCAAATCATTTTTGACACGGCCGTCATCGTGTTCATTGACGATATTCGATTTATTCGAGGTCTAAAGAAGACCATGCAGAGCATTTGAGGCGAGTATTGGCGGCTTTGAGGAAAACCACTTTATGCGAAGTTTTCCAAATGTGATTTCTGGTTGGAGCGGTGTGGCCTTCCTAGGCCACGTGGTTTCGAGAGATGGTATAGCCGTGGACCCCGCGAAGATTGAGGCCGTGAGTTCATGGGCCAAGCCGACTTCGATTGCCGAGATTCGCGACTTTTCTGGTTTGGCGAGTTACTACCGTCCGGTTGCGTCAAGGACTTTTCGCTTTAGCCTCGCCCCTCACTCGTCCGACGAGGAAGGGTGTCGAGTTTGTTTGGGACAAAGTGTGATGAGAGCTTTGCCAGGCTCAAGCGTAGTTTGACTTCAAAGAATGATGTTGGCGATCCGGAGGGGACAGTGGTTTCGTGGTCTGATGAGTGATGCTTCCAAGTTTGGATTAGGTTGTGTGTTGATGCAAAGACGGAAGGTCATTGCCTATGCTTCCCGTCACCAAGCCGTATGAGCGAACTACCCGACTCATGATATGGAGTTGGCAAAGATGGTGTTTGCACCAAGATTTGGAGGCATTACCCGTATGGTGAGCGGATTCGAGATGTTTACCGATCACCAGAGCCTCAAGTATCTGCTTACTCGTAAGGAGTTGAATATGAGGCAGAGGAGATGGTTAGAGTTGGTAAAGGATTATGATCATGAGATTTTGTACCATCCGGGTAAAGCCAATGTAGTGGCCGATGCTTTGAGCGAAAAGACGTCGCACTCTGCGGCGTTGTTGAGTTCCCACCCGGTTTGCGAGAGAGAGTTCGAGCGGGCCGAGGTTGCGATGTTGTTGGGAGAGGTTACCGCCAGGTAGCTCGATTGATCGCTCACCGTCGATTCGGCAAATGGATTATAGACAGCCAGTTGGGTGACCCCGCACTTAAGAGATTGGTTGACAGAGTTAGTGTCGACGGGTGACTTTGACTTTGTGTATTCACCGCATGTGGGTTGACTTATAGAGGCCGGTTGTGTGTTCCGGACATTGCGAGTTTGCGAGCCGAGTTGCTCTCGAGGCCCACAGCCTCCCCTTTTGCTTGGCACCCTGGGGTACCAAGATGTATCGAGACCTTAGCGCACTTTCCGGTGGATGGGGATGAAGAGAGATGTGGCGAGTTTGTCGGTACCGGTGTCTCACTTGTCGCAAGTGAAGGCACCCAGCAGAGGCCAAAGCGTTTTGTTGCAAAATGCACCGAGTGTACCCCCAAGTGAAATGGGAAGAGATCTCTATGGACTTTATATCCGGTTTGCCAAGGACTCAGAGGAAGTTCTCTCAGATTTGGGTGATAGTCGACCGTTTGACCAAGAGCGCACACTTCATTCCCGGTAGAGACACTTATACCGTGGAAACAAGGGCGCGCAATGCTTTTGGAGCAGATCATCCGTTATCATGGTGTGCCGGTGAGGATTGTGTCGATCGTGACTCGCGGTTCACTTCTCGTTTCGAGAGCGCTCGTAAGGGTTTGGGCACAGAGTGCGCGCCAAAGATGACTTTTCACCCTCGACGCGGATGGTCGGTGAGAGTGTGAATCGATTCTCGAGGATATGTTGAGGGCTTGTGTGTTGGATTTCCCAGCGATTGGGACCAGATGATCATGATTTGATGGAGTTTGCCTATAACAATAGTTACCAATCGACGATTCTGAGATGGCTCCATTCGAGGCATTGTATGGTAAGCGTTATCGGTCCCCCGTGTTCGGGAAGAGGTTGGTGATAGACGAGTTTTGGGTCCCGAGTTACTGCAGCTTGACCAATGGTGCAGTCACGAGAAGATTAGAGCTCGTATGTTGACACTTTCAGAGCAGCGAGAAGAGTTACGCCGATGTTCGGCGTCGAGATTTGGAGTTTGAGGTTGGTCGGCATGTGTTCCTTAAGGTTGCTCCGATGCGAGGTGTTTTGAGGTTTGGTAGCGAGGAAGTTGAGTCCCCGCTTTGTTGGTCCGCTCGAGATCCTAGAGAGGATTGGCGAGTTGCTTACCTGTTAGCCCTACCTCCGTCACTATCAGCAGTGCATAGTGTTTTCCATGTATCGATGTTGAGGCAAAGATGTGCCGGACCCGTCGCACATTGTGGACTTTGAGCCTTTGCACCGAATGAGGATTTGAACTTCGAGGAGAAGCCGGTGAGGATCCTTGCCTTTGAGACCAAGACGTTGCGTAATCGCGAGATTCGTTTGGTAAAGGTTCGATGGAAGAATCGGGGTTCGAGGAAGCCACTTGGGAGCGGGAAGACGAGATGAGGTTGCATTACCCCGAGTCAAGCTTACATCTTAAGGACTTTCGAGGACGAAAGTCATAAAAAGGAGGGAATATTGTAACGACCAGTTTTTTCTTCCCGGTCTTCCGTATGCCCTAGGGGTAATTTGGTAATTTGGTCGGGCCGTCATGGTCGTTTGTGTCTTTTCCAAATACTAAAATTATTGGATGGTTTTGTAGGTTTTGGAGGGGTTTGTGGTTTGGTTTGAGCAAGGTTTGTTGCAAAAGTAAAAATAAAGGAAATTGTGTCTTTGCAAATGGGGGTTTTGAACCCGGGTCTCCGAAGCTTGTAGAGAGGTGTGCCAAATGAGCCATTAGGTGCTCTTGTTGCTCTTTCTGCATCACCTCTTAGTTAACCTTGGAGTTTGGAGTTTTGGTGCATTTGGTTAAATGAAATAGAATTAGGTTATTCCATCTTATTCTCCAAAACACCTCTTGGCCGCCCAAGCTCTCCATCTCCATAGCCTTGCCGAGTTCTTCATCCTTGCATCTCCTTGGGTTCGATCATCATCATTCCGGTAAGTCTTCGTCTTCTTCATCTTCTCATTTGGGTGTTTGTTGGCCGAATGTAAGAAAAAGGGGTTGTGTGTGTGTGTGTGTTGTGCAACCCCGAGAGGAGCGACCATCATCCCGCCCAGCCAAGACGCCCAGATCGGTCGAGCGAACCCCACCTCATACGCCCGACACTGCACTGCTCGGCCTCGCCGCTCGCCGCGCCCAGCAGAAGAGATCGCCCTGACGCCAGCGCCGCTCGCCGTGTCCGCTTGCCGAGCCGCTCGCCGCGCGCCTTCGCTCGGACGACGCTCGCGCGCGCCCTCCCTGCCGAGTTGCTCGCCCGCGCGCCGCCAGACGCGCCTTGCCCGCGCCGCTTGCCGCCAGACGAGCGGCTCGCGCCGCGCGCGCGTGTCCTCGCTTGCCGTGCCGGCTCGCGGCCAGGTAGCGTGTCCGTGCCGTGCAACATAGCGCAACCAAGTAGCGTGTCCTGCCGTGCCAGTACAACAGCGCCACCAACGCCTTTTGCCGAGCCAGGGCTTGCGGCTGCCCCAAGCTCGTGTCGTCGCGCCGCGTGAGTTCCCCGAGCCGCTTGCTTGTTGTTCTATTGTTGTTTAGATATTTTAGATGCCGATTATTGTTGGTTTGCTAGGTTCCCGCCGCTAGCTCGGGATTGTTCCGCAGACTTAGGATTTGTGTGTAAAAGTCTTCCGACCAAGGTAAGGATTTCTTACCGGGGTTGTGTGGACCTCGCGATATATTTGTGATTGTTGTTTTGTATGCCCGTGTATGTTTACTAGCATGTTTAGCCTAGGTGCTCTGCTCAATTCTGATCGCATGAACTCTTGTATTGTTTCTCATGTTAGCCCATGCTAGGTTGTTCTATTCTAGCATGTTCGATATCTGTTCTTGCTTCGTAGTATCATGCTAGGTTCTTTGTATCCGATGAGCACGTATTGGACCGCATTGATTGAATCGTTATTATTGTTAAGGTTTAGAATTGAGGTAGATAGAATCATCCGGGCCGATGCATAAAGTATCTTGCATCTATGGCAAGGACGTTCGAGACAGTTCTCGTCCTTGGACCCCGTGAGGGATTAGCTATCCCAACCGGTAGGCCCCGCAATCTTGGGTGAGGGTGGCGGATCATTAAATGCCCCAACGGTCGGGATGATGACTTGGCATTGCCTCGTCCCTGGCGATCGACACGTCCTCGGCGTGTTCGGCCGTAGCCCTTGATTGCCACTGTTAGGGCAAGGACCGCTTCTCGTGTAAGCCTACCACGACGGTTCCTTAGCCTCGTGTGCGGTGGTACAGTGACATAGTTCACGTGTCCGTGTCTCACACCCTATGTCGGTGACACCGATCCGTAGATTTAGTTAGGCATGGTGATCGAACTCGGCGCTTGCCACTAGACCCGGCACCCCCGAGTTTGCGTGTAGCATGCGGTGCGCGCGCTTACGCTCATTACAACGCCGATCGAGAGAGCTCCTCGGGATCTTGAGCCGTGCACCTTTCGTGACGACAGATGAAGCCGAGGCCGGGACTTGTTCCCGTATAGCGCGTTTAGTGTGTTGTGGTATTTTCCTGACTAAGACCACGAGATGGCATCCGAGGTCCAAGTGTGGACTTAGCTATGTGCTCCGCTCTGTGTTTGTTCTCATAGCTTGCATACATTCTTCTAGATGATCATGTATATCGTATTGTACCCCTGGTTGGGGATTCTTACTGGGTAATTCGTTACTCACCCTTATTTTGTGGTTTTCCACGGTAATCAAGGCGGGTGACAGGATGGTCAAGGAGGAGCTATGATCATGGAACTCATTGTCATCTCTCGATTATTTATTTTAATTATCATGACTCTTCACTTTTTATTATTTCCCACTGAATGCATGTAGACGGGCACAGAGCCCCGGATGTTTTCTTACGTTTTATGGATTCCAAAGATATTGGTACTTGTGGATTGTTTTAATGGTTTAAATAAATCTCTGATCAGAGTGTGCTTTTAGAAATGTATGTTTTGGTTGTTGAATGTTTCTGTTTTTACTTGGAATCCGAAAGGTATTTTTCTTAATGTCTTTTATTTTCACTACATGCATTGGGGTAAAGGCCCATTTAGAGCCCCTTTTGGGTCGGGTCTTTACACTCAGTGATGCCCATTGGGCCTTACACACCTAGGATGCCCATCAGGGTCTTACACCTCCGGACTCAGTGATGCCCATTGGGCCTTACACACCTAGGATGCTCATCAGGGTCTTACACCTCCGGATGTCCATCGGGGTCTTACCCGAGCGGGACCTAAACTAGTTACCCCTACAGTCTTCTACACTATACATCACCCGCCTATCCCTAGCATGGAACTAACAGGATAAAATAGAACAAGGTTATGCCAAGATAATTAAACCCCTAGCATGATACTACGAACTCAAACAAGAATCAAAAGCATGTTGGAAGAACAAACCCAACATGGCACTAACATGAACATCAATCAAACATGCTAGCAAGATTTCAAATACAAGCTGTCCTATAGCTAACATGCTCACAACAATAACCAAGCGTACAAAGTGCAATCCTGAAAGCATCGCAGGGTCCACACAACCACGGTAAGAAATCCTTACCTGGCAACAAGCAGAAATAACTTTCTCAATCAAATAACGACCCTCGAGCTTTAAAGCTAACCCGAGGAACCGACCGAGAAGACACAAGTTCTCGGCCCAACCCGCACGGCAAGGCAGGCTGACCGGCAGCAAGGAGACAGGCAGGGCGCGCTGGCGAGGCAGCCGACGCGTGCAGACGCAGGCTGGCGCAGGGGAGCGAACGCGTTGGGACGGGCGCGCGGGCGCCCGAGCGAGCGGCACAGGCAAGGCATCGGGTCTGCGAGGACGGCGCGTGGGCGACGCGTCTAGGCGGCAGCAAGTGGCGCTGGGCGACGCGTCTGGACGGCAACGAGTGGCGCTGCTCGTCTGGGGGCCTGGTGCAGAGCGGCGCGGCGCGTCTGGGCTGGGCGGGCTGAGCAATTGGGCTGGGCGGTGCAGGGCTGAGCGACTGGGTTGTCTGGTGCGTAGTGGCTGGGCGGTCTGGTGCGGAGTGGCTGGGCGTGGCTGGGCATGGTGCGGCTGGGGTTTGGTGGGGGGCTCAGCCAGGAGAGAGAGAGACTTGCAAAACAAGGGGGAATGAGATTTTCTTGATTTTCTTTCCTTTTCCTAATTTAAATGGGTCTAAAATCCCTTCCCAAAGCTTCCTCTTTCGAGTCCCGGCTGAAGAAAACATTCTTTTTAAATAATTCTCATTTAAATCAAACTCCCAAATCAACATTTAGGGCAAGGGATCAAATCCCAAGGAAAGCACTTAAATTATAATTAATTTTGCCATTTCCTAAAATACCTCCAAACTTCCAAATAACTTGCCCAAACTTCTTGGGTCTTGCAACCAACAACCATCAAGCTTCGACAAAGGCAGGAATGACCATGGAATCCTGAACATCCACAAAACCCTGACCGGGGGCAAAAAGACCAAAATACCCCTAAGGGTTAAAATAGCACTAACAGCCCATCCGAACATCCAAATAATGAACCGGGAACACCTGGGAAACCGAAATAGAAAACTGGGCCGTTACACTCAGCTTCCCTACTACTGTCGATACAAAAGGTGCACTGAACTCAAGATCCCGAGGAGCTCTCTAGTCGGCGCTATAATGAGCGTGTGCGCGCACCGCATGCTACTACAAACCAGGAAGGTGCTGGGTCTAGGGCATGCTGCCCTAGTCCAGTACGCATGCCTAACAAATCTCTGGATCGGTGTCACTGAACATAGTGGTGTGAGACCAGGACACTATGACTATATCAGCCTGTACCACAGCACCTGAGGCTAAGAAACCGGCCGTGGTAAGCTTACACCAGGAACCGGTCCTTGCCCTATCAGGTGGCAATCAAGGTCTACTGCCGACACGTTGAGGTCGTGTCGACTGCCGGGGATAAGGTAATGCCCCGTCATTCCCCCGGTCGTTGGGGCATTTAACAGTCTACCACCCTCACCCAAGATTGCACTGGGCTGCCGTTAGGGTTAGCTAAACCCTAACGATCGATCGAGGATCTTGAGTATCGCCTCGCACGTCCCTGCCACGGATGCAAGTTACGTTATGCATCCTCGCCCGGATGATGCTACCTATCAGAACTCTAAGCTATAAACAGATAACAACAAACATACTAATACGTGTTCAGCAGAAACAATGAACCTAGCATAATACTACGAAGCAAGAACAAATAACGAGCATGCCAGAACAGAACAACCTAGTATGGAACTAACATGAGAAACAACACGAGAATCATGCCAGTCGGGATTCAGAACAGAGCACCTATTCACTAACATTCTGATAAACATACACAAACATAAAATTAACAATCAGAGAAAATATCGCAGGGCCTACACAACTCCGGTAAGAAATCCTTACCTGGGTCGGAAGGCAACAACACACAAAAGATCTTAAGCTGCAACCGAACCCGAGCTAGCTATCGGGAACCTAACAAACAACAATAAATATCACAACCTATAGGCCTTAAATAAAAATACAAATAGGGCTCAGCTCGGGAATAACTCACACGGCACGGGGCTGGCGAGCGAACGGACAGGCTGCACGGCGTTGGGTCGCTGCTGGCGCGCAGGGGCTGCGCTTGCAGACGAATGGTGGCACGAGCGCTGGGCTGTGCACGGATAGACGATGGCGCCGGCGATCGGGCTGCTCGCGCTAGGCTGGGCGACGGCGCGATGGCATGCAGGCGTGCTCGCGATTAGGCGTTAGTCTGCGACGCGATGGGCGATGCAACCAAATGGATTGCTACGACTCGGTGCTGGCGATGGGGCACTGTAGGCAAAGGGCGTGCGACGGGCAGGAGGAGCGACGGCGTGCGGGCGATCGCGACAAGCAGAGGCTACGACGGCGCTGGCGATGCGCTGCTGCGTGCGACGGCTGCGACGGGCTAGGCTCTGCAGGCTGTCGGTGCTGGGGTTTTCTCAGCTTCGCGATGGGGCTACTGGTCTGCTCGGCTGGCTGCATCAAACACAAAGCTCAATTCTCTTCTCTAGGCCAGCAAGAACAACACCAAAATGGAAGAGAGAAAGAGAGATCGAGGACACTTACCTGAGACGAACGAGACAACGAAGCACTTGGGGAGATGGCGCACGCAAGGAGGCTTGGGAGAATGGGGTGGGCGGCAATGAGGATTTGGGAAACAAAATGATGCAACCCTAACTTCTTTTATCTTTTAATCAAACTCCCAAAAACCCGAAAACCAAGGCAAACCAAGGCATACTGCGAAATGAGCAACAAGAACAACCTGTGGCCCAACTGGCAAGACCACACCACTGACTCTCTGGCCACCCGGGTTTGAAACCCAACAAAAACACTTATAAACCACAATTTTATTTTTGCATCTCTCCATGCCCAAACACATCCAAAAACAACCAAACCCTACATTTGACCATCCAAGAATATTAACAGGTGAAAAAGATAGAAACGGCCCTAACGGCCCGACCAAATTACCAAAATACCCTTAGAACATACCTAGAAGACCAGGATGAAAACCTGGGCCCTTACAAGTGATAGAACTAAACTCAACCAGTTGATAGAACTCTATCACTGATAGGAATCAAGCATTGATAGACTCATTTTCTATTAATACCTTTGAAGCTTCCTCTCCTTGATCATCATCTTCATACGCACCACCCACTTCAATATCCTCCCCATTTTTTTAGAATAAAAAGTAAACATGTTATTTGTTGAGCATATAAATAGAAGTCAATTTCAATCAATAGAAGTCATTTCGATCAATAGCAGTGATAGAGTTCTATCAACTGGTTAAGTTTAGTTCTATCACTAGTTGATTTCTATCACTTGTAACGGCCCAGGTTTTCATCCCGGTCTTCCAGGTATGTCCTAAGGGTATTTTGGTAATTTGGTGGGGCCGTTTCTGTCTTTTTCAACTGATAATATTCTTGGATGGTCAAATGTAGGGTTTGGTTGCTTTTGGATGAGTTTGGGCATGGAGAGATGCAAAAATAAAAATTAGAGTTTTGCTGGGTTAAGTATGCTTCAGCTGGGATTCGAGCCCGGGTGGCTAGGGAGTCAGTGGTGTGGTCCTGCCAGTTGGGCCACCGGTCGTTCTTGTTGCTCATTCTGCAGTATACCTTAGTTTGCCTTGGTTTTCGGGAGGTAGGGAGTTTGATTAAAAGAGAAAAGAAATAGGTTTTTTTGCATCATTCTTCTTTGCAAATCCCCTTTGCTATCCACCTTTCTCCCAAGCCTCCTTGTGTGCGCCTTCTTTCGAGAGCTCCATCGTTCATTCAATCCTGGTAAGCATTCCTCATTCCTCGATCTCTCCTTCTCGTTCTTTTTGTTGTTGTTCATGCTGGCCGAGAGAAGAGGATTGAGAGCTTGTGTTTGTCCCACCCAACCGAGTAGCCCCAAAGAAAGCAAAGAAGCAGAAGACCGATCGCCTTCACCGCCGACGCACCTGCCGCGCCCGGCCAGATCGCGCACCCTACCGTCGCGACGCCCGCTGCAGGCGCCATCCTCGATCGCGCGCAGCAATGCCAGCCCGTTCGAACGTCCGCGCGCACAGCCCCTTCGCCCGCGTCATCGCCCGTCTGCACGCGCAACCCTGTCGCTCCAGCATGCCCAGCCGCGCCCAGTGCTTGTTGCAGCCTGTCCGTCCGCGCGCCAGCCCTGTGCCGTGTGAGTTGCTCCCTATCGAGTCGAGTGTTGTTTATATTTTTATCTAAAGCCTATAGGTTGTGATATTTGTTGTTGTTTGTTAGGTTCCAGATAGCTAGCTCGGGTTCGGTTGTAGCTTAGGATCTTTTGTGAGTTGTTGCCTTCCGACCTAGGTAAGGATTTCTTACCGAAGTTGTGTGGGCCCTGCGATATTTTCTGTGATTGTTAATTTTATGTTTGTGTATGTTTATCAGCATGTTAGTGGATAGGTGCTCTGTTCTGAATCCCGACTGGCATGATTCTCGTGTTGTTTCTCATGTTAGTTCCATGCTAGGTTGTTCTGTTCTGGCATGCTCGTTATTTGTTCTTGCTTCGTAGTATCATGCTAGGTTCATTGTTTCTGCTGAGCACGTATTAGTATGTTTGATGTTATCTGTTTATAGCTTAGAGTTCTGATAGGTAGCATCATCCGGGCGAGGATGCATAATGTAATTTGCATCCGTGGCAGGGACCTGCGAGGCAGTACTCCGTCCCTGATCCGTCGTTAGGGTTTAGCTAACCCTAATGGCAGCCCAGTGCAATCTTGGGTGAGGGTGGCAGACTGTTAAATGCCCCAACGGTCGGGGGAATGACGAGGTATTGCCTTGTCCCCAGCAGTCGACACGACCTCAACGTGTCGGTAGTAGCCCTTGATTACCACCTGATAGGGCAAAGACCGGTTCCTGGTGTAAGCCTACCACGACCGGTTTCTTAGCCTCAGGTGCGGTGGTACAGGCTGACATGGTCATAGTGTCCTGGTCTCACACCACTTTGTTCAATGACACCGATCCAGAGATTCTTTTAGGCATGCGTCTTGGACCGTGGCAAAGATGCCCTAGACCCAACACTCTCCTCGTTTGCGGAAGATGCGCGGCGCGCGCACACGCTCATTACAGCGCCGACTGGAGATCTCCACGGGATCTTGAGTTCAGTGCACCTTTCGTATCGACAGTAGTAGGAAAGCTAAGGCCGAGATTAGTTTCTCATAGAGTATCAAGATGCGTTGTAGTTTTCCGGAGTAAGACTATAAGATGGCATCCGTGGTATATGTATGGATTAAAGTGATGTGCTCTCTTCTGTATTTATATTCATAGCTTGCATACTTTCTGCTAGATGACCAGTTATATCGTATTGTACCCCGGTTGGGGATTCTTACTGAGTAATTCGTTACTCACCCTTATTTTGTGGTTTTCCACAAGTAACCAAGGCGTGAGACAGGATGGCTGAAGGAGGAGCTGCTGATCATGGAAACCAGCTGTTTTAAAACCCTGAGTTTATGTTTATGTTTTGTTGTCCTCTGAATGCATGTAGTTGGCCACGGAGCCCTTAGGATGTTTTCTGTTTGTTTTCTGGATTATAACACTGTTGTAAACTGTTTGGGATTTTTGAATGTTTTGAATAAATCTCTGATCAGAGTATGTTTTAAACTGCTTTTAGCTTGGAACAGGTGCTTGGAAATAGGGACAGGTTCTAGGACATTTTATATTTGATTTATGAATGGATGTTTACAAGTTTTTAGCTTTCATTCTGTAAGGACCCGACCCGAAATACGGTCCTAAACCAAGGTCCTCACTCAACATGCAAGTTAAATAATTCAACAAGCGGTTTAGTGCTCATATTTAAAACTTTTCAAAACATTTGAGAACGGGGAACACTTAAAACATAACCAACAAATTTCATTAAGCAAATCCAACAAAGTAAAAACAAGCCTGGCCAGTATTTATAAAAGAACATTCAAAGTAGTTTTAAACAACTTTTAACATCATTCCCCTAGGACTCCTGTCCATCTACATGCTGAACAAATAATGCAAACAATAAACGACAGAGTGCTTGGCAATTTCCATGATCAAACAAACTTCAAATTAGCCATCCATCCCAAGTGTTGTCCCAAGTTACCTGGTGGGAAAACCACAGAAATAAGGGTGAGTATAAACATACTCAGTAAGAATCCCCAACCAGGGTACAATACGATACATCAGTCATCAAGCACCCTAGTATACATGCAACTCATACGAGCTCAAAAACATCAAGTTGGCTCAGGCTAACCGCCGATCTAGAATTTGCCTATTCAGGGACTTACAACCACAACCTACACTAGGTTATACACCTGGATGCCCATCGGGGTCTTACACAACCTAGGACACGATGATGCCCATCGGGGTCTTACACCTGCTAGACTCAGTGATGTCCATCGGGGACTTACACACAAGGATGCCCATCGGGGTCTTACGCCACAATTCAATGATGCCCATCCGGGTCTTACACATACAGATGCCCATCGGGGTCTTACTCCTCAAATCAATGATGCCCATCGGGGTCTTACACATACTGTAACAGCCCAGTTTTCAGCTAAATGTAAAATAAGGATTTTATATATTTTATTATTGAAAGCTGTTGTTGGGAGGATTCGAACCCTTAGCCTAGAAAGGGGTTTGGAAGCTTGGATTTAACTAAAGAAAATAATCGCGTCAGCCGGGGCTCGAAGGGGGGAAGCCTTGGGAAGGGAATTTGAGATTCCCAAGGCCTATTTAATTTAGGGAAGGAAGGAAAAAAAAAAAAAAGTGCTCCTCGCAATCCCTCATCCTCTCCTCACACCCTCGACGCCGCCGCCTGCACACACCTCGCTGTCGCCGCCCATCGCCCGCCTCATTGCGCGCCACGGACACCAGTTTCAGTCACACCGAGCGCCTTGCGCCCACCCCGATCCGTCGCCGCACAAGGTGTGCCCAGCGCCGCCGCCGCGCTGCTCAGCGCGCCCCGCCCACGCCCTTCGATTGCACCGCGCGCCCCAGCGTCGCTCCGTCCGACCGCATCCACGCGACCGCATCCCAGCGCACCCACCGCGTCGCCGTTCATCCGCGCCTTAGCATCACCCGCACACCTGCTCCAGCGAGCCCGCTCGCCCGCGCCAGCTCACGTCCGCACGCGACGCCTCCGCTCAGCACCCAGCACCGTCTGCGTCCACCCGCCAGCGCGCCGACAGCGTCTGCACGCTGGTTCGCCCAGCCTCACGTCCTTCCTATCGTGCTGCCGATGGCCACGCGCCTCGCCCTTGCACCCGCGCGCGCCGCCTTTAGCGCCAGCGCCCCTCGCACTGGGCAATGGCAGCAAGAATAAGCCCGGTGCGCGCCAGCCGCTCGACCACCAGCGCAAGAACAAATTGCCGCTCCGCACGCCCGCCCGCTTTGCCTTTGCCGAGCCTGGTGCCTTCTCGGTTGGTAAATTCTCGAGCCTCCACCCTTTGGACTTTATGATTTTAGCTGTTGTTTGGTTAATTAGGATAATTTTATTACTTGCCTAGGTTGCTCAAGTTCGCTTAAAGCTCGGGGGTCGTTATTTGATTCGTGATAGCTAATTTCCACTTGTTTCCAGGTAAGGATTTCTTACTCGGGGTTGTGTGGACCCTGCGAACACTTGATAGCATGCCTTATGTTGTGATTGTATGAAATTTCTAGTGGATAGGTTGCATGTTCTTTCTTGCTTCCAGATGATATTGTGCGTGTATTCCTGATATATCCTGTTAGTTCCATGCTAGGGATAGGTGGAGGTTGTATAATGTAGAAAACTGTAGGGGTAACTAGTTTAGGTCCCGCTCGGGAAGACCCCGATGGACATCCGGAGGTGTAAGACCCCGAGGGGCATCCTAGGTGTGTAAGTCCCCTATGGGCATCACTGAGTTGGAGGTGTAAGACCCCGAGGGGCATCCTAGGTGTGTAAGTCCCCGATGGGCATCACTGAGTTGGAGGTGTAAGACCCCGAGGGGCATCCTTGGTGTGTAAGTCCCCGATGGGCATCACTGAGTTGGAGGTGTAAGACCCCGAGGGGCATCCTAGGTGTGTAAGACCCCGATGGGCATCACTGAGTTGGAGGTGTAAGACCCCAATGGGCATCACTGAGTTGGAGGTGTAAGACCCCGAGGGGCATCCTAGGTGTGTAAGACCCCGATGGGCATCACTGAGTTGGAGGTGTAAGATCCCGATGGGCATCCTAGGTGTGTAAGTCCTCGAGAGGCATCACTGAGTCCTAGGTTGTGTAAGCCTTCGAATAGGCAAGTCCCAGGAGTGGCGTGTGGTTTAACCCAACTGTTTGCTCTAAGTCATTGTATGGTTGCATGTCCGTGTGCTAATGAGATGTTTTCGTATTGTACCCCGGTTGGGGATTCTTGCTGAGTAACTTGTTGCTTACCCTTATTTTCTGTGGTTTTTCCACCAGGTAACTTGGGATAGAGGCTGGATGGCTAGGAGGAGGCTGTTGGATGATCATGGATAGCTGACTCTGAGATGCACGTTCTTTTATTGTTTTTATGATTTTAGCATGTAGTGGGACTTGAATCCCTAGGAAAGCACTCAAAACTATTTTTACGTTCTTGAACCGTACCCTTTGTTTTACTTTGAGAAAGTACTGATCAGTCATTTACTTGTTGATTTTATCTATTGGAATCTATGGTTTATTTCGAAATGGTTTGATTGCAAAGATTTAAATTTTGGTACTCTTAATGATGTTTTACCTTCTTAATCATGCATGCTAAGTAAGGATCTAGGTTAGAGACCATTTCTCGGGTCGGGTCCTTACACATACAGATGTCCATCGGGGTCTTACACCTCTAGCTATCAATATTGCCCAACGGGGTCTTACACATCTAGGATGCCCATCGGGGTCTTACCCCAGCTATCAATGATGCCCATCGGGGTCTTACACATACGGATGCCCATCGGGGTCTTACACCTCTAGCTATCAATGCTGCCCAACGGGGTCTTACACATCTAGGATGCCCATCGGGGTCTTACTCCAGCTATCAATGATGCCCATCAGGGTCTTACACATACGGATGCCCATTGGGGTCTTACACCTCTAGCTATTAATGCTGCCCAACGGGGTCTTACACATCTAGGATGTCCATCAGGGTCTTACTCCAGCTAGGAACACAGAGATGCCCATCGGGGTCTTACACTCCCTAGCAATCCTTATGATGCCCATCGGGGGCTTACACATAAGGCAACAGTGCAGTGCCCTTCGGGGACTTACCTACACTAGCACCGCATTGGTGCCCATCGGGGACTTACCCAAGCGGGACCTAAACTAGAAACTCCTACAGTCTTCTACACTATACATCACCTGCCTATCCTTAGCATGGAACTAACAGAATATAACAAGAACAAGGATATGCCAGGATAAGAAAACCCTAGCATGGAACTAATCGGATACGAATAGGAAACATGGATATGCCAGGGTAAGGAAAGTGTAAAGACCCGACCCGAATGGGGTCCTAAAATAGGTCTTTACCTCAATGCATGCTTTAAAACTTACGAAACAATATGCAAGGTTGTATGCCAGATTCTGATTAAAACAAATACGATAAAGCATCCATTCAAAACAACACAAAACGTCCAGGAACCTGTCCCTGTTTCCAAGTACCTGTTCCAAGCTAAATACAATTTAAAACGTACTCTAATCAGAGATTTATTTCAACATTCAAATCTAAACATGGTTTACATCAATGTTAGAATCCGGGAAACAACCAGAAAGCAACCTAAGGGCTCTGTGCCAAACTACATGCATTCAGAGGACATTTAAAACATAAAAACATAACAAAAGACTCAGAGTTCAAAACAACGGGTTTTCCATGATCACAGCTCCTCCTTCAGCCACCCTGTCCCGCACTATGGTTACCTGTGGAAAACCATAAAATAAGGGTGAGCAACGAATTACTCAATAAGAATCCCCAACCGGGGTACAATATGATATACATGGTCATCTAGCAGAAAGGTATGCAAGCTATGAATATAAACACAGAAGAGAGCACATAGCTTAAATCCACACATAAACCTCGGATGCCATCTCAAGGTCTTACTCCGAAAAATCTACCACGCGATACGATCCTATACGAGAAACAAGTCTCGGCCTCAGCCTGTCTACTGTCGCTACGAAAGGTGCACTAAACTCAAGATCCCGAGGAGCTCTCCAGTAGGCGCTGTAATGAGCGTGTACGCGCACCGCATGCTACTACAAACCATAGGGGGTGTTGGGTCTAGTGGCAAGCTACCCAGGTCCAGTCACCATGCCTAACTAATCTCTGGATCAGTGTCACTAACATAGGGGTGTGAGACCTGGACACGCGAACTATGTCAGCCTGTACCACCGCACCTGAGGCTAAGGAACCGGTCGTGGTAGGCTTACACCAGGAAGCGGTCCTTGCCCTGACAGGTGGCAATCTAGGGCTACGGCCGAACACGCTGAGGACGTGCCGACTACCGG
The DNA here is from genome assembly GCA_036507275.1 of Sicyos edulis. Classification (NCBI taxonomy): domain Eukaryota; kingdom Viridiplantae; phylum Streptophyta; class Magnoliopsida; order Cucurbitales; family Cucurbitaceae; genus Sicyos; species Sicyos edulis. Next base: position 33,551,876 of record CM071851.1, read on the forward strand.
GGACAAGGAAATGCCAAGTCATCATCCCGATCGTTGGGGCATTTAACAGTCTGCCACCCTCACCCAAGATTGCAGGGCCTGCCGTTAGGGTTAGCTAAACCCTAACCGAGATCAGGGACGGAGTACTGCCTCGTACGTCCCTGCCGTGGATGCGAGTTACATTATGCATCCTAGCCCGGATGATGCTACCTATCTGAACTCTAAACTATAACATCAACAGCAAACAATCCAATACGTGCTCAACAGATACAACGAACCTAGCATGATACTACGAAGCAAGAAAAGATAACGAGCAAGCCAGAACAGAACAACCTAGCATGGACTAACATGAGAAACAACATAAGGAATCATGCCAGTCGGGAATTCAGAACAGAGCACCTATCACTAAACATGCTGATAAACACAAACAAGCATACAAACAGCAATCGCATAATATATCGCAGGGCCCACACAACTCCGGTAAGAAATCCTTACTTGGTCGGAAGGCAACTACACACAAGAATCCTAAGCTGCGAACGATCCCGAGCTAGCTAATAAGAACCTAACAAGCACAATAATTATCACAATCCATAGGCCTAAATATAATAAAATAAATAGGGCTCAGCTCGGGAGCAACTCACACGCACGGCCGACGCTACGACGGATAGGGTCGCGACGCCGCCGTTGGCCTGGCTGGCGGCGGGCACGGGCGCTGGCTGAGCGCGGAAGGGCGGAGTGACACGGCACGGGCGCTGGCTACGCGCGGATGGGCAGAGCGACGAGGCACGGGCGCGCTGGGACGGCGACAGGCGCGCGGGCACTGTTGCTGCGGCGTGGGCGCGCGCGAGCTACCGGCGACGCGGGTGATGGGCGTCTGGCGCGATGGCAGGCTGCTCGGCTGGGCGTCTGGCGCGATGGCATGCTGCTGGGCTAGGCGTCTGGCGTGATGGCAGGCTGCTGGCGATGGGCAGATCTGCTGCTCGGCTGCTGGTACGACACAAGGCTGCTGCTCCCTCTTGGCTGGCTGCAAACAAAGCACACATTCACCTTTTTTTCTCTTTCGGCCAGCAAGAACCCAAATGGGAGAAGAAGAAGAGAACGATGAATCTTACCCGGAATGATGATCGAACCACGGGGCTGTTAGGGAGATGGGAATCGGCTTGGGGCTTGGGAGGGAGAGCTTTGGCGGCTAGGGGAATTTTGGAGAAGAAAGCAAACACAACCCTAATTTCCCTTCATTTAGTCAAATGCACCAAAACCCCAAAGACCCAAAGCTAATCAAGACATACCGCAGAATAAGCATAAAAAACAGCACGAGGCACAACCGACAACGACACACAACTGACCTCCCAGACCACCTGGGTTCGAGACCCAACAACAACACCTTTAAATCCTAATTTTCCTTTTGCATCTCACCATGCCCAAACACATCCACAAAGCCTCAAAAACCTATATAAGACCATCCAATAATTTTAACAACTGAAAAAGACATAAACGGCCCTGACGGCCAGACCAAATTACCAAAATACCCCTAGGGCATACCTGGAAGACCGGGATGAAAACCTGGGCCATTACAGAAAGTCCCTGGCATGATACTATGAACTCAAGCAGGAATCAAAAGAATGCTGGAAGAACAAACCTAGCATGGCACTAACATGAACAACAAGCAAACATGCTAGCAAGATTTCAAACACAAGCTGTCCTATAGCTAACATGCTCATAACAGTAACCAAGCATACAAAGCACAATCCTAAAAGCATCGTAGGGTCCACACAACCACGGTAAGAAATCCTTACCTGGAACAAGCAGAAATTAACTACCACAACCAACAAGCGACCCTCGAGCTTCTAAATGAACCCGAGCAACCTAAGCAAACAATAAAAATCATCCTAATTAAGCAAACAAAAACTAACATCTTATGGTCCAAAAGAGTGGAGGCTCGAGAATTACCAACCGAGAAGGCACTAGGTCTCAGCCCCAACTATCTAGGCAAAACAGGCTCTCGGCAAGTGGGCGGCGCAGGGCGTGCGGGGGGCTAGCAGCGTGTTGGCGCTGCTGGCGCTGCTAGGTTTCTTTGGCGCCAGAGGGGACGGGCGCTAGCACAGAGCTGCGCGCGGACGAGCGACGGCGACACGGGCGCGCTGGCGCACAGACGCGGACGGCGACGCGGGCGAGCTTGCGCAGGGACGACGGGCGGACTGGGCGCGCGGGCTGGGCAGCAACGTGCGGCATTGGGGCTGGTGCACGGGCGAGCGGCCAGGTCCGATGCGCTGGTGCGGCTCGGGTGGTGCGACGGCCTGCTGCTAGTCTTGGCTCTCGGTTCTTGATTCTTGGAGGACGGTAAGGTGAGAAATAGGGCTCTTTCACTTCTTTTCCTTTTTCCTAATTTTAAATAAGCCTTGGTGATCTAAAATCCCTTCCCAGGGCTTCCCTCCTTCGAGTCCCCGCTGAGACAATCTTTCTCTTTAATTAAATTCATTTAAATCAAGCTTCCAACTCACCATTAGGTCAAGGGTTCAAATCCCAATGGAAGCACTTTAATTAACATTAATTTTGCTAATAACCAAACCACCTCCAAAGTTCCAAACAACTAGCACCAACTTCTTGGGTCTTGCAACCAACAACAATCAAGCCTCGATAAAGGGCAGGAATGACCCTGGAATCCTGAAAATGCACAAACCCTGACCGGGAAGCAAAAGACCAAAATACCCCTAAGGGTTAAAATAGCTTTAACGGCCCAACCGAACAACCGAATATTGAACCGGAAACACCTGGGAAACCGGAATACAAAACTGGGCCGTTACACATTCAGAATCTGGAAAATGATCTTGCATATCGTTTTTAAGTTTTTAAAGCATGCATTGAGGTAAAGGCCTAGTTTAGGACCTCTTTTCGGGTCAGGTCTTTACATCACTGATGGAATGCAAGTAGTGAAAGAGTTCTATCGCTGGTTGATTTTAGTTTTTTCACTAGTTGATTTCTGTTCTATCAACACTAGTTGAGTTCTATTAGTGATAGAATGCAAGTAATGATAGAATTCAATCATTTTCACTGGTTTCTGTCCATGTTATACAACTTGAGTATGCTATTGATTGAAATTGACTTTTATTGATTGAAGGAAAAAGAAAAAGATGACAAAGCAGAAGAAGAAGAAGAAGAAGAAGAAGAAGAGAAAGAAGTTGAACAAAAAGAAGATGAACAAAGAGAAGATGAACAGAAAGAAGATGAAGAAAAAGAAGATGAAGAGAGAGAAGAATTTCAATGGGAAAATAGAACAAAAAAAGTCAATGACAAAAAAGGGAAAGGGAAAAAGGAGGTGAGAATAAGTTTTTCTTTATCAAATTCTTCAACTGATTGAATTATGTATATAATGATTGAGTTATCAACTCAAATGAAGTTAACTTTTGTGTGTTTCTCTAATGCTTGTAGGCTGTGAAAAAATATAAACCAAAGGTTGCTGCTGAAAGGATAAAAAGGCAAACTAGGCCTACTAAGAAAACATTGGAGAATGCATCTACAGAGAGGATGACCAAAATTCAAAAGGAAAATAAGAAAAGAAAGGGAAAGAAAGAGGCAATTCAAGCTGCAATTCAAGCTATATACTATCTAGAGAAGAATTCTCCAACGAAGAAGTCTCAAGAGTTATCACTCAAGTCTCCAACAGTTAGGCATTCACCAAGAATGCATGTGGAAGCTCCATCTTTCGATTTAAAGATCACTCAAATGAATAATGATTGAAAATATGTTAACTTTGTATTGTTTGAACAATTAGTCCATTTACTTTTGAACAATCAGTTTTGAACAATTCTTATATAGTTTTGGTTGTATTTGAACAATTACTTCAAATTGAACTAAATGAAAGCTTTTATTCTATCAGTTTACTTTTGCTCTGTTATGCCTAAGTGATAGAAGGCTTATGCATAGGTGATAGAAGGTTTATCCATAGGTGATAGAAATTTTATGCCTAAGTGATAGAAGACTTATGCATAAGTGATAGAGGGTTTATGCATAGGTGATAGAAAGCTTATGCATAGGTGATAGAAGGTTTATCCGTAGGTGAGAGAAAGTTTATGCCTAAGTGATAGAAAACTTGCGCATAAGTGATAGAGGGTTTATGCACATGTGATAGAAGGCTTATGCATAGGTGATAGAAGGTTTATCCATAGGTGATAGAAAGTTTATGCATAAGTGATGGAAGGCATATGCATAGGTGATAGAAGGTTTATGCTTAAGTGATAGAAGGTTTATCCATAGGTGATAGAAAGTTTTATGCATAAGTGATATAAGGCTTATGCATAGGTGATAGAAGGTTTATGCCTAAGTGATAGAAGGTTTATCCATAGGTGATAGAAAGTTTATGCATAAGTGATAGAAGGTTTATGCCTAAGTGATAGAAGACTTATGCATATGTGATAGAATGTTTATGCATAGGTGTAGAAGGCTTATGCATAGGTGATAGAAAGTTTATGCTTAAGTGATAGAAGGCTTATGCATAGGTGATAGAAGGCTTATGCCTAACTGATAGAAGGTTTATGCTTAACTGATAGAAGGCTTATGCATATCAATGACTCAGTTCCACAGTTCCATGCATTGTTGATTTTGCTATGTTATTAGAGTTTAATTCTACCAGTTTAGTTGGATTTTCATATCTCATAGATTCTATCACTAGCAAATGATAGATTGTATCACCAAGTAGCTAATAGAATCTAATTACTGCGAAAAGCCACATTGATATTCAATCATTAGATTAAACAAACAATAACGAAATTGAAGCATACTATAGAATTTTTTTAAAAAAAGATCATATCATTTCAACTCATGAAAAAACTATCATGTAGAAACTTTCATTAGGTTCAAATACAAGTTCAACAAACTATAAGTAAGGAAATTCAACAAGCTATCATTTTAAAGAAGAAACAAATTTACAAGTTCTACAATTATGACCAATTCGATGACAACGAACATCTTATATAACTCCTTTCTTCACCTATAGATGGTATTCTTTCTTTGCAAGGCTTTCCAGCTTTTCGTTTCATAATTGGAGGTAACGCACTAACATCAACATCAATAGAGCTCCAACTTGTATGATTTCCATCTGGGCGAACTAAACCTCTATAAGATGATGTCAAAACATTTGAATAATAAAAATTAGGCACAAAAGTATAAGGATTCAAATCTAGTGCATGTATAGCAGCAAGCGCATGAGAGCATGGAATTTCATCAAGATCCCAAACAAGGCATGCACATGACTGAGTATCCAAATTAACCAAAAAATGATTAGTCTCATCAATTACTTTATGCTCTACATTGCTGATAGAATCAACCTACAAAAAATTAAACTAATCACGATTCAAGACAAAACACAGTACACAATACAAATAGATTTGAATAGGTTTATGCATAGGTAATAGAAGGTGTATGCATTGCTGATAGAATATTAATGTATAGACAATAGAAGGTTTCTGCCTAAGTGATAGAAGGTTTTTGCATAGGTGATAAAATGTTTATGCATAGGTGATAGAAGGTTTATGCATAGGTGATAGAAAGTTTCTGCATAGCTGATAGAACGTTTCTGCCTAATTGAAAGAAATGCAATAGTAATGTAAATTGAGACCTTACTTTGAAAGTTCTAGATGCGTCATAATTTTTTCGTAAAACCATTTTTGCCCAAGAAGACAAAACTGAAGTCATAGAAGTTGCAGCTTTGCTTCGGTAAAAAAACCATGATTGCAATGTGTCTATAGTAGAATCGAGAAGCATTGCCACAGGATAATTTCTAGGCTCTTTGAGAAGCGAATTTATGCTTTCAGCACTATTTGACTTCATCATTATGTATCTTCTTTTCCTAGAATATGAACGTTCCCACTTTGCATAACCAATATTAAACAAATACTGACGAATAGTGGGGTGTATGGACTTCAACAATCTCATATTATATTCGAAATCTTCAACTGTATAAGCCTTTGCACATGATTTGAAAATCTTATCTATCACAAATCCTTTAAAGTGTAACTTAATATTCATCAACAAGTGTTGCATACAAATACAGTATTCAATATTTGGATAAACAGTCAGAAAAACCTTAGGAATGCTCAAATGCCTATCTGACATGAAAACCAAAATTTCTGGATGTCCAAAACATTTCTTCATATTCTCAAAAAACCAAAGCCAGGAAGCATCATTCTCTGAATCAACAATACTAAGAGCAAGTGGGAATATTTGATTATTACCATCCATAGTTGAGGCTGTTAGCAAAATGCTTCCAAATTTTCCCTTAAAGAAAGTCTCATCCACATATTTATTAGGCCTACAAAACTCCCAACCTTCAATAGAAGCACTCATGGCCATAAAATAATATTTGAAATGTCCATCATCATTGGTTTCAAATGCTATGTATGTTCCTGCAAAAATAAATTTTAAGAGTGAATGAGTGATAGACTTCAATTTTTGATTGATAGTGCTCAATCAGAAGTGAGTGATAGGTTTATGAATAAGTGATAGAAGATTTCTGCATACGTGATAGAAGGTTTCTGCAAAGGTGATAGAAGGTTTATGCATAAGTGATAGAAGGTTTATGCATAGGTGATAGAAGGTTTATACATAAGTATAGAAGGTTTCAGCAGAGGTGATAGAAGGTTTATGCATAAGTGATAGAAGGTTTCTGCAGAGGTGATAAAAGGTTTATGAATAGGTGATAGAAGGTTTATGCATAAGTGATAGAAGGTTTCTGCCGAGGTGATTGAAGGTTTATGCATATGTGATAGAATGTTTATGCATAAGTAATAGAAGGTTTATGCATAGATGATAGAAGGTTTCGGCCTAAGTGATAGATGGTTTCTGTATAAGTGATAGAAAGTTTCTGCATAGGTGATAGAAGGTTTATGCATAGGTGATAGAAGGTCTCTGCACACCAAAAATCGACCTAAAAAGAATTCAAAGAGACAGAAGCGAGTGATAGAAACCAATAAGTTAAACTAACTTGGATTCATTTCTTCTAACTGCTTGAAAAACTTTGGAATCAAGGAATAGGATTCAGCTGCATCGCCCTTCAACACCTTCATGATGTGTTCTTTTGCCCTATATTCTTTTTCATAACTAACATTAACACCAAGCTTTGAACGCGCTTTAAGCTTAATTTCTTTCGGTGTCAAACTTTAAAAGGAATCAAACCTAAATTCTTCTTTTAAAGAATCCCCGATTAAAATAAATGATGCTTGCCTATGAGATGTTTGAATACTATTCAAAGGACAATTATGAATAGAAACGTACTTCCTAAGGATCCATAAATCACTTTCTTGAAACGAGATGCCTTAACATTCCATAAACAATCAGCTTTGCAACATTGAAACTCAATTGTTTGATGGCTGGATCTAGGAGTCCTGAACTCGAAATTATTTTTCATAGCCAAGTATTTAAAAAAACTACACAACACTTCTTTGCTAGCAAATGTATCTTTTACATTAAAGACACAATCCAACCGAATATCTTTAATGACATGAAAAGGGACACCATCACCATCGTTATCATCTACAATTGAGGAAGACACCAACAAAGTTGAATTGCTAACAACACTACTAGATGTCCCCTTTAAATAAAAGTCCTTAACATCAACCACTAATGGATGTCTTGTACCATTATTCTTAACTAACGTTAAGAACCAGTCTACGTCTTTATCTTCCAAAATTTCAAAAGGGGGGGTACTTTGGCCATAATCCAATAAAACAGATAATTTTGAAGAAGATCGATGTACATCCAATTTTAATTCTCTTAAAATTATCAAACCAAAAGCTTCAAAACTCATTACTTCATCCACCAAAACTCCACTAATCTTATACTTCTCATAAGAACCATTAACATTACATTGCCCACCATGGAAGACAACAATAGGAATCTTATCCATATGTTGAAAAAATATGAAAGAAAAATGAAATATGTTACTCTATATTGACTTCAAACAATATAACTAAAGCTTGTCATACCATATATAGACATTCTATCAGTTATGCAGAAACACTCTATCACATAGTCAAGCAATAGCAATTGATTCAGTCAATAACAATTATAACAATTTCATTCAATAAAGGTGATAGAAGGCTTATTCATGGGTGATAGAAGGTTTATCCCTAAGTGATAGAAGGCTTATGTAATGGCCCAGTTTCCTATTTCGGGTACCCAGGTGATTTCGGGTCATTATTCGGATGTTCGGATGGGCCGTTAAAGCTGTTTTAACCTTTAAGGGTATTTTGGTATTTTGCTCCCTACGAGGTTGAGGATTTTCGTGGCTTCAGGGTCATTTCGGCCTTCGTTGAGACTTGATTAATGTTGGTTGCAAGACCCAAGGAGTTTGGGTTAGTTGATTAGAAGTTCGGAGACATTCCGGTTGATAGCAAAAATTAATTGGAATTTAATTGGTCCCATTGGGATTTGAACCCTTGCCCTAATGGTGAAATTGGAGTTTTTAGAAAAAGAAGATTTAGTTAAAAAGAAAAGAATTTCTTTAGCCGGGACCCGCAAGAGAGAGCCTTGGGAAGGGATTTTAGACCCATTTAAATTAGGAAAAGGAAAGAAAATCCTATTCCCTTGTTTTTGAAAAAATCTCTCTCTCTCTCTCTCTCTCTCTCTCTCTAGCCGACCTCACCAAGAAACCCTAGCCGCCCTAGCCACACTCCCGCCACACTGCTCGCTCATTTCAGCGCACCAGCAAATTTCACCAACAAGACAACCAGCGCACTAGGCGGCCTGCATCGCAAAGATGTGCCCATGCCCCAGCGTGCCCAGACGCCTCAGATCGCCCATGCCAGCGCGCCCGGGCACACCGCGCCTCGCTGAGCCCAGACGCGCGTCGCACCGTTCCCGCACCAGCCGCCCAGACGCTGCCGCGCCCGTCCCGCACTGACCGCCCGACGCCCCGCCCGTCCCGCACCAGCCGCCACGCACGCATCGCCGCACGCTGCCGCCCTGCCGCGCGCGCGCCAGACTGTCTGCGTCTGCGCCCGAAGCGCTCGTCGCGTCCGCGCCGCCAAGAAGACGCTCAAGCGCTTCGCTCAGCGATCATGCGCGACCAGCAGCCCAGCGCACACACCCCCCCCCCTCCGCCCAATACAAGGCCCAAGCTGGCTTGCCAGCACTCAAAGCAGGCGCCTAAAAATCGCCCCTTGCTGCGAGACCCGTGCCTTCTCGGTTGGTAATTCCCGAACCTATCCCTTTTATATTTTTAAGTCGCTAGTCTGCTGTGTATATTTATTTAGGATGCTTTTAAAATGCTTAGGTTGCTCGGCTTTCGCTTTAAAGCTCGAGGGTCATTATTTGATTGTGAAGTTTATTTCGCTGCTTCGGTGTAAGGATTCCTTACCGTGGTTGTGTGGACCCTACGATGCTTTATTGAATGTGCCTTATATGCATGTTTACTTTTATGGACATGATTAGTGGATAGGATAGCTTGTGATTGCATTCCTGCTAGCATGTTTGCTTGTTTGTACATGTTAGTGCCATGCTAGGATTGTTCTTCCAAAGATGCTTGAGATTCCCGCTTTAAGTTCGTAGTATCATGCTAGGTTATGTATGATTGATGATGATTATGTATGTTTAGCCAGAATCGTTTACTCTATACTCTAGCTAGTGTGTTAGGGTCATCATCATCTAGAGGCCGAGAGCGGACATAACGTACCTTGTCCCCACCTGGTCGGGAGTAGAGCGAAGCATAACGTACATTGCTTCCCCGACAAACCGATGTGGATGTAGCTACCACATCGGCATAAGCCTAGTTTGTAGCTCCGCTAGAGCGGAACCCCCGCCAACGGTGCAAGCTCGCCTTGGCCGGTTCTTAGCTTCTGTGTCGGTGGTACAGCCGCACAGATGAGTGCCGAGGGCCTCGCACCATCGTGTTCGGTGACACCGCTTTCCGAGTCTTAGGCATGCGTGCCGCCCGCGTAGTTTGCCCTTTGGCCCCGCATTTACGCCGCTTGCGTAAGAACATGCGGTGTGCGCGCGACACGCCGTTAGTCGCCGGTTCGAGAGCTCCCCAGGCTAATGTTCGTGAGTACACCGCCTCCTTCCTGCTTTAGAGCCGACTTTGGGTACTCTCCCGATAGTCCGTAATTATAGCGAGGGTAAGAGGCCCTTGAGGACACCCATTGGGATTGGCTTTTGAGCCGATCATATGGTCGAGGAGAAAGACCCTCGAGGGTGCTCGGACATCTTTGGGATCGGTTTTTGAGTCGATCAATTGGCCGAGGAGAAAGACCCTCGGAGATGTCCCGGATTGGTTATGAGAGCCAATCATTAGGCCGAAAGAAGGAGACTTCCGAGGATTCCAGATTCTCGCCTTGTAAGCTCGTTGAGCTATGATCCGTGTTGGTAATCGCTTGCATGTATACTATGGTGCTAGATGATTGAAGTATCGTATTGTACCCCTGGTTGGGATTCTTACCGAGTATGTTTATACTCACCCTTATTTCGTGGTTTCCCACTGTGTAACTTGGGACAAAGACCGGGGCGGCTAAGCGGAGGGAGCGATTGATCATGGGAGCCGCCAAGACTGCCTGTCTTTATTGTTTGCATATTTGTTCAAGATGTAGATGGACAGAGTCCTAGGGGAAACATTATAAAAGGTTGTTTGAACTGCTTTTGAATGTTTTTATATATACTGCCAGCTTGTTTTACTTCGTTGGTTTTCTTAAACAAAGTTGTTGATTATGTTTTAAGCATTCCCGCTCTAAATGTTTTGAAAGGTTTTAAATATGAGCACTAAACCGCTCGGTGAAATATTTAACTTGCATGCTGAGTGAGAACCTAGGTTTAGGACCGTATTTTGGGTCGGGTTCTTACAGCTTGGTATCGAGCACGAGTCATAGATTCTCGAGACTAACCTACTTTGCGGTTTGTTGCCCCATGATCATCGCATACTCATGGCACCGTCAGTTTGTCCGAGTTCATTAAGCTAAGGGTTTTATTTTACAAGATCGCATCTAGTATACATGTGTTACCCTTGTTTGGCAGTGAGAGCCCCAGCGTGGGCTAGGTTTTATGCTTTGTGCAGATCGCTAGTGTGTCGATCGCACCTAGAGGGAGGTAGAGCTTAGACTCCCGTGAGGCCATTTGTGGCCCGGGCTGGTTCTCCTAGTGAGAGGGTGGAGGTGCTCGTGCAGATCGCTAGTGCGTGGATCACACTCGAGGAGCAGGACGCTTGGCATGTCCGACCGAGGAGTTGGACCGCTTGTATGGATGTTGAGGCCGCGTCCGTGGTCAAGCAGCCCGCTGGCCGTTGGTTGGCCCCGGCGCTTGAGTTGCCTAGAGGAAGGGGTAGAGGCTAGCACGCCTCGAGTGAGACTCCTTGAGCAGCGAGAATGTGCTCCACCCATGAGGAGTCGATGGCGTGTCTTTAGCTAACAGAGAGAGCGGAGACCCAGCGCGGCTTGTAGCGCGTAGTGAGGAGTCTTGGGCATAGATAGCCCACCGGTAGAGTTTATTTAGGAGACACCCTCCTTGTAGTTCCAAAGAGCCTCGCAGGTTCCTGGAGGGCTTGATCAAGCAGTTTATGCCGATAAGATAGTTGGCGTTGATCGAGCCGCCGAGTTTGGCAAGTGGAAGCCTGTAGAGCCGGATGTTTTGAGACCTCTCGCTAGTAGCAAGGTGGTTGGCCAGGATCGAGTGTATCATCCAAGTGTTGGGATGACCTGTTGTTCAGAGGCCGATGACCTGATGTTCTGAGGTTGTGGCGTGCCGTTCTTGTGTTGTTTGATGCAGTAGTGTGGTGGTGGAAGTCCCTTATGAGAGGCGGACCAGCAGAGTCTCCACCACCACCCCTACGATTGGCAAGTCGCCAAGTTAGTAGCTTTTGAGGAAGATGTAGAGACATCTTGTCCTCCCGCAAGCCCGCAGCTGCTTTTGCACCCAGTTCTTTTAGTACCCTCGTAGCTGTGGGGTAGTGTGGAGGTTGCTTGTCGAGACTTAATCCGTCCGTGGTTTTCACCGGCTATTAGAGAGAAGCACCTTCATTAGCATGTTCCGTGTGGAGCTAGGTGCCGCCACCCGAGGGTTGGCCTCGAGTATTCGATGAGCATAGAGTGGGATGCGGGAGTGGGCCTTGGCTTGTCTCGTTGGACGTGATGTCAGAGAGTAGTCTACTCGATTGTTGAGACTCTTGTGTTGAGTGCCATTGCCCTATCACCTGGAGTGTGACCTTCCCTACCCTCGTGAGTGGCTTAAAGCCCGTAAAGGGATGTTTGTGTTGTAAAGGAAGTAGTGCCCGCTGGCACCAAGCTTTGAGAGGAGGCCTAGATTCAAAGCCGGCTTGGCACTTTCTCGTGCGTGGTTCCAGACCCGCCAGAGTTTAGCATCCCCACTAGTCCTGTACCCATTCATGAGATTTCACCTATTTGGGTTGCATAAGAGATCTAGCTCGGTGGTAGCTAGAGAACTACAAGTTTGAGGTCGTTCGAGGGATAAGTAGGAGCTTTCCACGGTCACCGAGAGTTGGGTACAAAGGATGCTGTAGGTTGGTGAGGGCTAGCGCGTCTGAGTTCTCGCGCTTGTGTGTGAGCTTGTGAGCCAGCTTGTTGGTAGTTTGTTTCGACTACCCTTGGAGTTACCCTAATATGAGTAGGGTTGGCATCGATGATGCGTGGTTGATCCAGTGTTAGAGCCATGAGTTGGATGGTTGAATGGAGCATTTAGTGGGCACATTGGTATGAGGTATGTCAGATTGGTGTAGTTAAGCTCTGGTAAGAGTGAGTCGACCAATGTGGCATTCCGTGGTGAGTTGACCCTGAGTGGGTTGAACTCTTGTTGCTCCTTTGCTAGAAGTGGCTCTATTGGGAGGCAAAAGTTGCCTTGTGTGAGAATACTTGTTGGTTTGGATCTTAAGGAACCAAGTTGGAGCTGTACACGCCAATGTACTTTTGTGTAGCTCGTTCCGTGGTGTATTTTTCAAGAACCACGAGGGGTTTCGGGTTGTGAAACCAAAGGCTCGGTTCCGAGGAGTTAGGACTTTAGTTCTTGGCAAGTGCCCTAACTTGGGTTGAGAGGTTACTGTGCGCAGAGTCGGGTTGTTGCGCGTAGGAAAGTTATGCTAGTTGGCCCTTGACCTGGGTAGAGGCATTTCTTGTTGATCGATGGTTGGAGTTCAGTTGGAACTGAACAAGGGCGATGGTAGCATAATCGCGTAGTTTCTGGCCGCCATGCCTAAGAGAGTTGTTCGGATCCTTACCCTGGATAGAAGCTACAATGTGGCTGATGCTTTGAGCAAGAGGAAGTTTGGGTCTTCCAGCTTGTTCCCGCTCAGTGGATAGCGATCGCCGACAGGGCCGATCCTAGGGTCGCGATCAGCGCGATCGCAGTTAGAGCTCGTGATCGCCACAGGCGGGGCCAGGCAGTCGGCTCATTGCATCAAGTGTGGTAAGGCACTTTTCAGATTGTGTGGAGCATCGCCCGTGCTTGCTACAGATGCGGCAAGGAAGAGCTTTTGGCCAAAGACAATTGAGATGTCAGAGGAGATGTGCTCGTGTAGCCGCTTTTATCGGGCTTAGACCGCTTGACGACAAAGCAGTGTGTCGGAGGGAGATCGGAGGAACCCTAAGTTGTGGAGAGCCTCACCGTAGCTAGCCACTGCACTGGCGGTGTTCCTCGGTTGAGTTGTCGGATGCTTGTTGTCGGCTAACAAGCTAGAGCCGCTCTTAGGTAACCTCCACATTGATTTTCGTAATTTTAGCGAGGTGGTGCTTGGTGTTGACCAAGGTTTGGTTCCTTTGTCGCTTTTCTAGGGCTAGCTTGGTTCGACCAAGTCAAGCGTCGCCGAGGACTTGTTCCTAGTCGTAGTTTTGGGAGTTGGCCTCCCCGGGCGGTTGAGTAGTACCGCTAGTGCTTAGTTGGTGGTTCAAGCGATTGAGGAATCCTTGGATGTTTCTTCCGAGAGAGTTGGTGGTTGTTACCGCTGAGTTTGAGCAAGACAAATGAGCGTGTGTGAAACTCATTGCCCTTCTAAGTCCGCTTGCTAGGAAATCGTTCTCGTAGAGGAGGAGTTAGCTTAGCTCCCGAGTTGTGTAGTTGATCGAGTAGCGCAATGCACACCAAAGAGAGTGTCCTCGTGCTCACTTGTTACCAAGCGGAAAGTTGTTTGTTTCCGCGAGGGCCAAGGCCAGCCAGTTCAAAGGCTTGAGTTGTTGGCGGAAGGTTGTTGGATCTTTGGAGTTTGTAGAACCCCATAGTTCTTTGGTAGTTGAGTTGGACCGTGGATGTCGGCCTCGAGTTTTAACTTTTGAGGTAGTCTTGCCGACTCATGTTGTTCAGGATCCGCAAGCTTGTGGTCGTCGCTATCCTTATTCCTCGCGATGTCTCGTGGGTGGAGTTTCTGGATTGGAAGAAGAGTTAGGTCTAAGCTATAAGGAGGAAGTCCTTGGAGCAGCCAGATGGGCTTAAGGGATGAGTGGCAGCTTGGAGGCGAGCCTTGCTCGTTATAAGCTTGGGCTGAGTTTTTGCAGAGCAAGCCTTTCTCGGACTTTGCCTTTAGTTGTTGTGCATTCGCAGTTGGCATTTTAGCGGAGCCACAGTTGAGTAAGTTGGCACAGAGGTGCCGTGGCATTGGGTGGTAAAGCCCTTGGGTTGCGATCCTCCAGCTATCGTGTTGCTAGTAGCCACGTAATGTTTTATTCCTTGCTGCTCGAGGTTTCCGTGAGAGAAATGTTGTTTGTTTTTCCTGTCTGGCGATGTTCACCTAGGTCAGTGGCTGATCGGATTGCATTGGAAAGTTTGTTGTCGGCCGATGAGGGGCTCCAGTTTATTAGTTTGGCTGAGTGGAGCTCGCTCTTGACCCCGCTGCTCGGGGGTGGCCGGCCGGGTATCGCCTAGTGTGTGTGGTGGTAGCCGTTTGGTGAACCAGAAAAGTGCCCTTGGCTTTGGTGCTTCGATTTCTCGTAAGATGGTTGCTTTAGTTCAGTTTTGGTTGAGATAGTTCGTGGCAGACTCGGTGTCTGTTGGGCTTGGAGCCTTTGGGAACCCAAGAGGGTTCGGTTTCAAAGAAAGATTTGTGTTGTCTTAATCAAGAGCTTGGTTGGTTAAGAACCAGTGGAGTTTTCCTAGAGTTGTTTTCGTCTTAGGACTTTCGAGGACGAAAGTCTTAAAAGGAGGGAGTATTGTAATGGCCCAGTTTCCTATTTCGGGTACCCAGGTGATTTCGGTCATTATTCTGATGTTCGGATGGGCCGTTAGAGTCGCTTTTAACCTTTAAGGGTATTTTGGTATTTTGCTCCCAGGTCGAGGTTGAGGATTTTCGTGGCTTGAGGTCATTTCGCCTTCGTTGAGACTTGATTAATGTTGGTTGCAAGACCCAAGGAGTTTGGGTTAGTTGATTAGAAGTTCGGAGACATTCCGGTTGATAGCAAAAATTAATTGGAATTTAATTGGTCCCGTTGGGATTTGAACCCTTGCCCTAATGGTGAAATTGGAGTTTTTAGAAAAAGAAGATTTAGTTAAAAAGAAAAGAATTTCTTTAGCCGGGACCCGCAAGAGAGAGCCTTGGGAAGGGATTTTAGACCCATTTAAATTAGGAAAAGGAAAGAAAATCCTATTCCCTTGTTTTGGAAAAAAATCTCTCTCTCTCTCTCTCTCTCTCTCTCTCTCTAGCCGACCTCACCAAGAAACCCTAGCCGCCTCTAGCCGCACCCCGCTCAGCCACACTTCAGCGCACTGTGCAAATTTCTGCATCACAAAGATGTGGCCCATGCCCAGCGTGCCCAGACGCCCGCATCGCCCATACCAGCGCGCGCCAATCGCCATACCGCCTCGCCCAGCCAGACGCTGCCGCACCGCTCCGCACTGAAGCCGCCCAGACGCGCGCGCCGCCCCCCGCACTGAGACCGCCAGACGCGCGCGCGCCATCCGGACTAGCCCGCTTCGCACCGCCGCGTCGCACGCGTTGCCGCCTCTACATACGCGCGCGCCGCCAAAGACTGTCATGCGTCAGGTGCCCGCGCCGCTGCGCTCGTCGCGTCCGCCCAAGAAGACGCTGCGCGCTTCGCTGCGATCCATGCACAGCACCAGCGCACAGCGCTGCCTCCCTGCCGCGCCAGCGCGCCCTAAGCCAGCGCCAGCGCCCAGCCGCACTCAAAGCGCGCCCAAAATCGCCTTCTTCGCTGAGACCCCGTGCCTTCTCGGTTGGTAATTCCCGAACCTATCCCTTTAGATTTTTAAGTCTGTCGTCATCTTTGATATTTATTTAGGATGCTTTTAAAATGCTTAGGTTGCTCGGTTTCGCTTTAAAGCTCGAGGGTCATTATTTGATTGTGAAGGTTATTTCGCTGTTTCGGTGTAAGGATTCCTTACCGTGGTTGTGTGGACCTGCGATGCTTTATTGAATGTGCCTTATATGCATGTTTACTTTTATGGACATGATTAGTGGATAGGATGACTTGTGATTGCATTCACGCTAGCATGTTTGCTTGTTTGTACATGTTAGTGCCATGCTAGGATTGTTCTTCCAAAGATGCTTGAGATTCTGCTTTAAGTTCGTAGTATCATGCTAGGTTATGTATGATTGATGATGATTATGTATGTTTAGCCAGAATCGCTTACTCTATACTCTAGCTAGTGTGTTAGGGTCATCATCATCTAGAGGTGAGAGCGGACATAACGCACCTTGTCCCCACCGGCCGAAAGTAGAGCGAAGCATAACGCACATTGCTTCCCCGACAAAACCGATGTGGATGTAGCTACCACATCGGCATAAGCCTAGTTTGTAGCTCGCTAGAGCGGAACCACGCCAACGGTGCAAGCTGCGCTTGGCCGGTTCTTAGCTTCAGTCGGTGGTGGTACAGCCGCACGCAGATGAGTGCCGAGGGCCTCGCACTATCGTGTTCGGTGACACCGCTTCCGAGTCTTAGGCATGCGTACTGCCCGCGTAGTTTGCCCTTAGGCCCCGCGCATTTACGCCGGTTGCGCAAGAGCATGCGGTGTGCGCGCACACACGCCGTTAGTCGCCGGTTCGGAGAGCTCCCGGGCTAATGTTCGTGAGTACACCGTTCCTTCCTGTTTAGAGCCGGACTTCGGGTACTCTCCCCCATAGTCCGAATTATAGCGAGGGTAAGAGGCCCTTGAGGACACCCATTGGGATTGGCTTTTGAGTCGATCATATGGTCGAGGAGAAAGACCTCGAGGTGTCTGACACATCTTTGGGATCGGTTTTTGAGTCGATCAATTGGCCGAGGAGAAAGACCCTCGGAGATGTCCCGGATTGGTTATGAGAGCCAATCATTAGGCCGGAAGAAGGAGACTTCCGAGGATTCCGGATCTCGCCTTGTAAGCTCGTTGAGCTATGATCCGTGTTGGTAATCGCTTGCATGTATACTAGGGTGCTAGATGATTGAAGTATCGTATTGTACCCCTGGGATTCTTACCGAGTATGTTTATACTCACCCTTATTTCTGTGGTTTCCCACCAGTAACTTGGGACAAAGACCGACGGCTAAGCGGAGGGAGCCGATTGATCATGGGAGCCGCCAAGACTGCCTTTATTGTTTGCATATTTGTTCAAAGATGTAAATGGACAGAGTCCTAGGGGAAACATTATAAAAGGTTGTTTGAACTGTTTTGAATGTTTTTATATATACTGGCCAGGCTTGTTTTACTTCGTTGGTTTTCTTAAACAAAGTTGTTGATTATGTTTTAAGCATTCCCCGTTCTAAATGTTTTGAAAGGTTTTAAATATGAGCACTAAACCGCTCGGTGAAATATTTAACTTGCATGCTGAGTGAGAACCTAGGTTTAGGACCGTATTTTGGGTCGGGTTCTTACAGCTTATGCATAAGTGATAGAAGGCTTATGTATTGGTGATAGAAGGCATAGGTATAGGCGATAGACAGCTTATGCCTAAGCGATAGAATGTCTATGTATTGGTGATAGTGTAAGAACCCAACCCAAAATGAGGTCCTAAACCTAGGTTCTCACTCAGCATGCAAGTTAAAATACTTCATCAAGCGGTTTAGTGCTTCATATTTAAAACCTCTCAAAACATTTAAAAGCGGGGACACTTAAAACATAAACAACAACCTTCATTTAAACAAACCAACAAAGTAAAACAAGCCTGGCCAGAGTTTATGAAATCATGCAATACAATTTAAACAACTGTTAAAAACATCCCCCTAGGACTCCTGTCCGTCTACATGCTGAACAAATTATGCAAACAATAAAAGACAGAGTACCGGCGGCTCCCATGATCAATCGCCTCCTCCGCTAGCCGCCCCAATGGCCGCCCCCAAGTTACCCGGTGGAAAACCACAGAAATAAGGGTGAGTATAAACATACTCAAGAAGAATCCCCAATCGGTACAATACGATACATCAATCATCTAGCACCCTAGTATACATGCAAACAAGCTACTAACATGCATCATAGCTCAACGAGCTTACAAGGCAGACTGAATCCTCGGAAGTCTCCTACTTCCGCCTAATGATTGGCTCTCATAACCAATCCCGGACATCTCCGAGGGTCTTTCTCCTCGGCCAATTGATCACCTCAAAACCGATCCCAAAGATGTCCGACACCTCGAGGGTCTTCCTCCTCGACCATATGATCACTCAAAAACCAATCCCAACGGTGTCCTCAAGGGCCTCTTACCTCGCTAACAAATCCGACTATCGGAGAGTACCCAAGTCCGGCTCTAAACCGAAGGAACTGTGTACTCACGAACATTAGCCCGGGAGCTCTCCGAACCGGTGACTAACGCTGCAGGCGCGCGCACACCGCATGCCGCCGCAACCGGCGTAAATGTGGGGGCTAGGTACAAACTACGCGGGCCGTGCACGCATGCCTAAAGACTCGGAAACGGTGTCACCGAACACGAGAGTGCGAGGCCCTCGCACTCATCTCGCGGCACTGTACACCGACTGGCTTAAGAACCGCCAAGGCAGTGCTTGCACCTTTGGCGTGGTTCCGCTCTAGCAGTTACAAACTAGGCTTATGCCGATGTGGTAGCTAAATCCACATCGGCCGCCGAGGGGAAGCAATGTACGTTATGCTTCGCTCTACTCCCGACCGTGGGGACAAAGTACGTTATGTCCGCTCTCACCTGGATGATGACAAACTCTACTATACTAGCTAAAAGTACTAAATAACCGATTCTCGGCTAGACATACATATCATCATCAATCACACATAACCTAGCATGATACTACGAACTTAAAGTAGGAATCTCAAGCATGCTGGAAGAACAATCCTAGCATGGCACTAACATGTACAAACAGCAAACATGCTAGCAAGAGTGCAATCACAAGTCATCCTATCCACTAATCATGTTCATACAAGTAAACATGCATATAAGGCACAATCAAGAAAGCATCGCAGGTCCACACAACCACTGTGAAGAAATCCTTACCGGAAGCAAGCGTAAATAACTTTCACAATCAAATAGCGACCCTCAAGCTTTAAAGCGAAACCTAGCAACCTAAGCATTTTAGTAAAAACAACCTAATTAAATAAACAACAGCCAACAGCCTAGTGCCCAAAGGAGAAAAGACTCGGGAATTACCGACCGAGAAGACACAAGGTCACGCCCCAACCCGCGGCAGGCGCGGTGTCAGTCGGCCGCCAAGCGACAAGCAGGCGCTGGCGCTGGCGCTGCACTGGCGCTGGCGCCGGCGCTAGCGAGGCAGGGACGTGGCAGACGCGGGCCGCCGCAGCGCAGCGAACACCTGGGTCGGGCGTCGCGGCGCGAGACGTCGTTCGCGAGGACAAAGACGCTGGCGACGCTGCTCGGGCGGCAAAGCGGCGCTGACGACGCGGCTTGGGCGGCAGCGAAGCGGCGCTGACGACGCTGGTCGGGCGGCAGCGAAGCGGCGCTGAAGACGCGCGGCGCGGCAGCGAGCGGCGTAGCGCGGCGCGCGCGCTCGGGCGGCTCGGTGCGGAACGGCGCGCGCGTCGTCGGGCGCGCTGGCCGAGCGATGTAACGCGCCCGGGAGCACTGGCTGGGCGATGTAGCGCGTCTGGGCGCACTTGGGCTGGGCGATGCAAATAGCGTCTGGGCGCACTGCTTCGGGCGATGCAAAGCGTCTAGGCGCACTGGGTTGGGCGATGCAACCTACCGGCGCGCTGGGGCATGGGTTGATCTTCGGTCTGGTGCGGCATGGCTGGGCAGGGCTATGGCTCGGGTTGGTGCTGCTAGGGCTGGTGCGGCTAGGGTTGGGTTTTCTTGGTGAGGTCGGCAAGGAGAGAGAGAGAGAGAGAGAGAGAGAGAGAGAGAGTCTTGCAAAACAAGGGGGAAAGGGATTTTTCTTGATTTCTTTCCTTTTCCTATTTTAAAAGAGTCTAAAATCCCTTCCCAAAGCTTCCTCTTTCAAAACTCGGCCCAAGCAAACTTTTCTTTTAATAAAACTCTTTTCCTACAAACTCCCAAAACCATTTAGGGCAAGGGTTCAAATCCCAAATGAAGCACTCAAAGACCCATTAATTTTGCCAATAACTAAAATACCTCCAAACTCCCAAACAACTTGCCCAAACCTCTTGGGTCTCGCAACCAACAACCACCAAACCTCAACGAAGGCAGGAAAGGCCCTGAAATCTTGAAAATCCTCAAAACCCTGACCGGGGGCAAAAAGACCAAGATACCCCTAAGGGTTAAAACAGCTCTAACGGCCCATCCGAACATCCGAATAATGACCCGAAATCACCTGGGAAACCGAAAGAGAAAACTGGGCCGTTACAGATAGACAGTTTATGCCTAAGTGATAGAAGTTTTATGCTTAAGTGATAGAATGCCTATGTATTGGTGATAGAAGTCTTAGGTATAGGTGATAGACAGCTTATGCCTAAGTGATAGAAGCCTTATGCCTAAGTGATAGAAGATTTATGCTTACGTGATAGAATACGTTCAAAACAGAATGAAAGAAGAATTTGAAAGAAGAGTGAAAGAAGAAGAGATTCAATCAATAACTTCAAAATAGAGTGAAAGAAGAATTCCAAAGGAGAGTGAAAGAATAAGAGATTCAATCAATACCTTCAAAACAAATGAATTACCAGTGAATTTTGGGTGAACTTTCTTTGGAACTATGCTCAAGTCTGCGAAATCAATTCAATTTGTCGAGTGAACTTTGCTCAAGTTTGTGATTGAATTTCAAATTCCCCAGAGATCAAAAATTGGTTATGAAATTCGAATTTGTCGAAGTTGCCGGAGATCAGAAATTGTTTATGAAATTCGCCAAGTGAAATCGATTGAAGTTTCCAAAATCGCGATAGAATCTAAAGCCAAAATTTGAAAGAGAATTATCGGCGCAATCAATCTGAAGCCAAAATCGCCGGAGTTATATGAAAACGATTGAAGCTGAAGCAAAATTGGAAACAAATTAGGGCAGAGTTCTGTGAAATCTGAAGCAAAATTAGAAACAAATTTTGTGAAATCTGAAGTGAATTTGGAAACAATATGTCGATGGAAGCTGTCGAAACAAATTGGAGATTGAAGTTGTGGAAAATTGAAGATTACTGAACATTGGAAGAAGAGGGAAATGGCAAATTTGGAAATAAAAAGTAGTGCCCAAAATTCTGCTATATATGCAAATATTTTTTTTAAAAATGCTACAAATGTAATACAACAAGCAAAATCTGCTACCTAGGATAAATTCTCCAAGAATAACTTAGAATTAGCTTCGAATAGCTTGTCGTTGAATGGTGGACTTCTGATCATTCATTATATAGTCATCGGACTGGTAACTGCCCAGGGTGAATTTAGTATGGCGCTGAATAATGACGAAATTGGTTATAACGTTTCTGTCATTAACCCGAAGATAAATGTACTCGTAACTCCCGGCTGTATACATGTGCCTATTTATTCCGTTTGTAACCATTGGAATGACTTGAAGCATAACAACTTTGGTGTAAGGGACCGACCCGAATGGGGCACTAAATGGGCCCTTACCCCAATGCATGCATTCAAAGTAAAGGACATTTAAACAGACATGATTTTGGATTCCAATTAAAACAAAACATTCAAAATAATCCCTTTAAAAATTAGACAATTTCCACTGAACTCGCCCCTCTGTTTCCAAGCACTGCTCCAAGATAAATACATTTCCAAAGTTTACTCGATCGTAGATTTACTAAAACCATTCAAAACCTGTTCAGATACAAAATGCTGGAATCCACAAATATTTACAAACATCCTAGGGCTCCGTGCCCGGCTACATGCATTCAGGGGAAAACAAAACATAAAGAGTCATAATACAAAAATCAGAGTTGGAAGACTGGGCCCCATGATCACAAAATCTCCTTCACCATCCTGTCTCGCAACTTGGTTACCCGTGGAAAAACCACAGTGAAGGGTGAGTAACGAATTACTCAAGAAGAATCCCCAACCGGGGTACAATACGATATACATGGTCATCTCGATGAGCGTATGCAAGCTATGAATATAAACACAGAATAGAGCACATAGCTTAGCCCACACTTGGACCTCGGATGCCAACTAGGGTCTTAGTCCGGAAATAATATCACACACACGCCTCTATACGAGAAACAAGTCCCGCCTCACCTGCTCTCATCGTCGACGAAGGGTACACTGCTCACAATCCCGAGGAGCTCTCCGATGGCGCCAGTAATGAGCGTAAGCATGCACCGCGTGCTACGCACCATGGAGGGTGCCGGGTCTAGAGGCAAGCCGCCCATGTCCATCCACCACGCCTAACTAAATCTTTGGATCGGTGTCACCGACATAGGGGTGTGAGACTGGACACGTAAACTATGTCACCAACCATCGCACTGGGGCCAAGGAACGGTCGTGGTAGGCTTACACCAGAAACCGCCCTTGCCTTAACAGTGGCAATCGTGGGCTACGGCCGAACACGCCGAGGACGCGGCCGATCGCCGGGGCGAGGCAATGCCAAGTCATCATCCCGACGGTTGGGGCATTAACAACCGCCTCCTCACCCAAGATTGCGGGGCCTACCGCTTGGGTTAGCTAATCCCTCACGGGGTCCAGGGACGGAATGACTTGCTCGACGTCCCTGCCATGGATGCAAGGTACTTTATGCATCGTGCCCGGATGATGCTATCTACCGCAATTCTAACTCGCCTCTAGCAAAAACAAAGAAACAATTCCATAAAATCCAATACGTGCTCAATAAGAATACAACGAGCCTAGCATGATACTACGAAGCAAGGAACGGATACGAGCATGCTAGAAGGGAACAACCTAGCATGGATTAACATGAGAATTAAATCAGGAAAATCATGCTAATCGGAATTTCGAATAGAATACCTAGCTACACATGTTAATAAACACAAACAAGCAATCAATCAGCAATCGCATAATATATCGCAGGGTCCACACAACTCCGGTAAGAAATCCTTACCTTGGTCGGGGACGATTTGACACGAAATCCTAAACGGCGAACGAACCCGAACTAGCTACCGAGAACCTATCAATCACAACAAAAATCACACAATAGGCCTAAATATAATAAAATAAACGAGGCTCACTGGGAGCAACTCACGAGGCACGATTTAACGCATTTAACGGGCCGACAGACGAACAGGGCAAAGAACGGGTCGGGCTGGCGCTACTGGGCGCAGAATGGGCGTGGGGGCGCGCTACTGGCGCCTGACAGAGCGCGCGCGCAGACGGCGCTGGGCGCGAGCCGCGCGCGACGAAACAGGCGTTGGCGAGCGCGCTCGGCGGCGCTGGCGAGGACGCGCAAGCGCGAACGCGAGCGAGCTGGCAACACAGGGAGCTTCGCGCGCGCGTGACACGCAGCGGCTGCGCGCGACAGCGCCGACCGACCAAGCCTCATGGCGGACGGACGTGCTACCGGCGAGCTCGGCGTCGCTCTGCTTCCGCGCACGAAACAGGGGCTATGAAGAGGAAACGAATTCGAGCGATCCACGGGGATTCGACGAGCGATTCTTTGATGGTGAACTCCCCTACACTAGCTGCACAAAACCCATACCTCAAATCACCTCGACTCGGCTGGAAAATGAAGCCCAAAAGTAGGGGACTCGGATCGAAGAAGAGAGGAAGAGAACCTTACCTGCTGCCCGGAAATGGAACTCAACTTCGAAAATGGAGGGAGAACTCGGTTGAAATGGAGCTGGAGAAGGACGGAATTGCAATGAAAAGCTCGGTCGGTCGGGGAGAAGGGAGAAGGAAAATCGCGAGGAAGAAGAAGGAGGAAGAAGCTTCGGGCGAAAATTTCCTTTAAACCAAAACTCGCGTCGAACAGGTTCAAATAGAAGATGGCGCGTTTAGAAACACAAGAGCGCTCAGTGGCTCGATTGGCAGCGCCCTCTGCCTAGCACGCGACACGTCCTTGGCTCGAATCTCACTCGACGCGCTATTTAATTCCCTATTTATTTTTACTTTTTCCCAAGCCCAAATGCCTTCACCAAAATTCCTGATCCCATTCAAATCGACTCATAATTATTTCGGCAATTAACAATTATATAACCGGCCCTGTCGGCCCGACCCAAAATTACCAAAATGCCCCTGGGCCTCCCGGGAAGACCGGGATGAAATTTTCGGGCCGTTACATTTGGGGGAGTCGAAACGACTAAGTCCTCTTTGGCCGACCCATAGGGGTCCTTTGGCCGATGATAACTCTCAACTAGAGAGTTATTTAGTCCTCCATTAGGAGTTTCCAATGAAGAATCATGCATTATTATCTTATTTCGATACATAGAATCACCTTAAAATAGGAAATTAGACTTCAAATACATTGCATGTAGGATAAGATGCTAGGATTAGGAAGTTAGGATAATTAAGAGTTTAGAGCTGAAAAGTTCAATGTTTAAAGCATTTTTATTAGATTTCAAGAATCCTCGTTCTCGCTAAGAGTTGTTTATATATTTCAGGATCTTAAGATGTTGGAAGCTTTGAATCAAACCTAAATCTGAGGAGTAGAGCTAAGAAAAATTTCAAAAACTCAATGCTAAAGCATTGTGTCCGAGAAGGATCTAGAAGACCAGAATGTTGAAGGCAAGCAATCTAAATAAGATGATCATCAAAAGCTGAAGAAGAATCCTATGGTGAAATACCTGACAGTATAGGGGGACAACATGTCGAGTAACCAGGTTGAAAAATAATTACTTGTTTTTAAACCACCTCCACCTCCATACCCTCAAAGATTGAAAAAGAAAAAAAAAATGATGAGGTGCACTGCGAGAAATCTTTAGTAGAGCATGTTAAGTCAATTGGGCATATTCCAAAGAAAGACTTGAAAATTCATGAAACAAATCATGAAGGAAGGGGCTAAACAGAAGATCGTCAAGTGACTAATGGCTAAAGCACTTATGGATTGAAATTTGTGGAGAAGTAGAGCAAGGGTAACTTGTAATATCATTTGGCTCCAATATATTGAAGTGCTCATTGTTTTATAATTGTTTTTTTAGTGTGTTTTTTTAGTTTTTCCAAAAAGTTAAAACATTGCAAGATGAAGAGAATTTGGGAGATTTTAGATGTCAAAAGCATTGCGAGCATGTCACAATATTAAAGAAAGTTTTGTTCTTATATCTCTTTCTTGCTTTAAAAAAATGTATCTGTAACGGCCCAGTTTTTAGAGTTCAGTTTTAGGGCGGATGGCCGTGATTCCCGTTGTTAATTCTTGGTTAGGTTTGGAAATTGTATTTGGAATTACTAGTTGATTCGTTAAGCTTGGCAAGAAGTGTCCTGGTTGGATTGTGAGGCTTGGAAGTTGCTTGGTAAACAAAAAGATAAAAGAAGAGTTTATTTAGGCCTTGGTGGGTTTCGAACCCAAGATCTCGTGAGAGGAGGTGGTATAGCTTAAAAGAAAATTAAAAAGGAAAAGGTGCTGGAGCCAAGGCTCGAACCCGGGTTGTCCTGGTTGTAGCAGTTCCAATTGAGCCAAAAAGGTAAGTTGTGCTCTTGTTCATTTGTGTTTTACTTGTCCTGTGGTTACGTTGAGTTAAGAGCTATTTGGAGTTAAAATGGTTTTTGTGTTTTATGGTTCGTACAGAAGGAAAAGAAAGTTAGCCGCTTCTTGTTCTTCCTCTCCCGTTCGCAAGGTTCTCTCCCCAATTGCATCGCACCTCCACGTCGCCCCTTTGTCCATCGATCAAGCCCGAGAAGGTATGCTTCTTCTTTTTCTTCTTCCTTCCCCTTAATCGATCTCATTCCTCTTGGAGAGCAGCCTAATCGCGTTCTTTTTCTTGGTTGTCGAGAAGCCCCTTCGCAGGTTATCGATCGCCCAACATCCGAGCCCTCTGCGTAGCACACAGCCTGTCGTCGTTGTAGCCCCTCGCTCGCTCGAGCCTCGCCGCTCGCAATGACCGCACGCGCATCCGCACAAAGAATGACCGCGCTAGCGCCGCCGATCGCCAAACACTACCGGGCCGCCGCCGCCTAGTGCACCTGCTCACCCGCTCGACTCTTCGTCGAAACAACCTGCTCCGCCTCGCCGCTGCCTCTCTCCCCGCGAAGCCCCACCGATCGCACTCGCACGTGCAGCCGCGAGCCCCCATCGAACAGTGTGGCGCCTTCACCTTCACCCGAGCCACCGAGAGCAGCAGCACCTTCGCCTTCACCTTCGTTCGAGCCACCGAGAGCAACAACACCTTTGCCTCTACCTTCACCGTCGCCGAGTCCTGGTGCCGAGGCTATTCTTCTCAGTTTTAGGTAACGACCCTAATTGTTCGAGTCTTGTTTACTGTTTGGTCGATTCAAGTGCCTAGGGTCAGAATTGTGATGTTTTATTATTGTTGCTAGGTTGTCTCTGTTGTTCGTGCAGCCCGAGGGCACTATTTGAGTTTTTGTCTTCCACTACTTTCAGGTAAGGATTTCTTACCGGGGTTGTGTTGACCTTGCGAAATACTTTAATAGCAGATTTATATTTTGCGAGTATGTATGAGCATTCTAGTGGATAGGGTCTTTGTTTCTGATTTGCTGGCATGATTGTTGTCTTGTTCATGTTAGCTCCATGCTAGGGATTTTCTTACTCTGGCATATCCATGTTTCCTGTTCATGTTCTGTAGAGCCATGCTAGGATCGTGTTGTCATTGATTTATGCCTGGTCGAACTATTAGCTTGTATTACTATACCTAGGAGACTGTTAGGAGTTGTTAGTGCATGTCTCGCTTGGGTAAGACCCCGATGGGCACCAATGCGTTGTCAGTGTGTGTAAGTCCCCGATGGGCGTCACATTGTTGCGGTATGTGTAAGTCCCTGATGGGCATCATAGTGCAGCTAGGGAGCTTAAGACCCTGTAGGACAGCTTGTGAACCTAGTAGGAGTAAGTCCCCGATGGGCGTCCTTGTGCTTAAGCAGGTGTAAGTCCCCGATGGGCTTCCGTGTATTGAGTAGGTGTAAGACGCCGATGGGCGTCCTCGAGCTTAAGTTGGTGTAAGTCCCCGATGGGAAACCTTGAGTGTCGCTTGAGTAAGACCGTGTAGGGCGTCATCGCGCTCTAAAGTGAGTAAGACCCCGATGGGCATCACAAGGTATAAGACCCTGATAGGCATCCTTGAGTTGAACTGGTGTAAGACCCTGATGGGCATCCTTGAGTTGAGCTAGTGTAAGACCCCGATGGGCATCCATGTGTTCTAGCTTGTATAAGACCTCGATGGGCATCCATGTGTTAAGCCGAATGTAGGTTGTAGTCGTAAGTCCCGAAGGGCAGCTCGGTAAGCCCTTAATTAGGCAAGTTCTAGGGTTGATGGTTAGCTTTAACCAAGTTGTTTTCTCTGTGCTCGTGATTGGTTGCTTATATCTGTGTGCTAGATGATTTGCTTTCGTATTGTATCCCGGTTGGGGATTCTTACTGAGCGACTCGTTGCTCACCCTTACTTTTCTGTGGTTTTCCACTGAGTAACTTGGGACCGAGACTGGATGGCTAGGAGGAAGCTTCTGGATGATCATGGATAGAGTACTCTGAGTCTTGTTTCGTCTTCTCTTAATTCTTTTACATGTAGAAAGGGCACGGAGCCCATAGGTGGACTTTGTTGTATTTCTGGATATTAAACTATTTGCTTCGTTTTTATTGAAATTGTTCTGGATGTTTTTACTTGCAAATAAAAGAAACTCTGGCCAGGGTTGGATTTTGTAAAACTTTTGACAGGTGCTTGGAAACAGGGATAGGTCCAAATAAATGAGATTTCACTGAATATTTTGTTGTTTAAAAGTTTTCTATAATTCCGCATTCATGATTCCAAGTTTTCATACATGTATAAGAGGTTTAAGACCTAGGTTTAGGACCCTATTCGGGTCGGGTCTTTACAGTATCCGCTTTTTTTATTTCTTAGCTTAGTTTAGTTAGTTTTTTCTGACTCGGTCTGAAAATTTAGAATCTATTATTGCTAGCTTTAGTTTAGTGTTTGTTAGGAAAAATCCAGCCTTAGTTTGTTAAGCAATTTTTTGTTATTAATGAAATCATCCTTGTTGTGTTCAGCTTTGTGTTCTTTCGGTGAAATTTCCCAAGCAAACTAAAGGTTTAGCTTAGTTTTGAGCCTTTAGATGAGTATGCCTTTCAAAATAATCCTAACCTAATAATGAATTAATCCCTAATTGAATCAAGGAAATAAGAAACTCTAAAATTCTAAATCTGAAAGCTTGAAGCATTCCTGCAAGAAATCTTTAAAAATTTAAGTTTAGGAGAACTAAGCCTCACCTTCATTGAGGAAAATGACTATTTTACGTCTGAGGGTGAGGGGAATCCCACTCATGAGAAAAAGATTGGTAAAATTTCAAATTCAAAACAAATATAAAAGCATTCTAGTTAAGTTATGTGAATAAAAATGCGAAACAACATTTTAAAAGAAAACCAAAAAAGAAGAGCAAAAAGTATTTATATCAAATAAGGCTAATAGTCATTTGCTGTATGAAGGCAAAAGAAAGCCAAGCAGTGCAAAAAGAAAGAAAAACCTAAGGGAACTAAGGCTGGTAGCCATAGTGCTGAGAGCATTCTGATACCTTCCAATCGTCAACTTTGATTTTTTCTGCTGCTTAAGTGCGCCACTTTACTAAAATGTGTCATTTTAAGAACTATGGAATTTGGGTGTAGTTGGTTTGAGTGGCTCAAAGTTCTTAAAGGGTGTGTGAGTGGGTAAAAATGCTCTAATTAGAATGTTTTGGCTAAACTTAATTGGATTAAGGGATTGAGTAGGGTTTTTTGGAGTCGTAAGCATTAGTTTTTGAAGGGTGCTTAAGTTCTTATTCTAGCAGGGAGGAAATCGTTATTCTGGATAAAAATTATTCTGAAAAGCATGCAAGGCTAAAAGAGATAAGCAAAAGTTGAGAGCTTTAGTTTATGACGAAAATTTCAAAGATAGAACTCTGAAGCTGAGTACATTGGGGATGATTTATTTAATAGCATCTGCATGCTAGGAGCATTAGAAAGTAATTCTCTGTGTTAGATGTTTGGAGCATTACTCGGGATGAGCAATGGTTCAAGTCTAGAGGTTTGATAACTCTCAATTAAGAGAGTTATTTAGTCCTCCAGGATGGTGTTTTTAGGGATGTCCATTTTCCCCGCGGGGCTGGGTCCTCGCAGAGACCCGCCCCTAACGGGGCGGGGAATGGGGATGGGGGAGAAAAAATCCCCGTTGGCTAAACAGGGCCGGGGACGGGGATTGTACTCCCCGTCCCCAATTCCCCGATCCCCGCCCCGATTATTTTATTTAATATTTTTTTTTCTTAATTCTTCTCCTTTAATTTTCAAATAAATATATCTTTGTTGATGATATTTTCTATACATATGAATATTTTCTTTGATAATTAACATTATAGTTAAAACTTATAGGTATATATTTTTTTAAATCTAATTTTTTGAATTTTTTATCCAAAAAATATTAAAAAAATGAAAAAAGAAAAAAAAATAAATTGTAAAAAATCCCCGCGAGGAATCCTCGCCTCAATCCCCAAAAAAAAATGGGGATTTTTTCGGGGACGGGGATTGAATTTTATGGCGGGGACGGGGACGGGGAAGCCATTCCCCGACCCCGCCCCGCCCCGTGGACATCTCTAGGTGTTTTCAATGAAGAATCATGCATTATTATCTTATTTTGATACATAGAATCACCTTAAAATAGGGAATTAGACTTCAAATAAATTGCATGTAGGATAAGAGGCTAGGATTAGAAAGTTAGGATAGTTAAGAGTTTAGAGATGAAAAGTGTGAAGTTTAAAGCATTTTCTATAGCATTTCAAGAATCCTCATTCTCGCTAAGTGTTGTCCTATATTTCAGGATCTTAAGATGTTGGAAGCTTTAAATCAAACCTAAATCAAAGGAGTAATGCTAAGAAATGTTTCAAAAGGGCAATGCTGGAGGCATTCCAAACCAGAAGCAGAAAATTGCAGAGTTGTAGAATTCCTACACGTGGAGAAATCGTTGGGAGCTCATTAAATGAGCTAGCACCCCTCGGGCACGTGTCAAAATGACCTATTTTGATGGGGAAACATATGCACTTCATCTTTTAATTTTGACCCTTGATCATATATGACCTAGTCCTTTAAATGGTCGGTGAAAAACATGAAACCGTAGCCTCCTTTGCGCTTCACTTTTTAGCCTGACCAACTCTTTCATTTTTCTTCTCTCAATTTCCAGCAGCTTTATTAGCACTTTTCTTCGTGTTTTCTTTAGTTTATTCTTAGAGTTAGCTAGCTTTATTGTAATGGAGTAGTGGGCTTTCCCAAGGAGCTTGGAGGAGCACCATTGGAGACCTTTTTGGCACCCTTTGGAGATTTTTCTAAGCTTTCTTTTTCTCTTTTCTCTTTATTTCAAATTGTAGTACTTTTATCTTTAAAGAGCTTGTTTATTTTGTAATATCTAGTGTTTTCTTACTTGTTGATGACTCTCAAATAGAGTCAGTATTTAAGACATTTTAGAATCATTGTTTGATCTTATTATAGAAAAATCTACTGCGAAAAAGGTGAAACTAAAGAGTAAAAGGTGAAAAGGCTAATGAAAACGCATTAGAGGAAATATGAATTATAATGCTAAAAATGCCAAATTTATACTCTAATTGCGTATTTTGGGAATGGTTTATGCTAATAAACAGTTTTATACGAATTGCGATACCGAGTGAGAGTTGGATCAAGCAATGCGAAACTACAAGAATAAATGTGAAGTAGAGAACTTGATCAAACCATGTGATCAGCAAAGAACCAAGCGGAGCTAAATCATGCGATGATAGCAGTTCATAAAAGACGTCAAGTCACACACAAGCAAATGAGGAAAGAATTAAGTGAAGATCAATTATTGATTAACCAGACAACTATGAGACAAATTGCGGAAATCACGGGATTTATACCTTAAATCACACGAAGAGATTGACAACTATCAATCAGTAAGATTCTATTACGCTAATTTTGCTACTGACCCAAACCAAGAAGATTCGAGAAGACGGAGACTAAAGAAAAGAACCAATACAACTGTTTTTGGGCTGTGACGAGATGACCTAAAAAAGACTCCCAATAAACTGTACATAATTTGATTTTCATTTGATTTTTTTTCCCTTTTTTTTATCTTTATTTATTATTTTTTTGTAAATGTCTGTATTTTGATGGGGACAATTTAATGCAAACTCTTCAATTTAGATTGAGGTTTGATTTTTTAAATAACTACTTTTCCAAAATATTTATTTAGGTATTTACTTTAAAATACAAAACTGTATATTGTACGTTTTTTAGAATTATTAAAAAAAATAGTTATCTTAATTGATTTTAATTCATTTCAACTTTATCATGAATTTGATCTTTAAAAATTGATATTTAACTTTCATGTTATTTGAGAATAGTTACACCTTTTATTTAGGCCACTCAAAAAGATTTGATTTAAAACCTTTCTTTTAATTAAATTTTTTTTTGTTTTTTTGAGTACATATTGGGGGAGGACTCGAACCTTTCTTTTAATTAAGTTTTGATTGTTAAAAAAAAAGTTTATTCCCTATGGTTCATTTATTCCATACATAATTAAAAATTAGGATTTTTTCAATCATAACAAAAATAATTACCGAAATTGCATAAATAATCGAATTTGGAAAAAAGTTTGTTTATAAACATGACAAAAATGCCTATAATTAGTTGAATTAATCGAAAACAAGAGACCCTAAAAGGCAGAAAACAAAAGTAGGAAAATGAAACAGAAAAGGAAAGCAGGAAAATAAAACTTAGAAAAAGAGAAAACATATGGATTATTTGGAGATTTGAGATTGGTCACCACTCCAAGACGGTTGCGGTTAAAATTATTATTAGATTTTTCTATTATATTATTTATTTTTTCCCGATTTTTAAACTTTTTTTTTCCAATGTCTATTATTCCATATGTGTTTTTTTTATCAGTATTTAAATTTTGTCACTTATCTCAATATATTTTTCACGGTAAAAAATTCAATATATTTTCCAGTATTCAAAAAGAAAAAATCTATATATTTTCCATAAATAAATTTCCACATTTAATGTTAGGTCCTTTTATGATCTTTAATTAGTTAATATGATTTCCATCCATGAATGTAGAAATTAAATTGGTGGATGTCCCTATTGAGTATTTAAATGCAAATTGATATGCGATTAAAGTTGGAGGGAAAGTTGCGTAAAAAAGAAGAGGAAAGTGGAGATGAATAACCCAGAGGTGTTAGATTCGGCAGCTCCCGTGGACGATGTGGTGGGTGTTATTCTCCAGAAAAATGATTTCTTTGTATGGCTACCTTCAATTCAGCATGGTTTGTAAATCTTGGTATTTCGCTGCTTCATGTTTCAAACGCCAACGACTTATAATTACTTCTAAGTTTCCTCAGCTTCTCATGCTCATTGTTCCTAATTCTATTCTTGAAAACCAACGTCACTCTCTTTACAATTTCCGAACTAATGATATCCGCCATGTTCACTTCAAATTTTCTTTCGACAAAAGGTGTTGTGGCTCATCTTTTGGTTGGTTGATCATGCTTGAACACTCCCTTCATGTTTCCTTATTCAATCCTTTTTTCTGGAGCTCATATAAATCTTCCTCCCGTTAATGTCGAGCCTGATTTACCCAATGTTTACACTTCAACATGGCCTAGTTAAAGCTATATTAACCAAAGATCCATCCTTATACCCAAATGATTATATGGTTATAGCCATTTACACTTCCTTTCATGAACTATGTCTCATGAAAGCAAATGATATCAATAAAGTTTGGATTTATCAAAATCTTGAAAAACAATATCTTTTTTTTTGGAGATATTAAACTTTGTAATGATACTCTATATTCTATAAATCAAGATATGGTACTCTGGAAAATTGAAGTTGCTGAAAATTCATCTATTTCATTTATGGCGATCACATCTAAATTGCATTTACTTTATGAGGAGTCTTTTAAGGAGTGTTCGGATTCAGTGTACGTTATCGAATCTTCCAAGATAGAGGTTTTATTGATTAAAAGGTTATTTGCTATTATAAGATCAAGTGAACCATTCTCCAAGATTCTATATGTAAAAGACCATCTTGTTCTTTATCTACAAACTTAGTGATGAGTGTAATGAAGATGGGATTCAACAAGTTATAGAAGTAGAAAGTTTGGATGGAGATGTTATGTTCATCGGAGACAATCAGAGCATTTGTATTCCAAGTAAGGATTTCTCTAAATGTCCACCAAACTGTATATATTATACTGATAATTGTTATGGTTTCGTTACCCCTTTTATTTATAGGCCTCAAGATGTTGGAGTATACAATTTAGAAGATAAATCCTTCAATCAACATTACATAACCGATCCGGTCGATAGAAACATGCATCCACCCATATGGATCGTTCCCACAATATGCTTTAAAGATTTTAAAGAGAGTTCATGATCTCTACCACATATTTCAAATCAAAGTTTATGTTTGCTTTAATTACAATATTATATGTTTCTATATAGTTAAATTTTGTCATATGTTTTAGTGACAGAACTATGTGTATATCTTTTATTCATTAATGTCTTTTTTTTACCGTCTAGCTTTATACCTTATTAGATGCAATTTAAGATGGCTCTTCAATTTATTGAAAAGCTTGTTTTTGTTAAGATGATGATATCTGTTATGTAAAAAATAAGATGATATATATTATTTTAAAAAAAGATGATATATGTTTGAACTTTACCATAGTACATTAGAATTTGTATTTGTTATTATTAGCTTATTGCTATTAGACCATTTTGTATAAATATGCCCAAGATTAAAAATATTGAAATTTTTCGTTAAATGAGCTTTCGCATTAAACTTGATCTAAACGCTCTCCTAAGATTATTAGAAACTAATTCTTCAAAAAAAAAATCTTAGGAACTTATTTTGGAATTGATTTTTATAGCAAATTTATACTAATTCTAGGGATTGAATTCATGATTGTAGAGTGGAAATAGATTAATACCAAATCATATAACCAATTGTACTACCAACGCATTCGGTACAAATATATGCATGTAAATTTTATTAGGTAATGACAATTTTTAGAGTTAGAACTTTAATTGAATTTGACTTTCTTTTGTTGTCAAACAAAATTGAATTTCTTTCCACTTAATTTTTGTTAAAAAAATATTGGTTAAAATATTATTTTGGTGCTTGTTCTATTTTAGTTCTTGAATTTTCAAATATTCAATGCTTTTTTTTTTAGATTATAACAATTGGGGGTGGAGGAGACTCGAACCTATGACTTTAAGTCATTAGGTGTACATTGATGCCGTTTGAGCTACTGCTCTATTGGCTTCAAATGTTCAATGTTAGTTGATCATCTTTGCTATTGGTAAACACCACATTTTAATGGGTATTTATTTATTTAATAATAACTTTTTTTATCTTTTTATTTTATAAATGCTTGTTTTATGATATAAGGGTAACTCAGATAAATAAAGAAAAACAAATAGAAAAAAAAATACCTTTTTTTCTCAACCACACAATTAAGGTTCAACTTGTTCCTAGTTCTCTCACCACTATCCCACTTCTCATCTTTCTCTTACACAAGTTCTATCATCTATATAAGTGTTTCATTTGTAAAAGAAAAGGCACCCAAAAAAAGTTGATGAGGGAAACACCAAAAAAAAAAGGTTGGAGAAGAAAGACGCAAAAAAAAGGAAAAAGAAGGTAAAAGTTTGGGTGGAAAAGTTTTAAAATGAGAGGAATAAAAAGTTAAGGTTAGAGTTGAATGTTTTAGATTTGGGAAAAATGAAGGTAAAAACAAGAGTGATGGCAAGCACTCGACCCCCTCCAACGAGATTTCGATGATTCAAACTTGAAGGCGACCCGAACAATCTATTGCATATAAACTCTTCTTTTCTCTTATGTATTTGTTGAGGTAAGTGTTTTCTTCCTCTAAATCTTAATTTTACTTTTATATTTGTTCATTTTTATGTTTCCATTTTTAATATGTTAATTTTCAATCAAATCAATTGACATTTCTCTCTTAATTTCATTTTATCACATCTAATTATGTTGTATTTAAACTTTGCACTAATTTTGTGGTGATTTAAATTATGATTCGTTAGGGTTAAATTATTATTAAATCATGACTAGTTTCGAGTTGCAATGGATTAATCTTGATTAGAAAATATATATATATATATATATATATATGTTTAAATTGCAATTTTACCCATAATGCTATTTTTTTTCTAGTTGATATTTTTTTAAGGGGCTTTTGCATATATATTACAAAATGGATAAAATATTACATGAATAGCACAATAATGAAAATATTTGCACAGATAGCAAAAATTGTAAATTGATAAGTTTCATATTGATAAATTCTATCGATATAAGGTGATAGAATCAATTACTAATAAATAAAATAAATTGATAGACTTCCATCAGATTCTATCAATAAGGACTGATAGAATCAATTACTGATAAAATTGATAAACTTCCATCACTAGAGAATGATAGATTCTATCAAAGTCTTCTATAAAAAAGGTAAATAACTTTTTTTTTAAATGGCAAAATTTACTATAAAAAAATTATTTTAAAAAATGTGCTATAATTGTAAACTGCGGTAAAAAGGTTGTTATACAACATAAATTCCCTTTTTTAATTGCTATTTGTATGTAGTATATTGTGAAATTCATTGAACCATAATATGTTTGGTTTCATTTTGAATTTGACATGTAACATATTGGTTTTAATTTTGATTTGGTCATTTGACATGTAACATATTGGTTTTAATTTTGATTTGGTCATAATTGTACATTTATAAATTGAATTCATAATATTTGTTTAATTCCAATTTGACTCACTTAATAATGGTTTCTTTCAATTAGTTCATAATTTGTTGTTTACTTTTAATTAATTGTTGTTGATCTTAATTGTATGTTAACATTTTCAATGGGGCTTGTGATTGCTGATCAAAATTTTAAATAAAAATGCATATTTGATGTTTTTATTCATATGTGGAAATTGGTTTTTCAATTAATTAATTAATAAATTTTAAATACAAATTGACTATAATAATATTTTGTGAGCAATTCTATCTAGGCTGGGGATTTTAAGTATTTGTAGGAACACCCTACTTGGAAATTGACACCAGAATTGAAGCAGTCTGTTTGTATTTGATTTCGTTAATTAATATTTAAAGTTCACAAAATTGGATCTTTATTTTTAGACGAAAAGTAGAGTTCTCTTTTTGGGTTTCAATGAAACTCCAAAAATAAATGAAACTCTCCCAAATTACATTTTGAAACAAACCTTTGTTTTAGGAATTAGTAGGGTTTCTTTCTTGGCAATAATGCCAGAAATACATGAAAATTTCCTATAATAAAAAATCAATTACAAATCATTAGTAACCATTATTTTCTAATGTTCTTTAAGTGGGGAACTTATTTTAAAACTCAAAGTAAATTCAAAGATTTTTCTAATGGTCTTGAGCTACTCATAACTATTAATTCATATTTTGTTAGGAATGTGGATTGATATTATTGAGACATTTTAAAATAAACCTATACAAATCTTTTACATTTTCTACTTGATTTTAAAATTTAATGTTTTAACAAAAATATTTTATATAAGAAAGATTTATTTTGAGGGTTGAGTAATATGCCTTCATGGAGTTTTACTCCATTGCAGGTATACGAAAATTCTCGTATTTCTTTCCTAAAAATAAAATCATGTATAATCTATGACGGAGTTGAGATTTCTCAAGTTCTTGAGGCAAAAATTTTCTTTAAATAAAAGAAAATTTCAACATGATATTAAATTGATGGGTATAATCCTACTCACCATATCGACCCTTACTTTATTTTTAAAGTTAAGGTAAGATCAAATGTGAGACATTTGTTTTCATAAAACTAACATTTTTTCGTTTAACATAAAAAAACCACTTCATGATAAAATATAATTGGTATATAATAAGATAAAATGTGGTACCCATTTTTAAAGCGGTGTTTTAGGGTGCTAGTACATTCCCTACACTCAAACGACTCCCGAACCTAATCTGGTTGTGCAATCATTTTCTTATCTTTTAATTAGGTGACCAATCACACCTTTAAAATGGTTGGTGGCGACTCCAAAAATCTTTCTAATTAAAGGAAACCCTTGAAAGAAGACGTTGGCTGCTGCGAGTCGCGATCACATTGCGATACTATTTATCTAATTTTGATCAACTGGCTTTTAAATGTCTAAATTTGTTTCCTAAGTTATCAAAAATTTAAAAATAATTCTTTTATTAAAATGAAGTTTTATCTCTCTTAAATCCACATCTCTAGTCATCTAGTCCTCTTTCCTTTTTTTTCCCTATTATTTTCTATTCAATCCATCTCATCAAATTGTTTAACATGAGACAATTTTCCTAAATAATCGTTTTTTACTTTGATTTATCACTTTTTGTTTTCAAAATTCATAGTCTACCATAAAACCAAGAAGAAAATGAAACAATTGAAAGAAGAAAAAAATGGGAAGAGGAGAAGATAGGTGGATTGAAGATAAATAAAACTTATAGAGAGAAAGGACCAAAATGGAACAAATCTCAAAGTCAATGAACCAAAATGGTATTTTAACCAAAAATATTTCAAAGAACACTTATTTTATTTTGTATGTTATGAATTTTTAAATGTAGATATTCATTAAGAATTATCAAACCCCCACTTATTCACTACTTACTCGCATGATCTATTCCTCTTTCCCACTAAGTAAGTTAATCCGCCATGATCTTTCCATTAGTTTTCTATTTATGTATCTTCTAAATGTTATGATTGTTTGCATCCAATAGACCAGGGTCAAAGCTATAATAGATTGAAAATAACAACAATAATGAAGAGCGATACAATGATTTTACGTGAAAAGCCCTTAAACAAATTAGGGTAAAAACCACGGGTAAAGATATAATAACTTCATTATAAAAATAGGAGTTACAAACTTTCTCTCTTACAAACTAGCAACAAACTCTTTTATAAGGAGCTCCCTATTTTTATCTCACATCCTCGATCACTTAGATGTGGGATGTCATGGGAGATCTTGGATGATTTTCCAATAAATGACATCACCTATTTATAGTCTCATGAACTGGCTGGAAGTAAAAATTCTATGGTCATAAATTGGCCACATCTTGCTTGGTAATCAAGCAAATCACATGGTCTCAATTTTGCCACAACTTCACTTTGACAGAGTAATGTATGATCTAGATCTATCTTCAACAATCTTGGACAAAAGTGTGTTATAGAATTCTTTTCATCATTCCTAGATCAATGATGTTCTAGAATTCTCTTCACTAATCTTAGACCAATGATATTCTAGAATTATTTTCACCATTCTTAAAAAAAATGGTGTTCTAGAATTCTCTTCATCAATCTAGAACATGTGTGTATGATCTAGAAACTTCCTTGGTCATATAGAATAAAATTAGAATCATCTAGAATGTTCCAATATTATTCAACACTAAATACTATAAATATGAGTTTTGAAAGTTTCCTAAATCATACCATTGAATAAGAATTCATTTTCTCTTTGCATATCTCTTTACTTTCTTCTTATTCTTATTGCTTCTATTCTTAATTTTACAGCACTGTAATCATTTTGAATTTTTTCTCAACGGTTTTTAAGAAGGTAACTGAAAAAATTGGTTGCTATAGTCATGAGATAGTTTTTTTTTTTTTTTTTTTTTTTTTTATATCGGGATAGTTAAAATTTTAACTTATATATAATTAAGCTATTAAAATTTGATTAAGCTCTCAAAATAGTTCATGTTCTAAGACTCATAAATAGTTCATGCTCTGGTTCAAAATAATAATAATAATAAAAATAAATAAATAAATAGTTCATGCTCTAAAAATTATCTACCATAGTTTTGAGGAAGTTATAAGATTATTTATGAAACGTTTTTCAAATTCAAAAGTAAACGTTTCCACAAATACATTATTCCATATATTTAAAGTTTCCATAAATACATCGGTAAATAAATTGGGTGGATCTGCTTAATATAAAATGCAATATATATGAATTTTTATTTTTAATGTTGTATAATTTTATGATCTTGAATTAATTAATAGAATTAATTTGGATTACTTCAATAAAATCTTTCTTATTTATATATATATTTTTAAATATGTACTTTAAAAAAAAAATATAAGATATAAAACTTTGTGATTGTATTTTTATGAAGATCATTTAAAAAAAAAATTTATTTAAAAAAAGTAAAAGAAATTTTTTTTTATTCATTCCATAAATTTCTGTATTTTGATGGGAATGATAAAATCTTTTTTCTTTTATTTTAAACAATCGAAGGAAAGGATTTGATTTTAACCCATTAATTTAGATTTAGGCTTGGTTATAAATAAAAAAGGTTAAGGGCATGTTTGGATAGGGTGAGTTGGGAAGAGATGAGTTGGGAAGGGAAGGGAAGAGAAGGAAAGTGAGAATAAATTTATGTTTGATGCGAAAAGATAAAAAGATAAGAGGGATAATAAATGAGTGTTTGGTGGGATGAGATAGGAAGGGAATATATGTAATTTTTTTATTTGATTTATTTATAAAAGTAGATATTTAGTAGTTTTTTAATATAATAATAATTAAATATATAATTTATATTTATTGATTAAATATATTTTAAAATTGATTCATTTAAAATAATTAAATATATAATTTATAAAATAAAAAATAAAAATTCAATAATCATATTTTATATTTGAAATAATATTCATCCAAATTAATTATAAATAAATAAAATTAAGTTTAAAAATTCAAAACATGAAATATTAGAATAAAAAATATGTGAATTTAACTAGTTTAATTAATTAATAATGATATCGATTTTATTATTGAACAACAAAAAAATGAGAGTTATGGTAAATGATTTTTTTTTAAACACATGGTAAATGATTTTATATACATTGAATTTCTTCGTGTATATTCAAATTTTAATTAATTAAAATTATACTTATTACTTATGGATTATAAAAAGATTTGAATTACTTAAAATTATAATTATTTACTCGTATATTATAAAAGACTTAATTAATAATAACTAGTAGCATTCAAAATAAAATTCTCTACCAAGATGATCATTAGTAAAAGCTTATAAAATTATAATTATTCACAGCCATGATTCAAAACTCCCCATTAGATCCTCCATTGTCAATCACTCGGAGATATTCCCAACAATCTCCATCTTCTCTCGCCATAACGTCTCACTTAACGGACTCAACCCAATCACGCCTCAATCTCCATCTCCGCCACACCCCAATTTCTTCGGCGATACTCTGTTTTTCTTTGAATTTACAAATATGTGAAAAAAAGAGTAAGATTGGTAAAATGGGTATTGAGTGAGTTAGACTGAAAAGATTTGGGGAAACCCAAGCAAACGGAACTTGAGAATTTTGAAAATCACGAATTGTGTGAGATTTGAATGGAAATGGAAAAAAGGTTGGTGGTGTAATTCAATGCTCAAGCTTTCTCCTACCTTCTTCAATGGTAGAATAAGTACATTTATCTTTTTTTTTTCTTCAGAATTTGAAATGAACAGAAACGATTTTCGCATGAAGGATTTGAAAGGACCATATATATATATATATATATATTTTTTTTGTTCCTTCCAGAATTTGAAATGAATGTTCCAAATGGAGAGTGTTTCAATTGGCCAGAAAGTTAAAAATTCATGTAAAAAAAAAAAAAAAAAAGTAAAAAACTCAATCGGAGTGAAGTTGGTGACATACTCGCCGGGTTATTTCCGCATTTGAAAAGCACGCGCCTGATTAAAACAACCTGCCCGAGTTATTATATGTTGGTGGACCAAACATACTGAAGTGGCCTCTTCCCTTCCTGACCTGGCCTAAAACAGTGGGCTGGGCCAAACGTGCCCTAAGATTTACTTCTTTCCATTATTATTATATTAAAATCTAAACCTTGAAATTACAGTTTTTTTTCCGGTTTCCAATATTCCATATGTCGTATGTGTATATAAATTTGGTCATTTTTCTTGAATTTAAGCTTGTCTATGATTTAAGAGATTATGAATTTAATTTTTTTTTTTTAGAAATTATGAATTTAAACTTATATCTTCGATTATTATTGTATTAGAAAAAATAAAAATCTCAATCATAAGTATGATAGTAATAAAGTTTGAAAGCATTAAAAATATGGTTCAAGATTAAGTAATTAAAAGCGACCAATTTAAATCC
The DNA here is from genome assembly GCA_036507275.1 of Sicyos edulis. Lineage (NCBI taxonomy): Eukaryota > Viridiplantae > Streptophyta > Magnoliopsida > Cucurbitales > Cucurbitaceae > Sicyos > Sicyos edulis. The sequence continues at coordinate 33,593,387 of CM071851.1, forward strand.
AATCTCAAGTATTATTGAAAAAAAATTATTCTTTCAACAATTTATATATTATAAATATTAAATTGTTGTAAAGTGATCAGGAAGATCCAAACGACAAGTTAACAAACTCTAATGAATTTTATAGAAGGTAATAATACAGATCAAATCCAAAAAGATTGGTGATCTTTTTTTTTTTTGAGAATGGTTGATATTCCAATTTAACATTATGGTTATAGATTTAATCAAGAAAATACTTGTATTTATTTAAGAATGGTTTTTTTTTTTTTTTTGAAATCATTTATTTAAGAATGGTTGTTTCATCAATTTGTACCAAAATAAATAAATAACAAATGAAAAAGAAAAAAGCAAATATCCATAAAAATAATGGAGGCTGATTCTGCGACTTTCCCTTAGAATTATCATCGTTGTTCCCCAAATCGCGAAGGGAACCTCTTCCCCTTTCATCGTCGAGTTCTTCCCACGCGGAAACCCTAGTTTTCAGGTACAGTTCTACATCTCTCTCTATCTCTTTTAGCGCCACTAAATCTGATCCTACTACTTTTTTCTCATTGCTTCGCGTTCTTGATTTCGCATCAATTTCGGTTTTGTTTCGTAAGTTTCGATCCCAATCAGCTGCTATTTGTTGTTGTTTTGCCGCTTGGTTTCTGAGAATTTAAACAGCGAAAAGATTGTCGTTTCTCCCCGTTTTTGGTGTATTTTTTGTATGTTGTAGTGAGCTTGATTATGTGTTATGTTGCTGTCTGTGGATTCTTTTCCTCAGAAGTTGAATCGTCGTAGTTTGCTCGTGAATTGAATGTGCTCTTTCGAATTCCTCTACTAAAAAACGAAGACACTGTTGGATGCATTTTCAGCGCATCCTATGTTCAGAGAACTTGAGGATAGTTGTAGGTGTTGGTTAGGTTTGATAAATTCGATTAATTTAACAAGTTTTAGTTGGAAGTTTGAATATCTTTACTTGCTTGAATAATTTTCTCTTTTGATATTCGCGAGTCTCCGTGACAACTTATGGTTACCCAATGACACTAGGACTAACATCGATTGAACACATCACCTCTTAGTTACTTATGAGACTCTTTGAATCTTTGATGATGGCCTAAATTTTCTTTTATGGGTTTTAGAATTCAGATTTTTTTTCTTCTTTCTTTCTAGATTTTAAAGCTCAGTATAACTTGGTACTTTGTGTGCAGTGTGTTATTGAAGTACGAGAAGCTATTGCAGAGATGTCTGATGAAGGAAGAGTACACCCTGATTGTAGAAATGCTTCTAATCCTTACCATGAATGTTGCGAGTTCTGCTTTAAAGTAATAGCTGAAGCGAAAGCCCGGAATCAGCAAAATGAGCCAGGTTTTTTTTTGACATGTGTCAATTTCTTTGCAATTACCTTCTCTAACTGTAGCTGGCAATCTTATTCCTCGTATCTATTTAGCTTTTGTCTAACTTGTAATGTTCTCTTAGAATTACTTACTTCTTCAACATTGCTCAAAATTGGCAATCATCTTCGATTCCCTCATCTTTCTTTCATATTCAGATGATGCATTTGCTTTCTTTCTCTCTTATCTCACATAGATATATTTTTTTTCTTGTGAATGGTAAATACAGTTCCCATTTCATCAGGAGTTGTTCGAGCTGGTCGAGGTAGTGGTTCTTCCAATTTTGTGCCCCCTGATGAGTATGAAGATTTTCAAGATGAAAGGCTTGATAAAGAGGGTACTTAGGCTTAAGATGGTAATTTTATACATGTTTAGGAAGTTACTATCAATTACTATCAAATATTAAATAATGGCATATGGATGATGAATGAATGCAGAATGAGGCACGGAAAGCTAATCAGATGAAGAATAGTCACTGAGAAAAAAAAATGGAACCTCAATCAGAATCAAGAGGCGTTTCTAAACAAAAGTGGCTTGAGGATCGAAAGAAGAAAATTGGGAAGCTTTTGGATGCAAATGGCTTGGATATGACAAAAGCATAAATGTTAGATACACAAGAGGCAGCCGAGTCCAAATATAAGAAATGGGAGAAGAAACCAGCTCCCCATGGATGGGATGGTGAGTCTCTATCCATACTACAAAATTACACTATACCGATCTTAGCTGCTTTTTTGTGGACAATTGGATTTTCTTTTTTTAATAACTTGACAAGATTCTTAAGATGCTGGTTGATGACAAAAACATGATTTGATACAAAGATATAGATATTTGTGTGTTGAGTTGACAAGGATGTTAGTTGCAGGCTTCTTCCCTAATTGGTTTGAACTCTATCATTACAATACTATACTGAATGTACATTACTGTTAGGCCTCCTATTATACATACTTATCATAGAAGGGGTAAAAAGGTCATTATACCAGGGGATTAATCTGCACGCCTTTTTCATGTGTGGGACCCTTGTTACGGGGTGAGAAATAGCCCTATATGGGGCGAAATTAGGTTTGGGGGAGGGAAGGTTTTTTTTGGGTAGACCTGGAGTCTAGCGGAGGGATTTCCAGCTCTCTCGAAGTAGCTGGGTATTTTCTTATTGATTTTCATCTTTTTCATACTCTAAATTGGGTTGAGTGTGAATATATAACCTCCTTGGTGAAGAGAGTTGTTCATCAAGGTGATTTCCCCTGCTTTGGGAGTATTTCTCTGGTCAGACAGTGATTAATCGCAGTGAAAGAGGAAGATTCTTTACAAAGTGGTATCGAGCATTACATCCTGGGAGAACAAGGAAAATGGCGAAATTACAGTAGAAGAACGCCTCGACGCTGAGATCTAAGATGTCGAAATCGCGGTGGGCAAGTCGCGGATCTCAAATAGCGACGGTGATACGCATGGAAATGAGTTTGGCGCGATGATGAGCGCGGTGGCGATTTTTCGACTCGAGCAGAGATGGGTCGGTGGTCGAAAAATACGTAAGCATCGAATCAAAATGAAGGGTTTGGCCGAGCTTTAAAAAGCGTGATAATGAGGAGGGCGAAAGTTCACAAGCCAAGAAGGAAGCAACCGGATGGATCGAAATAAGTTTAAGAGATTAGAAATGTCGGTTTTCAATGGGACTAACCCGGGCGCTGGATATATCGAGTGAGACCTACTTGAGCTCCATAACTTGACGGATTCCAAAAGATTGTGGTCTCGATTATTAGTTTCGAACAAATGGTGGTTGACTGGTACAAGTGGACTGCAAAACGTCGAAAAATTGAAGGATGGGAAGATTTGAAGAGCCGATTACTCACTCGTTTCAGACCTACACAGGAAGGGAGTTTGTGTTCCAGATTTTTGTCGATTACTCAAGATGGGACGGTGGCAGAGTACATTGCAAAATTCGAATCCTATTCGGGTAATCTGGACCTCACAGATGAGGTTATGGAGTGTACCTTCTTGAAGGGATTGCAACCAGTTTTGAAAGCGGCGGTGGTGAGTAGGCAACCAAAAGGATTGGAAGATACTATGAGGCAAGCTCAATTGCTCGAAGATCGAGAACTAGCATTCCAGATCGCTTATGGACAATCGGGATCGAGCTTCGTCAAAGACCCGGGTAAGTACAACTCTCACTCGTATGCTAAACCTACAAGTGCAGCACAGACGAAATTTCCGTTTGCAAAACAAGCCGATGGACAACCCTTACGGGCAGTGACAATTCCCGACCGTACAGGGAATGTGAAACGTGAACCACCGTCCAAACGCCTCTCGGATGCCGAATTCCAGGCCAAGAGGGAAAAGGGGCTATGTTTTAAATGTGATGAGAAGTACACGAAGGATCATCGGTGTCGAGCACGCGAAAATCGCGAATTACGAGTACTCCTAGTAAACGAGTTTGAAGAAATCGAACTAGTGCGGGGAGAATTCTCGGATACAGAGGAGGAAATTGAAGAAGCTGTTGTGGGGAACTTGGTTGAATTAGATTTGAAATCTGTAGTGGGGCTAACAACGCCAGGAACAATGAAGGTGAAGGGAAAAATTGATGATCGCGAAGTAGTGATTCTAATTGATTGTGGAGCAACCCACAATTTTCTCATGCCAAAAAAATAGCAGAGGAACTGGTTGGTTATATCCAAACGACTCATTATGGGATTGTGTTAGGTAATGGAGTGGCTTCAAGGGTAGAGGTGTGTGCAAAAATATTAAGGTCACGATGCGTAACTATCGGTGATCGAAGATTTTCTTCCCCTAGAGCTTGCAGGGGTTGATGTCATATTGGGAATGCAAATGGTTAAAGAAAATGGGATGTATGAATGTGGATTGGAATGCTCTCACCATGGAATTCCGGATGAATGATCAAGTAGTTCATATCAAGGGGGATCCGTCATTGACAAAGGCTGAAGTGTCTTTGAAAATGTTAACTAAATCTTGGAATAATACAGATGAAGGATACCTGGTAGAACTCCGTTCGCTAGAGCAAGTCCAGGAATCAGAAGAAAGTGGGAATGAGCACATTGTTGGAAATGAGTTTTACAATGAAAGATTAAAAGAGTTGCTGACCCGTAATGCAATGGTTTTTGAGCTGCCCGAAGGGTTACCTCCACAACGCCTCACTGACCACAAAATTGTTTTGAATGACAGACATGCCCCTATAAATGTAAGACCATACCGTTATGCCCACGCTCAGAAGTCGGAAATAGAAAAATTGATTACAGAGATGTTGGCCACAGGATCGTTAGGCCAAGCACCACCCGTATTCCAAATTTCCTAGATTGTTAGTTAAAAAAGGACGGGGGATGGCGTTTTTATGGACTATAGAGCTCTGAATAAAGTCACTATTCCGACAAATTTCCCATTCCCGTGATAGAAGAACTACTAGATGAGTTACACGAGTCGATAGTGTATTCCAAGTTTGACCTCAAATCGTTATCATCAAATCGAATGCGACCTGAAGATGTGCCCAAAACCGCATTCCGAACGCATGAAGGACATTAGGAGTTCTTAGTAATGCCCTTCGGATTAACTAATGCTCCTACCACTTTCCAGCCCTAATGAATCAAGTTTTCAAACCGTATCTCGGAAATTCATTTTGGTGTTTTTTGATGATATTTTAGTGTATAGCCCGAACCTGGAGGCCCACCTTGAACACTTGGAGATAGTGTTGGAAGTGTTCAAACGACACTCGTTGTTTGCCAACCGTAAGAAGTGTGTTTTTGCTCAAGAGAGGGTGGATTATTTGGGGCACTGCATATCGGCAAAAGGGGTGGAAGCCGATAAATCGAAGATAGACTCTATGTTGCGTTGGCCAATCCCTAAAACTATAAAAGACTTGCGGGGATTCCTGGGATTAACAGGTTATTACCGACGGTTTGTGAAGAATTACGGATTGATGGCAAAGACTCCTAACTCAATTGTTGAGAAAGGATGCTTTCCTCTGACATCGAAGCCACCACGGCTTTTGAGACCTTACGACAAAGCGATGATCGGTTTACGTGTTAGCTCTTCCGATTTTTCCTTGCCATTCATGATAGAAATCGATGCCTCTGGGAATGTGGGTAGGGGCCGTGTTATCTCAATTGAAGAAACCGATTGCGTATTTTAGCCAAGCACTATCATTGAGGGCAAGAGCAAAACCAATCTACGAACGGGAGTTAATGGCTATCGTCTTAGCCGTCCAAAAATGGAGACATTATTTGTCAAAGCGGTTTGTGGTATTGATCGATCAAAGTAGCGCCATGCACTCGCCGATCAACGAGAAGTGCAACTCGAGTACCAAAAATGGCTGACGAAATTACTGGGATATGATTTTGAAATTAAGTATCACCCCGGCCAAGCCAACAAGGCCGCCGACGCCTTATCACGAGTAGAGTGTGAGCCAGAATTAAACTCTATAATGGTGTCCAGATTGATTGATGTGGATTTAATAAGCAAAGAAGTCGAGGCTGACTTAGAGTTGCAAGAATTGATAAGGAAATTAGAACAAGATCCGTTATACAAGCCTAAGTTCCACATCGACCACGGTAAACTGATGTATAAGAATCGGTTAGTGTTGTCAAACACGTCCTCGTTGATTCCACAAATTTTACATATTTTTCACGACTTTGTCGTAGGGGGACATTCAGGATTTTTGAGGACGTGTAAACGCCTATCTGGAGAACTGTATTGGAAGAATATGAAGAAAATGGTTCAAGAATATGTATCGTCGTGCAGTATCTGCCAGAGGCACAAGACCGAAGCAAGACAGCCAGCAGGGTTGTTGCAACCATTGCCCATACCGACTCACATTTGGGATGATATCTCGATGGACTTCATCGAAGGCTTGCCTAAGTCAAACGGTTATGATTCCATTCTAGTAGTTGTTGATCGACTTAGCAAATATGGGCACTTCCTACAACTCAAACACTCGTTTTCAACGAAAGGAATCGCAGCTCTTTTTGTTGACAATATAGTCAAACTCCATGGGTTTCCAACTTCCATTGTGTCGGATAGGGATAAGGTTTTTCTGAGCACCTTTTGGCAAGAGCTATTTAGATTACAAGGTACGAAACTAAAGAAAAGCACCGCCTACCACCCGCAAACAGACGGACAGACGGAAAGAGTTAATCGGTGTCTTGAAACTTATCTCCGATGTTTTTGCAAAGGCACATCCGCGGCATGGCAACAATGGCTAGCGTGGGCGAGTATTGGTATAATACCACGCCCCACTCAATTTATCTCGGCACCACCCCATTTCGGTGGTTTATGGTCTGACACCCCTCCACTAATTTCTTATGGAGATAAGAAAACAACCATTGATTCATTGGAACAACACCTTGTGGAAAGGGATCGAAAGCTATCAGTTCTTAAAGAGCACCTTAACTTGGCACAGGAGAGGATGAAAAAATTCGCTGATCGCAAAAGACGTGAGTTAGAATTGGTAATCGGAGATTGGGTCTATCTCGAAGCGGAGACCTTATCGACAAACATCCGCCGCCCAACGACGTAATGAAAAATTGGCACCTAAGTACTTTGGGCGTATCAAATTGCGAACGTATTGGAGCGATCGCATACAAACTCCTACTACCGAGGAGGCTAAGATCCACGATGTTTTTCATGTATCCCAATTAAAGAAGGCAATTGGCCACAACACGATTGTGCACACGCAATTCCGTATTGGGTGATACTTTCAATGGGCCTTGGAACCCGGAAAGGTGATGGGCGACGTTGGAACAATGCCAAAGCGCGGTAGAATGGTTAATCCTTTGGCGCGGACAGACATTGACAATGCGAGTTGGGAATTGGCTTTTGAGATCCAACGCGATTATCCAACTTCACCTTGAGGACAAGGTGGATCTTACCGGGGGGGGGGGGGGTATTGTTAGGCCTCCTATTATACATACTTATCATAGAAGGGGTAAAAAGGTCATTATACCAGGGGATTAATCTGCACGCCTTTTTCATGTGTGGGACCCTTGTTACGGGGTGAGAAATAGCCCTATATGGGGCGAAATTAGGTTTGGGGGAGGGAAGGTTTTTTTTGGGTAGACTTGGAGTCTAGCGGAGGATTTCCACTCTCTCTCAAGTAGTGGGGTATTTTCTTATTGATTTTCATCTTTTCATACATAGAAATTGGGTTGAGTGTGAATATATAACCTCCTTGGTGAAGAGAGTTGTTCATCAAGGTGATTTCCCCTGTTTTGGGAGTATTTCTCTGGCTGTATTGTGATTAATCGCAGGTGAAAGAGGAAGATTCTTTACAATTACATTGATAGAACTATTTTAGTTAAAGTAGTGGTCATTGCTGATATCTTCATTCTTCTTCCTGTTGTGTTATTTTATAGTTGTAGCTCCTATGTCTCTTTCTGTATAAAGCCATTTAAATTGTTTGTTAAATTATGAATCAGTGTTATTTTCCAATGAATCGCTTTTCCTTCGGGTATGAAGTTTACTTAAGTGGTTGTATTATATCTATTTGTTGTCAATATGTTAATGTTTATCTAAAAAGGTTAAACCGCATTGGTTTTGACAGTATTTAACCAGAAAACATTACACGATGCATACAAAAAACGGACGAAGAATGTAAATGTTGACCTTGAGGAATATAATAAAATGAAAGCATTTGATCCCGAGTTCTACCGTGAGGCTTCAAGTCTTCAATATGTAAAGGTACTGTTAGTTCCCACTCTATAGTTTTAACCATATCTGTAATTGTATGATTTCGGAGGATATAGATCTTGGGTCACTATTCTGCAGGCACCTTAGATTTCAGAGGATAAGATTGACAATATGGTGAAAGAACTCAACGACCGGGACGAGAAGCGTAAGTCGTTTAGCCGTAGGAGGAAGTTCCACGAAGACAAGGATATTGATTCCATCAATGATCGCAATGAGCATTTCAACAAAAAGATTGAGCGGGCTTTTGGCAGATACACTCTGGAGATTAAAAACAATCTTGAGCGAGGAACTGCATTACCTGATTAAGGTATTGTTTATAGATGAGACTCTGGTTCATAGGTTAAGTCATTTACTATTTCCCAATGCTTCATGAATGTTTTCCTCTTTTATAGTTTTTCACACTGTTAAAGAAGAAGGCATGCTTGTGAGTATAAAAAGGTTTAGGATTACAAAATGTGTCTTTCTATGATCTTTTCTTTGCTGAAATTACATATTTCTTTTTAACCATGGGTTCTTCAGTCGATTGAGTTTCATTTTGTTTTTTCGTTTATTTTTTTTTCTGTAGGATTTTGGGAGAACTTATTTGGAATCCTAGTGGTTGGGTGTGTTTGATTGATACTCCTTACGTTCAACAAGTTGTGTAAAATATTTCTATGGAAAGCTGTAGAATTTTCCTTTGTTGAGTATTGTAACGGCCCAATTTTCCATTCCGATTTCCCAGGTACTCTCGGTTCAGTATTGGGGCAATCGGTTGGGCTGTTAGAGCTTTTTAACCCTTAGGGGTATTTTGGTCTTTTTGCTCCCCGGTCAGAGGTTGAGGATTTTCAGGACTTCAGGGTCATTCCGACCTTCGTTGAGACTTGATTGATGTTGGTTGCAAGACCCAAGGAGTTTGGGTTAGTTGTTTAGAAGTTTGGAAGCATTTCGGATAATGGCAAAATTAATTGTAAATTAAGTGGTTCCATTGGGATTTGAACCCTTGCCCTAAATGGTGATTTGGGAGTTTGTAGAAAATGAGTTTTAATTAAAAAGAAAAGTTGCTTCAGCCGGGACTCGAAGGAGGAAGCCTTGGGAAGGGAATTTAGGTCCCTAAACCTATTTAAAATAGGAAAAAGAAGGAAAATCAAGAAAAACCCTTAGTTTCCCTTTGTTAGCCCCCACCGCCAGACCACACCACACCACCACCCTCACCTTTGAATGCATCGCGCGCACGCTGTCGCCCAACCTGTGCCGCTTGCACCAGTCGCTCAACCCTCCTCGCCCTACCGCCACACACGCTGCAGCCTCTAGACGCCAGCCACCGCGACGCCGCATGACCGCTTCGGGACGCCGCTCGCAGCTGCCGCCAGCCACGCTTCACTATCGCCCAGCGTGGCCGCGACCGCACTGCCACGCCAATGAGCCGGGCCTTCGCCGCGTCGCCCTCAGCCGAAGTCCGCTTCGCTCGCGCGCCTCTCGCAGCCTCGACGTCGCCGCGACGCGCCCGCCGTCTAGACGCTGTGCCGTTACGCTCCATGAAGCGTGTCCGCTGCCGCTTTGCTGCGCGCTCGCGCGCCGCTACGCTGGCCCGCCAAGCGCCAGCGTCCTCGCACGCACTCAAGCCGCGCCAAAACGCCGCTTTGCCGCTGCGACCCGTGTCTTCTCGGTTGGTAATTCCCGAGCCTTTCCCATTTTAGATTTTAAGCTGCTGGCTGTTGTGTATTTATTTAGGATGTTTTTATTATATGCCTAGGTTGCTCGAGTTCGCTTAAAGCTCAAGGGTCGTTATTTGATTGGTGATAGTTGTTTTCCACTTGTTTCCAGGTAAGGATTCCTTACCGTGGTTGTGTGGACCCTGCGATGCTTCCTTGATTGTGCCTTATATGCATGTTTACTTTTACGAGCATGATTAGTGGATAGGACAGCTTGTGATTGAATTCTTACTAGCATGTTTGCTTGTTTGTACATGTTAGTGCCATGCTAGGATTGTTCTTCCAGCATGCTTGAGATTCCTGCTTTAAGTTCGTAGTATCATACTAGGTTATGTATGATTGATGACTATTATGTATGTTAGCCAGGAATCGTTTACTCTGTACTCTTAGCTAGTGTAGTAGGGTTTGTCATCATCCAGAGGCTGAGAGCGGACATAACGTACTTTGTCCCCACCGGTCGGGAGTAGAGTGAAGCATAACATACATTGCTTCCTTCCCGACCCCAATGAGGATTAGCTACCTCATTGGCATAAGCCTAGTTTGTAGCTCCGCTAGAGCGGAACCATGCCAACTGCAAGCCCGCCTTGGCGGTTTTTTTAGCTTTAGGTCGGTGGTACAGTACAGCCGCATGGAGATGAGTTCCGAGGGCCTCGCACTACTATGTTCGGTGACACCGCTCCGAGTCTTAGGCATGCGTATCCGCGCGCGTGAGTTTGTACCCGTGCCTCCACTTTTACGCCAGTTGCGGTAGCATGCGGTGTGCGCGCGCACACGCCAAGTTAGTCGCGGCCGGAGAGCTCCCAGGCTAATGTTCGTGAGTACACCAATTCCTTCGCTTTAGAGCCCGACTTCGGTACTCTCCGATAGTCCAGATTTAAGCGAGGGTAAGAGGCCCTTGAGGACACCCATTGGGATTGGCTTTTGAGCTAATCAATTGGTCGAGGAGAAAGACCTCTCGAGGGTGCTCTGACATCTTTGGGATCGGTTTTGAGTGATCGGTTGGCCGAGGGAGAAAGACCCTCGAAGATGTCCCGGGATTGGTTTTGAGAGCCAATCATTAGGCCGGAAGTAGGAGACTTCCGAGGACTCCGGATTTGCCTTGAGAGCTCGTTGAGCTAAGATCCGTGTTGATATCTGTGACATGTGTACTAGGTTGCTAGATGATTGATTGCATCGTGATCGCACTTCTGTTGGGGATTCTTCCGAGTATGTTTGTACTCACCCTTATTTCTCGTGGTTTTTCCACCAGTAACTTGGGACAAAGACCGAGGCGGCTAGCGGAGGAGCCGAGATCATGGATGCCGCCGACACTGGTCGTGTCGTATTTTACTGTTTTTGAATTCAGCATGTAGATGGACTTTGGTCTGTAGGGAAAACTTGTGATTTGAACTATTTTTATGTTTTTAAGGAAAGTACTGATCAGTCACTGTTTTTAATTTGAATGGTTTGCTTAATGAATGTTTAGTTTGTTTTTAATGTTTTCCGCTCTTATGTTTGAAAAGTTTTACAACTCGACCCTGGTCGGGTCCTTTTATGCTTTTCACTTGCATGCTGAGTAAAGACCTAGGTTTAGCACCGTTTTTCGAGTCGGGTCTTTACAGGTATTGTATGCATTAATATCGATTAAAGGTCTCATCTCTTAGATATGTAACCATACAGCAATATATTTTATAATAGCATCTCACTGATTGTTGAGATTGTTTCACTGTGCATAACTTGTTTCAACACGTACGAATTACCCTACCCCAATTCTAAACAATGTTTAGCAATGATTTCTTGTTTCCATTTTTTTAACCCTTTTTCAACAAAGATGGTATGAGGACGAACAGTTTTGACTTGGGCCTTGCTTCCGAAGGTGGCCCAAAAGCTGTTCTTGACAGCCCAGCCCAGCAGCAATTCTTAATTCGCAATTCAATCTCATCAAGATATGATATAGCTTTCTTTTTATCAAGCAATGAATGTACCAGATAGTTTTCTTCTAGATCAACATGGCATCAAAGATAACAGAGATACTGATTAGATTGGTAAAGAGTACTCATAAATCCTGTATTATTTACTTGCATTCTTTTTTTTTTCCTTAGGTAAGAAATAATTTCACTAAGGGGCGTTCACTTTGAGGTAATCCGAGATTTCCATAAAATAGGTATCTGGATTACTTCATTCATTTTGCTAGAATGTGAGATATCCCGGCATTTCAAAGATGCCCTTTTAAAACATGAGTTTCTAGATTCCCATGTAGAGGGCATCCATTAATGACATTTTTGCCCCCATTAATTTTGTATACTACATCATTCTGTCGATAGTATATGTTAATTTATACTTCATTAAGTTGGTTTACACATAATCAAAACTTATCAAACATATAAAATCATTAAATTTGTCATCAAACTAGAGTTAAACATATATTTTTTTCAAATGACGTTCATATTTAAATTGAAGTTAAAAATCTTAAATAAATATGGATGAATTAGTTGAACAAAATAACATACATAAGGTTGTTTAAAAAAATAACATACATAAGAACATAATAAATTATTTTTTATTAAAAAAAAAACTAAGTTTATGTAAATGCATAATAATTAAGTTTATCTAGATAAGTATGTTATGTAAACTAAAATGATACTTAAAAAAAAACTAAAATGATACTAAGTTAATGTAAAAAATTATATAAATATTATAAGAGCATTTTTGTAACTTGAGGTAAATTTACATTATCTTAACTTTGATTCCAGCCAAATATTCCTACAAAACAAACATAGTGATCTAAGGATGTCGGGCATATGAGATTTTGGACATTTGAAGATTCCAGTTATCCTGATTACCTCAAAGTGAACGACCCTTGATTCCAGTTATCCTGATTACTTCAAAGTGAACGCCCCCTCATGGTTTGGTTACTTTATGTTATCTTCAATTTTATTCTCCTTCTCCTGGTAATCATTTTTCTTGTGGAACACATTTTAAACTGAATCTAATGTTGGATAACGAAAAATGCGAGGGAAATTTATGTAGTCTAGTACTGTGTTGCCATGTTCACATATTGGAGAGAGAATGATTATTTTTTACAAAATTGTGAAAAATATAAAAATTTAAATAAATAACTTATATAATATACCTCATAATTCTAGTACACGTGTATCCAAAATTACATAAAATTCAAGGAATTTCATCCTGGTTTGTTATAATTTCAATATACTTTCCACGGTAAAGAGTAAAAATTTAAAAAAAATAAATAAATAAATATATATATAAATATATGTATATATATATATATTTTGAAATTACAATAATTGAAAGTAAGAAATTCAAATCCATGACTTCTCTTATTTGATAGAATATTAATGCACTCAGCAATTACTCTCATCGGCAAAATCAATATATTTTTCAGTTTAAAGAAAAGTAATAGATTTTTCCGTAGAAATCAATATATTTTTCATAAATAAATCGGTAAAAAATAAATTGGTGAAATCATTTGAATATTTAAATACAAATAAATTTTCATATTCAATGTCTGGCAATTGAAAAATTCCCAATAAATTTCCATATTCAATGTCCGTAGAAATCAATATATTTTACATAAATAAATCGGTAAAAAATAAATGGGTGAAATCATTTGAATATTTAAATACAAATAAATAAGTGTAATATATGTAATTGAGAAAATGATATGAATGTGGCTTGCCCAGTTCTTTGACGTGACAATGGTAAAGAATTTAATATTGATTTGAAAGACTGAAAAGTCTATAATCGAGTCTGGTTGAATTTGTTTCCTTGGTTGTCTTTTGTCCGCCTGCTAGTTCATTATAGACAAACAATTCATTTTCTACAATGTCAAAAAGAAAAAACTCGTTAATCATTAATCAATGTCATGATCTATCAGTTTTTAAATTGACCGACTACAATTATCTTTGAACGGAAATTATATAGTCTCAACATAGTATGTAGACATTCGTTAGAGAACCATGTTCTTAGCCATACACAACCTGAGAAGGTGATTTATCGTTCTAAGGATTCAAGCAAAATCAATTTGGGAGGTAGCTCATCTGGGTACTCTTGAAGAAATCTAAAATACATTGACTAATCGTGCCAAGATCGTTTGTTGTGTTAATCTTTACCAGTCAATGCAATGAGTCGTTGTGTAGTTAATTAGGCTCTAATGCAAATGCTTATATGAAGGGTCAAAATAATATTTATTACTAGCCATTAAATTTGTAATGATAATGATCAAGCGGATCATTGGGGAGGCATAGATAACAAACCATTTATCTTATTTTTAGTAAGCCTCGATTCTTTTTTGCATTATACTTCTCATAAATAGTGCTTAATAAGGGGATTGGAGTTGGTTTGAATGATTAACAACTAAAAAACTATTTAAAATTTGTTATTTAAGTAGAAGCAAATATGTTTAAGAGCAAAATTAAGAATGACCAACTCATTTTAAGCTAAATAAATATAATTCATATCAATGACATCACCTATTAGAAGTTCCAATAAACATTTATAAAAAATTAAAGCTTTAATTTAAAATAGTTCAAAATGAGATTTCAAAATATTTGAGATATCCTCCTAATTTCTGAAATTGAAAGTATGACCGTATTATATTTTTTTTAAATATTTATGAGTGTCAAGTTCATCTTATACAAATCTTGACTGTTCTATCAATTTTAGTGAGTTGTTGTATAATATAAGCGAAAGATTCATTGGTTTATTCTTTCTTCACTAGAAAGGTCTTCAGCATGGGGGCATTTTTTCGAGAATTAACCATGACATTCTCATTAACAATATCAATACCCTAGCCTCCCCAAGGTCTCAATTTCTTGGGGGCTTGTAATTTTGTTTTTTCTTTTTAAGGAGATGCCCTATATGATTTGACTTATTTAGTTGGCTTTATTCTTCCTTGACCACTTAATTAATTCCTTCTATTGTTCATTTTCGATAAGTTTATTTTCAGTGCTTTCACACATCAATAAATTGGTTATGTTTATATAAGTACAAAAATTTGCTGAACGTGCATGAAGTTTGGTGAATTAATTATTTATGATCTTTTAATTATGAACACACATACTTATTAAATTTTTATTTTTGGTAGCTTATACTTTGAGTTAGTATAAATTTGATGTGAAAATTAATTATTTATTTATTTAACTCCTCTCAGTGGCTAGCGAATTCACAAGAAATTTTGTACTCCATTTGAACTAAGCTACACGATTAGGATTTTTAGTTTATTAGAATAAAATTAAGAGTTTGTAATCTTCATTTTCTACCTACAAAAAATTGATAAGATTTTTTAATTAAATAATGTAAGATAAAAATTCAAACCCTTTTTAGAACTTAGGACTGTCATTAATATGAAACTAGGTTGAAATTAATTGACAGTTACTGTATTTTTTAAGAAAAATCAATTAAAAAATGTTTAAGGAAAAATAGTATTTATTCAAAAAAGTGAGATAATTGTTACTATAGAATTATATATATATATATATATATATATATATATATATATATATATTAATATTAGTACAAATTGGGAGGAAACCATAAATGTTCATGGTGTTGACTACCACCTAAATAATAAAATCAACCAACCATTAACTATTTTCATTTTTAGTCGTATTACTTACATTATTTTGCTTGTTTTAATTATTTTATGTACTATAAATAAGAATATAATTTCATTTATATAAAATTAATATTATAGTAAAAAAAATTTATTAGTTAAAACCATCAGATGAATACATTAAATCATACAAAATGTAAGCACTTTTACTTTGGAATATGAAATGTTATCTTACGATGTAAAATATACAAAATGTACGAACTTTTTTAGTTTGGGATATGAAATGTTCCGTAAAATATTTATATATGTTTTTGTAAAATGAAAATATTTGTGCTTTTTATGTGTTTGTTTGGCTGCTAATGATGTTTGGGTGGTCCAAGGTTGTCCCCATCATATAAATCTTTTTCGCATTGTTGAGAATTTGTAGAATGTTGAGGAAGTCCAAAACCCACCGTAGGAGGTGTTTTTCTTGGCTTCTCTCGTGCGGAATTGCGAAATCGAATCGAACCAATAACGAGCAACAACAGCGTGTACAAAGGTATGATTGAAAACCTCTTCTTCTTTCCTCTTTCTTTCTCTCTTCTCTCTTTTCGGTGAAGAACAAGGAGAAACACTCAAGAACGTGTGGGAAAGTAAAGAGATAGAGAAGGGATTGAGAGAGTTGACACAAGATGTAAGTGGTTCACCCAAAATCGGGCTAATCCACTGTGAAGAGCAAGATTCAAATAGTATTTACTATGGAGTTTCTCAAGAACACAAATGGGTTTCTTGGAGCTCTCAAACTACAATCTTAAATATGGAATTTTCTCTAAAGATGCTTGATGAACCTCTGAACTACTATGAACTACACTACAAACCGTTCTACCTACTGATCCTTATATCGAGAAGTTGTTGCAACAAATCTGCAACTAACTTTCTGTTACGGATCCTAGTACAGTATAGAAACTACGGTAAGGTTAAAGACTGTTTTGCTTGATTCAACCCCTAAACTAAATGAAGACAGTATGTATGGAACATCCTGTTACAACTGATCTTGATTTACAAATCTCCACATTTGAATAATCAAAACCAGTCTCTTGCTCTACTGAAAAAGAAACTTACCCATTTTCTGGCAGCTCAAGCTCTACAAGCTCCAAGTAGTGTTCAAACTTCTGTCTTGGTAAGGGTTTGGTCAGCATATCTGAGGCATTCTCTGATGTGTGAACTTTGCAGACTTCAATCAAACCTTTTTGTATCTAATCTCTAATAAAGTGGAATTTGATATCTACATGCTTTGTCCTGTTGTGGAATTGCTGGTTCTTTGACATGTATATTGCACTTTGGTTGTCACAATATATCTTCACTGAAGCTTGATTGTACCCTAGGTCTTGGAGAAGACCCCTTAGCCATAATCCTTCTTTGATTGCTTCAGTGAGTGCTATAAATTCAGCTTCTGTTGTGGATAAAGCCACGACTGTCTGAAGGTTAGCTTTCCAGCTTAGCACATTTCCACCAAGTAAAAAGACATATCCTAATAAAGACCGTCTTCCATCAAGGTCTCTTACATAATCAGAATCTACAAAACCATACAGATTAGTAGAGTATGTATCTTTGTATTTATATACCATTTTAGAATGTACATTACTTTTCAAGTACCGTATAATCCATTTTGTGGCTTCCCAATGTCTTTTTCCAGGATTAAACATGTACCTACTTACCAGGCTTGATGCATAAGATAAATCTGGTCTAGTAGAGATCATTAGATACATAAGGCTGCCAATAGCTTGTGAGTAAGGAGTTTTAGACATATACCGTATATGCTCATATTCATTCCCCTTTGGTGAATTCTCTTTAGAGAGTTTGAAGTGTTGTGCTATTGAAGTAGTAACAGCCTTAACATTCTCTAAATTGAATTTGCTCATAATCTTCTTGCAATAAGTAGCTTGACTTATGCTAAGAGTTCCTTTGGACCTATCTCTTTGAACCTCAATACCCAAGATTCTTTTACATTCTCCAAGATCTTTCATATCAAATTCTTTGCTAAGTCAAGTCTTGACATGTTAAGATCCCTTTTTGACTTGCTAGCAATTAGCATATCATCCACATATAGCAACAAAAACATGATAGTACTGTATGTAACAGAATTTATGTAAACACAATCATCATAGAAACTTTTAGAAAATCCTATTTTTGAAGTGTATTTATCAAACCTTTGATACCAACATCTAGGTGATTGTTTTAAGCCATATATAGATTTATTTAGGAGACGATATAGATCTTCTTTACCTTTAACCTCATACCTATTAGGTTGTGGGACCAATTTCAAAGTATCATCAACTTTTAGAGAATCCATTTCTACATTCATAGGTTTTATCCATTTAGGTTCCAGAGAATTACTAATGGTTTCTTCAAAAGAAATTGGTTCATTTTCACCAAGGGAACTAGCTACATTTAGTGCTAGATTTATACAAACAGTATTATCAGTGCATTTAATACAGTCAGTGTTATCAATACATTCAGTATTATCAATGCAGTCAATACAGTCAGTATTATCGATACATTCAGTATTATCACTACTGCCCGAATTAATACAGTCAACCTCTACATCCATAGAAGTAGAGATTCCTTCTACCTCTTCTTCTTTACTAGACTCATTAACTTGAGTATTGGAAGTTCCCGTAGGTAGCTCCACCCCAAACTGTATATTATTAGGCATTAGTTCTGTATTATACGGTACTGTATTAGAGATGGAAGGAATTTATTTATGCATAAACATTTCATGCTCTCTAAAGACAACATCTCTACTGTTCATACACTTCTTCTCTATAGGATGCCAAAGTCTATAGCCTTTTACCCCTTTGGTGAAACCTACAAGCATACATTTAGTAGCTCTAGATTTTAACTTTCCTATACTTTGATGAACATACCCAACACACCTAAATACCCTTAGATTATCTAAGTTTCTTCAGGAGTTAGGAAATTAAGAGAAGTGTGAGGGCATTTATTAAGAGTATATACTATATAAGATACTGCCTCAGCCCAAAACCTTTTGAGAACCATAGAATCAGATAAATGACATCTTACCCTATCCATTATAGTCCTATTAAGTCTTTTGGCTATTCCATTTTGTTGAGGTGTATGTCTAACAGTTCTATGCCTTTTTATCCCATTAAGTTTACAAAATTGGTTAAATTCTTCTCCACAATACTCTAAGCCATTGTCTGTGCTAAGCAACTTAACTTTCTTAAAAGTTTTAGTTTCAACTAAGGCTTTCCATTCCTTAAACTTTTCTAGTGCTTGGTATTTAGTTTTCAGAAAATAGACCCAACTTCTTCTAGAATAATCATCTATAAAAGAAATGAAATACCTGGCTCCACCTATGGATGGTATTTTTGTTGGTCCCCAAAGATCCGAGTGCACATAGTCTAGAACTTCCTTTGTTGTGTGTTGTCCCTTTGTGAAGCTTTGTCTTGTGGATTTACCTACTGTACAATTCTAAAAAAACAGATCAGTACAAAGACTTTTGGGCAATAAGCCCTGTTTGGAGAGTTCAATTAAACTTTTAGAACTAATGTGGGATAACCTTTTATGCCATAGTTCACCTTCTATAAGCTCATTATTAGTAACAACTAGGGCTGGTTGTAGAACTTCAACGTTCTGTATAACATATACCCCATTTTGTTTAATATCTGTCAATACCGTATGTTAATCTTTAATAACTTCTAGAGTTCCTTTAGATCCTTTATACGTACAACCTATTGAGTCTAGCATACTCAATGAGATTAAATTTCTCTTGAGTTTTGGAACATGTCTTACATTCCTTAGAAGTTTGGTACAACCATCTTCAAGTTTGAGTGAGACTGAATCTATCCCCTCAACTTGCGAAAAATGATTATTACCCATGTATACAGTACCACCATTCCATTCTTTATAAGTGGTAAACCACTCTTTACATGGAGTCATATGAAAAGAATAACTCGAGTCAAGAACCCAGTTTTGTCTAGTATTCTGACCTACCGTATACCTACCGTATTGGCACATACCATAGTAGTACCTACCGTATTGGCACAGTCATCACTTGTAGCTAATGCATCCGAGTATTGAAAGGTATTTTCACCAACAGAGGCCTCGGCTTGTTGTTTTCCTTTCTTCTTTTCGTAGTTCTTTTTCTGTAAAGACCAACATTCTTCTCGTCGATGTCCTAGCTTGTGACAATAGTCGCACTTTGGCTTCGGTTTAGTCTTGTCCTTTCCACCTTTTGGTACTTTTCCATGGGATTTTCCCTTTCCTTTGGAGAACAAACCTTTAGCTGGTTGTGTTTCTTTCTTCACACTCTGCATTTCTATTTCCTTGGTCCTTAAAGCAGAGATTATACCGTCTGTTGTGACTGAATCTCTTCCATATTTCAATACCGTTTTAACATCTTTGTAAGTGCTCGGAAGTGAATTCAATAACAAAAATGCCATGTTATCATCTCCAATGGTTTCTCCAAGATATTTGAAATCAGTAGTGATCTTCTTGAACTCATCAAGATTTTGTGAAAGGGTTTTCGATGTACTCATCTTGAAAGTAAAGAATTCTTCTCTACAGTACATTTTGTTCGGTAGATCTTTAGTAGCATAAAGTTTTTCCAACTTTGTCCACATCTTGTATTCAGAATCTTGATCAATAACCTCTCTTAACACATTGTTACTTAGGTTTAGAACCAAAGTTCCATGTGTCGCTAATTCCATAGTCTCTTTGTCATCTTAGGACATAGAGCTAGGAAGGGTTGATGGATCCAAAATGGCCTTGTGAGCCTTTTGCTGCTCTAACAGAGCCTTAAATTTCGCTTTCCATAAAGAAAAGTCTCTAGTTCCATCAAACTTTTCGATGTAATACCTTGCAATCGCCATTATACCGTCTGGCAGAAAATAACAATACCGTCTAGAAGTCAAGAACAGATTCAAGAAACCACTTACTTCAACTTTCTTGGACTATTTGATCTGGTTTTCCTGCTCTGGTTCTCCAGCTCCGATACCAATTGTTGAGAATTTGTGGAATTTTGAGGAAGTTCAAAACCCACCGTAGGAGGTGTTTTTCTTGGCTTCTCTCATGCGGAATTGCGAGATCGAATCGAACCAATAACGAGCAGCAGCAGCGTGTACAAAGGTATGATCGAAAACCTCTTTTTCTTTCTTCTTTCTTTCTCTCTTCTCTCTTTTCGATGAAGAACAAGGAGAAACACTCAAGAACGTGTGAGAAAGTAAATAGATAGAGAAGGGATTGAGAGAGTTGACACAAGATGTAAGTGGTTCACCCACAATCGGGCTACTCTACTGTGAAGAGCAAGATTCAAATAGTATTTACTATGGAGTTTCTCAAGTACACAAATGGATTTCTTGGGGCTCTCAAACTACAATCTTAAATCTGGAATTTTCTCTAAAGATGCTTAATGAACCTCTGAACTACTATGAACTACACTACAAACCGTTCTACTTACTGATCCTTATATAGAGAAGTTGCAACAAACCTGCAACTAACTTTCTGTTACGGATCCTAGTACAGTATAGAAACTACGGTATAGTTAAAGACTGTTTTGCTTCATTCAACTCCCTAAACTAAATGAAGACAACATGTATGGAACATCCTGTTACAACTGATCTTGATTTACACGCATAATGAGTCGGCTAGTTAGAATATATGTGGCAGAGAAGTAATAAAAAAATGCATTTGTTTGTTTGCAAGTTTTAGGTTTAAGATTCTTCAACAAACAAAAATTGTTGTAGGTTTAAGCAAAAAAGAAAATAGAAAACAAAGTGTCCTCGAATTGTATTGATTTTGATTTCAATCATAATATTTATTTTATCCTTTGTACTTTTATTTATTATTTAAAAAAATACTTACCATATCAATTAAAATCTAGAAAATAATTAGAAATACAATAAATTAATAAATATAGTCATTGATATTAATTAGTATTGTCACACTCATTTCCTATAATATTAATATTATTGATTCTTGAATATTTATAAATATTAATACATATCTATAATATCATTTTTTTTTAAATAAGGATTATCACGTCCATCCCTAGACTAGGCACCGAGACAACAAAAGAGTACTGTCACTTAAAAACATATTCATAACTAGGATTACAAATACTTTAAAGTTTGTTTATCTTTATAATTAATTTGTAAGAGAACTCATTTAATACCATTGTTCTTATTTTAATTTTGATAAGTACGTATCCTTGAATGAGCATTTAAAATCATAAACTGTGAACTTTGTAATTAGGTCTCGAAATGAATATGAATTAATATTAAAGTAACTAGTAAAATGTAATTTTTTGGGAAATTTACAAGATTGATGAAATTTAAAAAATAATTATAAATATGACCACTTTTTAAAAAATATAACAACCATAGTCATAGATATACATAATAATATTATATTAATATTACATAATACTGTATTAATAAGTATTAATAATACAATATTAAAACTTATTAATGACTATGGATACAAATATTTTGAAATTTGATTATATTTCTAATTATTTTATTATAATAGCCAATCAATTACAATTTCCCTAATTTTTTCTAGCTTTCTTCTAAAAAAAATCTTATAGCTTTTAATCCAAAACATAATATTCAAAAGTTTTATGAACAAAAAAAATAAGGAAATGGTAGGAAATGGCTAAGTTTAGGGAAAAAATATAGGTCATAGCTTTTATGTATTGGATAAAAAAAAAGCAGGGAGGAGAGATAAATATTTTCATCTCCAAATTACCCTTTTAGTTATTTTTCCATTTAGATCTTTCATGTAAAAAGAAAAAAGAAAAAAAACTAAACTATCCCTAAATTTAAGCATAACCAATTTTAACCAATTTGATAATATTTCAAATTAAAAATAAATAAAAAAAATAGAAACCACATTCGACTTTACCAGGTACACAAAAAATAATTGAAGATCACGATCAATCAAGAGTTTCCGGCAAACATTTCAGTCGTTCCACATAAACATCTATTTAATAAAACTCAATCACGATCCACGTAAAAGTATTGATCATTCCAATTTGTAGTAAAAATTCAATATTTCTTCCACCTCCGTTCAAGAACAATACAATCGGACTATGGATCACATACACGTAACTGTTGCGTTCAACGATACTTGGGATGACAGGGACATATATGTGAACTACACGACAACCCAAATCAATGTTGAGCATTCGACAACAATATTTGCAGTTGATAGATTCCATTGAATCGAGTCTTCAATTGAGCAGTCGTTCTAAAGTTTCAAACTTATCACGACGGGGCTGATAAATCAAAAGGTATGGTTCTAAAACTAAGATCACGATGTACAATGACTGTGCAATGGGTTTGTGAGTGGGTTGTATAATAGTTGTTTCATCATGTAGATCACGATGTACATTTAGTGTACAATTGAGCGTGGACAAAACCTGCAGTTGGTATATTTGCTCGTCTGTCTACAAGGGAAGTAAATTATGGGTTATGAGAAAGTTTGTTGGATACGCACACATGCCCTGTGAATGTAGTGGGGAATGACCATAGACAGGCCCGTTCACACGAGATTTCGCTGCAAAATATGAGAGCAAGACACGTGTAAAATGAACTTGAATTTTTATTGATTTGTGCGTGTTACAATCTCTAATGTTTATCCTCTGATTCTTTCTCAAAGAATGAACTTTGAAGATTTTTGTCTGATGGCTTTCGAGCTTGTTCTCAGATGGTGGTGATTGATTCTTCAACTTGCAATCAAAGAGTTGATTGATTCGTTGGAGCCTTTGTCGTTGAGTGTTCTTGAATTTTGAAGCTTGATCTCTGAATTCTTGGACTCGTTGACAGATCTTGAAGGCTTCTGAATTTGAAAGGTAGGATGTTCTAAATTCTCTCTGAACTTCTGAATCTTCAGGTTGAATGCTTGACTCTCCTCTTTTTTTTCGGTCTTCATCCCCCCGGTCAAATGAGGAATAACTCTCTATTTATAGAACTTTCTTGACCTCATGGCTTGTGCCTGAGGGCCTATTGGGCCAGATCATTGGGTTTTAGTCTCATGGGTCTTTGGGTTTGCCTATATTGGGTCTAACCATTAGGCTTGGGCTTAAGTGGTATTTGGTCTTGGTTTAATTTGAACCTGAGTTCCAAATAAATCCACTTCTGGTCCAATTAAATTTGAGATAATTATGAATTTATAATTGGCTAAAAAATTAATTAAATTTTGTCATTTATTTATAAATGACATGGCAATTTCTTATTGGCAGAAATTTCTCAGTCAATAAGGCCACACCAATATTAGTTGTTGGGTATGCTTAATCAACGATCTGGTATTTTTTGTGGCTAGAAGTGGTATCAAATCAGAGCTCGCGTGGGGGGTAGGGTTTTAGATGTGTTTGTTCAACAGGAAGAAAAATGGGAGATGAACTTTTCGTCTTCCAACAAAATGCACATTTAAGGCAAGTTGAGGTACTTTTCTTTTATTTTTTCTTTCTTTTTCTTACCAAAGAAGCTCAGGTACCATTTCAAGATTTTTGAATTTACTAACAAGTAGTAGGTGTGTACAACATATATGTGAAGAGGATGTATAACAATACTTTGTCAATGTCAAGAACAATATTTTAAAACTACCTTTTAATTTTAAATTTTCTAAATCTATAATTTCACCCTATATTTTCAAAAGTTGGAATTGTCGACTTTAATTATTTGACTAAGGTTTGCTATAATTATTTATTCTATTTTAGATTTTTTTATATTCAAAAGTAGTTACACAATATCTTATTTCAAATAGATTGGAAATTAAAGGTAGTTACACAATATCTTATTTCAAATAGATTGGACAACAAATCTTACAATTTTAAAATGTGGCTTGAGGTGTAAATCATTTTTTGTCAATTTTACCCCCAAGCCACATTTTAAATTACAAATATGCTATTCAACTCAATCACAAACCATATTATATATAACATTTAAATCTATTTTTAATGCATTTTAATGTTTTTTTCATCCATTTTTTTTCCTCTTCTTTCCCATTCTCTTCATTTATTACCTTCTTCATAATTTTCAATTAATTTGAAATGTAACAACATTATATTAATTGTATTTAATGTTAACATTATAAAAGTTAAAGAATTTCAAAAGTTTTTAAACATTTCATTTCTTACCCTATAAAAAAGCAACGCATCTTCTCATTTTCAACAAAAATAAGAATGATTTGAGGTATTTTTCTCAATTCTTTTGTTTGTCACTCTCATTTTTTTTTTAATTTCTAAACTTAAAAGTGTTGTGTTGTAGTTGATTCTTTAGTATTTTTCAATTTTTTTTCTTAGTAATGGTGCTCACGAATCTTCATTTAGAGGTAAATATATTTATGAATTTTTCTTTATTATTCAAGATCTTTAGTTTGATAACTCTCTCATTGATCTTTCCATCTTTTTTTGGGAAGCAATGATGCTTTAAGTATTTTCAACATGATTGAGAGATAAATATATTTAAAATTAATATATTGAATACTTACCATTGCACAATACATTATCTTTTTAGCAATTTTTTTATAATCATAACTATTACTTTAGGATATTATTTTTTTTCTTTATATATTGAATGACATTGCATATATAAAACCTTTTTGATAATTTTACCCTTAAATCACACTTTAAATTACAAACCACAATAAATTTCATAAAAATATTTTTCCATTTTATCTAATCTTAATTCGGTTATTATAAAAACAACAATATGTTTAACAACCATAATTAATAGAATAATTAACGACAACAAGAATAATTAATGGACTACGTAACCACAACCATTAGTAATAAATAATGTAGAAAATCTCAAAAGTTAAAATAGAAAAGTTTTTTTTTCACAATTTAATCTTTTTTATTAACTACATACTTTAATAACGTAATAAAAGATTTTTTTTACACAGATCTTTCGGTTACAAACATAATCAATAGAAATATTAAGCACGAATAATTAATGGACTACAAAACCACAACAGTTATTAATAATTAACGTAAAAAATCTCAAAAATAAGACTAGAATTGTTTTTTTTAATTTAATAAATTTAAAAATTTAAAAGGTTTGCCGACTTTCCATTTTATCTCTAAAAATATGTCTTTTTACCATTTATTATTTACCAACTCTAAAATCTGCATCTTATTTCAAACTTTTTTTTTTCATTCAATTGATTGTTCTAAAAATTTAGTTAATCTTTTAAAGGATTTCATTTCAAGATTTTGGTGCTATATTTATAAGTGATGTACATATCGTCAAATTAATATCTTCAATCTACTTCGTGATCATATAATTCTATTTTGATGAAATTTGTTAACAATGTGCGGTTGAAAAATTATCAAGTAAGCCTTATAATTCCATATTTTTTAAATGATTAATTTTACTTTCTTTTTCCAGATTTTAGAGAAACTTACAGACATTTTTGGTTGAGCGTGCTTTTTCAGTGTAAAAACTTATTAACGCATGCAATAATAAAGAGAGTGATATACATGCAACAATGAGTTATTTGGATTAAAAGTATTCTATCATATGTGTATTTTTGTTGGTGTGTATTGTGAGATTAAAAGCTAGCGATCATTTTTTTTTCTCTCTTTTTTTTAAGGGTGTGTGGTTCTACCTACGATGATGAAACTATATTAATGTAAATTTCTATTTTAATTTTTATTCCAATTTTTTTTTTACCATTTCTTTTGTGTATCTATTTTTTTTTATATTACTTAATTTAACATTCAATTCTTTTATTTGATTGTTTTTTTCTTTTCGATAAACCTTTTATTTTGTTGTTAATGATGATGATCTATTTTATTTAAGCTCTTCTAATAATTATTATAATTATTATGCAATTAGTTTATATGTACTATGATCTTTTTTTATTTTATTTGTATTACATGTATTATATAGTGAGTGAATTTTTTAAATGTGGTCAACTTGGAATAACTATTTTAAGATAATTTAATCCAAATGTATTGGTAATAATTTCAAGTGTGTTCCTTGATTTAATTACTACATTTTTCAATATGAATATTTATATTTAAGTAAATAGATTAAAATATAAAGAGCTAAAATTAAATTGAAAATGACTAAAACTTTCATGAGGATAGATATTTAAAAAAATAAAAACAACACTCACAAATTTAAAAAATAATTAATCAAAATATAAACACGTGCAACGTTCAAGTTTTCTAGTACTAGAAAATGTAAGAAATGGTAAAATGGTTAATCAATCATCCTATTAAAGAAATCTAGATTTTAAAAATTGACATAAATTTAAAGGCTAACAATTAGTAGCCAATACTTTCATTATTTCCCGATATTTAGCCATTTCCCTAGTTATCCCAAAAAAAATATGAAGTAGAAAAGTTTAATTTCTAAGAAAACGATACTAAAGAAACTGCAATAATAGTTTTAAACCCAATTTTCATCCATCTCATATAACAACAAATTCAATGAAAAAAAAACCCAAATAGAATGGTAGAGTATTGGTTTGCTTGACTCGTTAATAATCTAATTTAACTTCAAATCGGTATTTGTCTTCCAAATTATATGATAGCATAGGGTTGAAAGTATATGCTTTAAGATTGGTTAGGATGCCAACAAGAGCAGTAGCTCAAGCGACGACAACAATGTAGACCTAAGTACCGAGGGATCTTAAATTCGAGTCCCCCACCCCGAATTGTAATAATCTCAAAATAATAAAAAAAAAAAAAAGATTGGTTAGGATATTTATTGAGTTAATGAAAAAACATCTAAGTTTAGAGCTCTCCCACCATTTATCAGGTACAAAAAATAAATTAAATAACCACCACTAACAAACTACAACTAACTCAATAATTAATCCATTAATCACAGCTTTAATACTAGGCTTATTCATCCCTAATAACCCATAAAAAACCACTTTACACTTTTAATTAAATAATAAATGATGTAAGAGAAAAAAATGAACTTATGCATAATTTTAAATATTGAACTGTCTTTTTTTAGTAGAATATTGAACAATGTCAAATTGACTGTAATGTTTTTTTTAGACTACAACGTTAGTTAATTATTGTATTAATTAGGAAAATTAATGTATTAATATCTTTTTTCAGAAAAAAAGAAATAATGCAAATAATTAGGATACTTTATTCCTATTTTTAGTTGTATTACTTTTACTTCTTTTTGCTTGTTTTAATTATTTTGTGTATAATTAATATAAAGATAATTGCATTCATATAAAATTAATATTACAAAATAAATCATAATTAAGTTAGAACTATCAACTGGGTAATGACAAGTGCACTTAGTTTAGTATGTACTCAATAACTTTAGCGACTTAGTGTGTCGAATAACTAAAAGTCAAAAATTTAAATTCCCTATCTCAAAGAATTAAAAAAAAAAAAAAAAAATCTTTACCTCTACTGATTGTATAAATTAAAGAATTTTTTATTATTATTATTTATTTATTTAAATGTGATACGAATGCACTAGCTCTCTAAAATATTTGAGCATTTTTAAATTAAAACATTTTGTGTGCGTTTGTTTGCTTGCGAACGTACATATTCCCAAATGAAATTTATTTTTTGTTCTTTTTAACAAGCAGCCCAATGCATTAAAAACAAGATATCTGAAAAAAAAAAAAAAAAAGACGGCCACGTCACTATTGTTGGATCGGTTTGAATTATGATTTTATAATTTTTATTAGG
The DNA here is from genome assembly GCA_036507275.1 of Sicyos edulis. NCBI lineage: Eukaryota > Viridiplantae > Streptophyta > Magnoliopsida > Cucurbitales > Cucurbitaceae > Sicyos > Sicyos edulis. The sequence goes on from CM071851.1 coordinate 33,621,365, forward strand.
TTGAGTCTATTTTTGGGTTGATCAATCTTAAATTAGTTCAATTAAACTCAACTTAACCCAAATTAAAAATAATGTGGATGGAAGCTTAATTAATAAAGTAGTTTCTTAACAAATTAGTAAGGAATATGTAATTTCAGTTATAATTAATCACCCCTGCTCACTTCACAGTTTCCTTCACTAGAAGGTGATGTGGCTCATCTTTGGTTGATCAAACTTAAAAATTCACTTTATATTTTCCTATTCAACCATTTTTTTAGCTCAATTCCTCTCATTAAAGTGAAGCTCAATCTACCTTAGGTTTACACTTGAGACATTCTATCTAAAGTTATACTGACCAAAGATACATCCTTATATTCTAAATAATTATATGATTATAGCCATCTACGGTTCATATATCATAAATTTTGTTTCATAAGAATAAGAGATCAAACTTGGATTTATTAAAACCTTAAAAAACCTGGACTTATCATACATATATTAATATTTGTAATAATACCTTATATGTAATAGACCAAAATATAATACACACTCATATTTTGACGATACTTTATCATAAATTTTTTTAACTCGCACCTTAAAAAAAAAAAAAAGTTAAACTCACTTCATTATTATTTTTTCTTATGGTCAAACATTATTGTGCAATAATGATTTTTTTTTTTCTGCAAGAAAATTTTAATCTCTTATTATAAGGAATTTCAATTCATATATAAAAAAAATTAATTCCACTTAGCAATTGGTAAGTGACATTTTTTTTTATTTTGAATTATACCATAGAGTGACACATAACACCATGATACGGGGAGCACATACACAAGGGTCAATTTCACACTTTATGGTCTTCCAGCTTTTTTACTTAGCTCAAAACAACTTGTGCAATATTTTTTTCTTTTTTCTTTTTTTTTTTTATATATAAATACTTGTGCAACCATTTTCACACTTGTAACGTTCACATTAAAAATCCATCCCTTCTCCACTACAACCCGTAAGTTTGTTTTAGGGTTTGCAAAAGGAATGAAAGAGCGTAGAGAGAAAAGGGAATATTGTATTTTTAACGAATATTGAAGTGTAAATATATTCAAATTCATTTTATAATTTGTCACCACATAAGAAATGTATATGTATATACACGGATTTGCATACTTTTTTTCTTTTTTACCTCTATAATTGTCTAAGTCAATTTATACACCTCGCTATTATATTCACAGAACACACGCCACATGATTGTGCAATATTTAAGTGTCAAGGAAATTTATAAAAAAAATAAAAATAATTATTAATTAGATGGCCAACCATAAAAATTAATTCGTATTAATCTTAGCGCAACATTTATATTAATTCCGAGAATATTGAAAAATATTAATATTTATAACACAATATTATATGTAAGTTATGCCAAGTTGGTATTTAAATAAAAAACAAAGTTATGCAAGTTGGTTATAGCTAATTTGTTTGATAAAGATATGAATTTGTTAGTATCTGTGTACGAAGTGTGGGCTAAATGGTTATCGTATAGGAAAAGAAAGATCAAGGAATGGAAAATGAAACCTCTTAAGGTAGAATTGAACTTAAAACTTTACCACCTTAAAATAATTGCATTTTGAGCCAAGCCAAAGGGCTGCAGCTAGAAACTGTGCAACAATTTTGGTAAAAATGCCATATTCTTATTATTTAGTGGACTGAATTATGTTTTAAAAGACATTTAATATAGAAATTGAAATTCAGATATTAAAATTTGTACTTTAAATTTGAAGGAGAGAAAAAAAAACCTTTATTATATAATAATGTTGAACAATAAGAAAGCAACCAATAATGAAGTAAGTTTAAAATCTTTATGATGAAGTATCGACAATAATGAAGTGCATATCATATTTTGGCCGATATAACATATAAAGGATCATTACATCTATTAATATGAGGAATTTGCCCTCAATAGCAAATTTTGCCCACGCAATTATAATTATAGCACAAATTCTAAACGAATTCATACATAGCAGCTTTTTAGTTTAACTTTTCAATTTCCAAGTTTGCCCTTTCTTACTCTTCAAGCTTGTCTTTCTTTTCATTTCCCTTTCTTCCTCTTCAAACATCAGACATTCTGATTTCTTTGTCATTTCTTCTTGGGTTCTTCTTCACCAATTTCTTTGTTGGGTTTAAGATTTTCAATCAACTTCTTTGTGGGTTCGTAAGTTTATCTTTGTGAATTTCAAGTTCTAGCGATTTTGCCCCCTCCCCCGTAACCTAATGTGTTGCATTATGCCTTGAACGCACTAATGCCCCACGATTAGTAGTCGGGGTCTCACGCCCGCCAATGAGCGCGAAAACGTAAATTAGCATTATGTAATTAGGTTTTAATTAGAGCGCATATATAAGCTCGAATTAAAACCCTAGCCGCTTTCATGACATTTTACCTCTGTAATTCGCCTCTCAAATAAAACTCTTTCTCCTCTCTCTGCCCGTGGACTAGCCAACACAACGTTGGTGAACCACGTAAATCCTTGTGTGATTTCTCGCTTCTCTTCTTCTTTCACATTTTACTTGTTTTCGTTATTGATTGTTGATTTCGTTTCATAACAAACTGGTATCGAGCCTAGGTTCGATTTTCCGCACTTTGTTATTTATCAATAATCGATTTCGAGATGTCCGGCATTAACGTGAAAGTCGAGAAGTTTACCGAGGAGGAGCGATTTGGTCTATGGCGATTAAGATGCGTGCCTATTGAAGCAACAGGTCTGCATGGAAGCCTCTTACCGCCAAGTGGAAGGATGCGAATCGGGCGAAGATGAGGAGTTGATGAGTCTAGAAGAAAAGGCGCATTCAACTATCATGCTTTGTCTTGCCGACGATGTCATCATCGAAGTCGCAGATCAAGTTAAGGTCGCGGCTTGTGGTTGAAGCTCGAGAGTCTCAGATATGACAAAATCTTTGACCAAGAAGTTGTTTTTGAAGCAACGGTTATTCAGCCTCCGTATGTCCGAAGGTACACTTCTGAAAGATCATCTTGATAAACTAAATACGATATTAATGGATCTACGTAATATCGAAATTAAGATTGATGATGAAGATGCCGCTTTAATTCTGGGTGGTGTCATTGCCGCTATCGTATGAGTTTTTCGTGAGACTCGCTTATATCCGCAAGGATACACCGCCTTTAGATGAAGTAAAGAATGCTCTACTTACTAGAGAGGACCGCCACAGGTCATTGGTACAACAGAAAGTGGATCGTCCGTCTGCTTTGCAACAGGAACAAGGCTCAAAAGCCCGGAAAGAAAAAGCCAAAGGAATTTGCCCCAAATTCTAAAGGTTCGAAGAAGTATAATTCCAGGGCAAACGATACTTGTGCTTATTGCAAGAAGAAGGGACATTGGAAGCGTGACTGTCCTGGCAGTAACAGCTACCAACCTAATAAAAAGGAAGGTGCAAAGCAGCAGTGAGTAAGGTTGATGGCGGCACTCGTAAGAAGATCCGCCCTAGTCAGCAAATGATCACACCTCCTCTAAAGGTGTGTGGGTCCTCGATTCAGTGTGCCAGTATCACATGTGTCCGAACAGAGTGGTTTTCAACATATGAGCAGATTGATGGTGGCAATGTGTCAATGGCAAACAAAGGCAGATCTGCAAGGTAGTTGGGATTGGCTCAATCAGATACGAACGCGCACGACGGGTTATTCTACACTTTGAATGATGTCGTGCATGTTCCATCAATGACAAAGAGCTTAATATCTCTCAACCCTTCGACACCAAGGGTTTCATTTGAGAGGTGAAGGTGGAGTCATGTATATTTGCAAGGATTCAAAAGTAGTTCTCGAAAGGTACAAAACGTGGAACGCAGTATTTTCCGGCAGTTCAACGCTGATGTGGTTTGCTTGCGCAGGCATCGGTGTAGTTCGTAAAGAGGACATGACTAAGTTATGGCACATGAGACTTGGTCACATGAGTGAAAGGGGTATGCAGATTCATCAAAGAAAGATCTTCTATGTGGACACAAAGTGCGAACTTGGAGTTTTGTGAACATCGTGGTATTTGGGAAACAACACCGTAGCAAGTTTCCAAAGGGAGTCCATCAGTACCAAGGGTACACTTGATTATATCCACGCTGATCGCTGGGGTCCTTCTCGAGTTGAATCACTGGAGGTAGCGGTATTTTTGTCAATTATTGATGATTTTTCAAGAATGACTTGGATTTTCATGATGAAGCACAAAAATGAAGCCTTCAAAAATTTCGCATAAAGGAAGGTTCTAGTGGAAAATCAAACAGAAAGAAGGTCAAGAGATTTCGAATCGATAACGGTCTTGAGTTCTCGTAATTATGAATTTGATGAATTCTCGCAAAATCAAGGGATTGTTCGACATCATACTATCGCACACACACCTCAACGTAATGGTGTTGCGAGCGTATGAACCGAACTTTCTTCGGAGAGGGCAAGATGCATGCTCTCAAATGCTGGGTTAGCTAGAAGATTTTGGGCAGAAGCAGTAAATACAGCGTGCTATCTGATCATTCGTGGGCCTCATACAGGTATTGACTGTAAAACACCATACGAGGTATGGTCTGGTAAGCCTGCAGATTATTCTTTATTAAAGGTTTTTGGTCAGAATGTTTACTACCATGTTAGTGAAGGCAAGTTAGAGCCAAGAGCGAAGAAGGGTGTTTTTGTAGGTTATGGAACTGGAGTTAAGGGATACCGAATATGGTCTCCTTCTGAGAACAAAGTTATTCTTAGTCGAAATGTTACTTTTGATGAGAATTCTATATTTAACTCCATTGTGCGATCCACGATTCAGCAGGAACAAGAGCAAAGTGTTGATAAACAGTGGAGCCGAATTCATTGAGAGAGAGATGAATTACAACACCAAGGTGGAGAATTAGATCAACATGCTACAGATGAGCCAGATATGCCTAATGATCAGTCGGTTTTGCTTGATCAGCCAGATCCAGATACTGCTACAGAAACTGATATCACTGGTCAATCTTCTAGTATGGAAATTAGAAATCCGAGTATAGCTCTTGATAGAGCTAGAAGAACAGGAGTTAGAGCTCCTGTCAGATATGGTTTCGAGGATATGGTTGCTTATGCATTGCGTGTCGTCAAGAGGTGGACACGTATGAACCGCCTACCTATAAAGATGCTTGTTTCATGTAGTGAGTCGCATAGTGGCTTGCCGCAATGGGTGATGAAATGGAATCTCCGGATAAGAATCGCACTGGAGTTAGTCAAACGACCAAAGGAAAGGAAGATTGTGACTTGCAAGTGGGTCTTCAAGAAAAAGGAAGGAATATCACCTACAGAGGGGTTAAAGTATAAAGCTCGTGTAGTTGCAAGCAAGAGGTTCACTCAGAGGGAGGGTGTTGACTATAATGAGATATTCTCACCAAAGAGTCGCACACTTCTATCAGGTGCTACTAGCTATGGTGGCACATCGAAATTTAGAACTTGAGCAACTAGATGTGAAGACAAATTTTCTCGCATGGAGAGTTGGATGAGGAGATTTACATGACCCAACCAGAGGGATTTCATGTCCCGAAAAGAAGACTATGTTTGCAAACCAAGAAGTCATTGTATGGACTTAAGCAATCTCCAAGGCAAAGTGGTACAAGAAAGTTTGACAACTATATGATTGAGCTCGGTTACAACAGAAGTCCATATGATTGTTGTGTGTATCATGACAAGTGTAAAGATGGTTCGATCATCTATCTTGTTCTGTATGTAGATGACATGCTCATAGCTGCTAAGCTAAAATCTGATATTCAGAGATTGAAAGATCTGCTGAGTGCTGAGTTTGAAATGAAAGATATGGGTGCTTTGCTCGTAAAAATCTTGGGTATGGAGATTTATAGGGAAAGAGAAAAGAAGAAACTCGCTTGTCACGTATGGGTTACATTCGTAAGATTTTGTCAAGGTTTGGCATGTCATCAATGAAGCCTATAGATACCCCAAGTGTCGCGCATATTCGGTTATCCTCGAATTTGCACCCCAATCAAGTCGAGAAGGAATACATGTCGCGTGTTTCCTTATGCTAGTGCAGTTGGTAGCTTAATGTATGCTATGGTTTGCACTAGACCTGACCTCGCGCATGCTGTTAGTGTTGTCAGTCGGTATATGGGCCAACCTGGGAAAGAACACTGGCAAGCTGTGAAGAGGATTTTTCGCTACCTTAGAGGTACATCTGATGTTGGTATTGTTTATGGGAACGAGCCGCAGTGGCTCGGTAATTGGTTATTCCGACTCGGACTATGCTGGAGATGTTGACAGCAGAAGATCAATGACTGGTTATGTTTTCACTTTAGGAGGTTCTGTTGTTAGTTGGAAGGCTACTTTGCAGTCCACAGTGACTTTGTCTACAACTGAGGCAGAGTATATGGCTTTGACAGAAGCTGCTAAGGAGGGAATCTGGTTGAAAGGACTAGTCGGTGATCTTGGTCTCGCATCATGACCGCGCAGAGAGAGTACTTTGCGATAGTTTGAGTGCTATATGCCTTGCGGCGCGATCAAAGTTCATCATGAAAGAACGAAGCACATAGACGTGCGATATCATTTTCTCGCGAAATGAGAAAAGGATTAAGGTTCTAAAAGTGGGCACTCGCGATAATCCTCGCCGATATGTTCACCAAGGCAGTTCCGCATGGCAAGTTCCAGCATTGCTTGGACTTGCTGAATGTTTACAGTTGCTGAGGTCCCTAGCGGACCATCTGAGGCAGAGAAAGAAAACATCTGAGTTTTGTTTGTACACCTGGTATACATCTGATCTGGTATTCATCTGAATTTTTTGGGGAATACATCCGTGTATGCCGTATGCGTTTTTACGCACACATCCGGTTTTCATTAGGAACATCCGTATATCACTGGTACAATCTGCTGCATCCAAGGAGAGTTCAAGGCAAGGTGGAGATTTGTTGCATTATGCCTTGAACGCACTAATGCCCCACGATTAGTAGTCGGGGTCTCACCGCCTGCCAATGAGCGCGCGCGGCGAAACGTAAATTAGCATTATGTAATTAGGTTTTAATTAGAGCGCATATATAAGCTCGAATTAAAACCTAGCAGCCGCTTTCATGACATTTTACCTCTGTAATTCGCCTCTCTGAATAAAACTCTTTCTCCCTCTCTGCCCGTGGACTAGCCAACACAACGTTGGTGAACCACGTAAATCCTTGTGTGATTTCTGCTTCTCTTCTTCTTTCACATTTTACTTGTTTTCGTTATTGATTGTTGATTTCCGCTTTCATAACAAACCGGTATCGAGCCTAGGGTTCGATTTTCCGCACTTTGTTATTTATCAATAATCGATTTCGAGATGTCCGCATTAACGTGAAAGTCGAGAAGTTTACCGGAGGGAGCAGTTTCGGTCTATGGCAGATTAAGATGCGTGCCCTATTGAAGCAACAGGGTCTGTGGAAGCCTCTTACCGCCAAGTGGAAGGATGCGAATCTGGACGAAGATGAGGAGTTGATGAGTCTAGAAGAAAAGGCGCATTCAACTATCATGCTTTGTCTTGCCGACGATGTCATCGCCAAGTCGCAGATCAAGTTAAGGTCACGGTTTGTGGTTGAAGCTCGAGAGTCTCAGATATGACAAAATCTTTGACCAAGAAGTTGTTTTTGAAGCAACGGTTATTCAAATTCCGTATGTCCGAAGGTACACTTCGAAAGATCATCTTGATAAACTAAATACGATATTAATGGATCTACGTAATATCGAAATTAAGATTGATGATGAAGATGCCGCTTTAATTCTGTTGGTGTCATTGCCGCTATCGTATGAGTTTTTCGTAGACTCGTTTATATCCGCAAGGATACACCGTCTTTAGATGAAGTAAAGAATGCTCTACTTACTAGAGAGGACCGCCACAGGTCGCCGGTACAACAGTAAAGTGGATCGCCCGTCTGCTTGCAACAGGAACAAGGCTCAAAAGCCTGGAAAGAAAAAGCCAAAGGAATTTGCCCCAAATTCTAAAGGTTCGAAGAAGTATAATTCCAGGGCAAACGATACTTGTGCTTATTGCAAGAAGAAGGGACATTGGAAGCGTGGATCGTCTCGGCAAAGAATAAAATACCAACCTAATAAAAAGGAAGGTGCAGCAGCTGCGTAGCGATGGTTGATGGCAAATCGTAAGAAGATCCGCCCTAGTCGCAAATGATCACACCTCCTCTAAAGGTGTGTGGGTCCTCGATTCAGGTGCTTCGTATCACATGTGTCCGAACAGAGAGTGGTTTTCAACATATGAGCAGATTGATGGTGGCAATGTGTCAATGGCAAACAGTCACGATCTGCAAGGTAGTTGGGATTGGCTCAATCAGATACGAACGCACGACGGGTTATTCTACACTTTGAATGATGTCGTGCATGTTCCATCAATGACAAAGAGCTTAATATCTCTCGCACTCGACACCAAGGGTTTCATTTCAGAGGTGAAGGTGGAGTCATGTATATTTGCAAGGATTCAAAAGTAGTTCTGAAGGTACAAAACGTGGAACAGCAGTATTTTCCGGGCGGTGTTCAACGTTGATGTGGTTTGCCGCAGCGGGCATCGGTGTAGTTCGTAAAGAGGACATGACTAAGTTATGGCACATGAGACTTGGTCACATGAGTGAAAGGGGTATGCGAGATTCATCGAAGAAAGATCTTCTATGTGGACACAAAGTGCGTAACTTGGAGTTTTGTGAACACTCAGTATTTGGGAAACAACACCGTAGCAAGTTTCCAAAGGGAGTCCATCTGTACCAAGGGTACACTTGATTATATCCACGCCGATCGTTGGGGTCCTTCTCGAGTTGAATCGGTTGGAGGTAGCAGGTATTTTTGTCAATTATTGATGATTTTTCAAGAATGACTTGGATTTTCATGATGAAGCACAAAAATGAAGCCTTCAAAAATTTCGCATAAAGGGAAGGTTCTAGTGGAAAATCAAACAGAAAGAAGGTCAAGAGATTTCGAACCGATAACGGTCTTGAGTTCTCAGAATTATGAATTTGATGAATTCTCGCAAAATCAAGGGATTGTTCGACATCATACTATCGCACACACACCTCAACAGTAATGGTGTTGCGTAACGTATGAACCGAACTTTACCGAGAGAGGGCAAGATGCATGCTCTCAAATGCCAAGTTAGCTAGAAGATTTTGGGCGTAAGCAGAAGAAATACAAATGTGCTATCCGATCATTCGTGGGCCTCATACAGTGTATTGATCAGAAACACCATACGAGGTATGGTCTGGTAAGCCTGCAGATTATTCTTTATTAAAGGTTTTTGGCTGTAATGTTTACTACCATGTTAGTGAAGGCAAGTTAGAGCCAAGAGCGAAGAAGGGTGTTTTTGTAGGTTATGGAACTGAGTTAAGGGATACCGAATATGGTCTCCTTCGAGAACAAAGTTATTCTTAGTCGAAATGTTACTTTTGATGAGAATTCTATATTTAACTCCATTGTGCACTCCACAGTTGCAGGGAACAAGAGCAGTGTTGATAAACAGGTGGAGCTGGAATTCAGTTCAGACAGAGATGAATTACAACACCAAGGTGGAGAATTAGATCAACATGCTACGATGAGCCGATATGCCTAATGATCGACTGGTTTTGCTTGATCACCAGATCCCGTGATATCACTCTACGTAAACCGATATCACCGGTCAATCTTCTAGTATGGAAATTAGAAATCCGAGTATAGCTCTTGATAGAGCTAGAAGAACAGGAGTTAGAGCTCCCGCCGATATGGTTTCGAGGATATGGTTGCTTATGCATTGCGTGTCATTCAAGAGGTGGACACGTATGAACCGCCTCTACCTATAAAGATGTCGTTTCATGTAGTGAGTCGACGCATAAGCTTGGTTGCCGCAATGGGTGATGAAATGGAATCTCTGGATAAGAATCGGACTGGAGTTAGTCAAACGACCAAAGGAAAGGAAGATTGTGACTTGCAAGTGGGTCTTCAAGAAAAAGGAAGGAATATCACCTACAGAGGGGTTAAAGTATAAAGCTCGTGTAGTTGCAAGAGGGTTCACTCAGAGGGAGGGTGTTGACTATAATGAGATATTCTCACCAGTGAGTCGTGCACACTTCTATCAGTGGTGCTACTAGCTATGGTGGCACATCGAATTTAGAACTTGAGCAACTAGATGTGAAGACAAATTTTTCTGCATGGAGAGTTGGATGAGGAGATTTACATGACCCAACCAGAGGGATTTCAAGTGTCCTGGAAAAGAAGACTATGTTTGCAAACCAAGAAGTCATTGTATGGACTTAAGCAATCTCCAAGGCAAGTGGTACAAGAAGTTTGACAACTATATGATTGAGCTCTGCCACAACAGTAAGTCCATATGATTGTTGTGTGTATCATGACAAGTGTAAAGATGGTTCGATCATCTATCTTGTTCTGTATGTAGATGACATGCTCATAGCTGCTAAGCTAAAATCTGATATTCAGAGATTGAAAGATCTGCTGAGTGCTGAGTTTGAAATGAAAGATATGGGTGCCGCCGTAAAAATCTTGGGTATGGAGATTTATAGGAAAGAGAAAAGAAGAAACTCGCTTGTCACGTATGGGTTACATTCGTAAGATTTTGTCAAGGTTTGGCATGTCATCAGGGCTTCATAGATACCCTGGCGTCGCGCGATATATTCGGTTATCCTCGAATTTGCACCCCAATCTGTCGAGAAGGAATACATGTCGCGCGTTCCTTATGCTAGTGCAATTGGTAGCTTAATGTATGCTATGGTTTGCACTAGACCGACTCGCGCATGCTGTTAGTTAGTGTTGTCACCAGTATATGGGCCAACTCGGGAAAGAACACCGCAAGTCGTGAAGAGGATTTTTCGCTACCTTAGAGGTACATCCGATGTTGGTATTGTTTATGGGAACGAGCCGCAGCGCTCGAGAATCGTTATTCCGACTCGGACTATGCCGAGATGTTGACAAAGCAGAAGATCAATGACCGTTATGTTTTCACTTTAGGAGGTTCTCATTAGTTAGTTGGAAGGCTACTTTGCACCCACGCGACTTTGTCTACAAATCGAGGCGCAGTATATGGCTTTGACAGTAAGCCGCTAAGGAGGGAATCTGCTGAAAGGACTAGTCGGTGATCTTGGTCCAGATCATGACCGTGCGCAGAGTGTAACGCGATAGTTTGAGTGCTATATGCCTTGGCGGAAGATCAGTTCATCATGAAAGAACGGCACATAGACGCGCGATATCATTTTCTCGCGAAATGAGAAAAGGATTAAGGTTCTAAAAGTGGGCACTCGCGATAATCCCGCCGATATGTTCACCAAGGCAAGCTTCGCATGGCAAGTTCCAAAGATTGCTTGGACTTGCCGAATGTTTACAGCTTGCTTTGAGGTCCCTAGCGACCATCCGAGGCGCAGAAAGAAAACATCCGAGTTTTGTTTGTACACCGTATACATCCGATCCGTATTCATCTCAATTTTTGGGGAATACATCCGTGTCCGTATGCGCTTTTTCGCACACATCCGGTTTTCATTAGGAACATCCGTATACTCACCGGTACAACTGCTGCATCCAAGGAGAGTTCAAGGCAAGGTGGAGATTTGTTGCATTATGCCTTGAACGCACTAATGCCCCACGATTAGTAGTCGGGGTCTCACCGCCTGGCCAATGAGCGCGAAAAAACGTAAATTAGCATTATGTAATTAGGTTTTAATTAGAGCGCATATATAAGCTCGAATTAAAACCCTAGCCGCTTTCATGACATTTTACCTCAGTAATTCGCCTCTCTCAATAAAACTCTTTCTCCTCTCTCGCCCGTGGACTAGCCAACACAACGCTGGTGAACCACGTAAATCCTTGTGTGATTTCTCGCTTCTCTTCTTCTTTCACATTTTACTTGTTTTCGTTATTGATTGTTGATTTCCGCTTCATAACAAACCGGCATCGAGCCTAGGTTCGATTTTCCGCACTTTGTTATTTATCAATAATCGATTTCGAGATGTCCGCATTAACGTGAAAGTCGAGAAGTTTACCGGAGGGGGAGCGCTTTCGGTCTATGGCGATTAAGATGCGTGCCCTATTGAAGCAACAGGTCCAGGGAAGCCTCTTACCGCCAAGTGGAAGGATGCGAACTGACGAAGATGAGGAGTTGATGAGTCTAGAAGAAAAGGCGCATTCAACTATCATGCTTTGTCTTGCCGACGATGTCATCGCCGGGTCGCAGATCAAGTTAAGGTCGCGGCTTGTGGTTGAAGCTCGAGAGTCTCAGATATGACAAAATCTTTGACCAAGAAGTTGTTTTTGAAGCAACGGTTATTCACCTCCGTATGTCCGAAGGTACACTTCGAAAGATCATCTTGATAAACTAAATACGATATTAATGGATCTACGTAATATCGAAATTAAGATTGATGATGAAGATGCCGCTTTAATTCATGCATGGTGTCATTGCCGCTTATCGTATGAGTTTTTCGTAGACTCGCTTATATCCGCAAGGATACACCGCCTTTAGATGAAGTAAAGAATGCTCTACTTACTAGAGAGGACCGCCACACAGGTCGCCGTACAACAGTAAAGTGGATCGTCCGTCTGCTGCTTGCAACAGGAACAAGGCTCAAAAGCCCGGAAAGAAAAAGCCAAAGGAATTTGCCCCAAATTCTAAAGGTTCAAGAAGTATAATTCCAGTGGCAAACGATACTTGTGCTTATTGCAAGAAGAAGGGACATTGGAAGCGTGATCGCCCGGCAAAGAATAAATACCAACCTAATAAAAAGGAAGGTGCAAAGCAATTGTGTAGCAGTGGTTGATGGCACTCGTAAGAAGATCCGCCCTAGTCAGCAAATGATCACACCTCCTCTAAAGGTGTGTGGGTCCTCGATTCAGTGCTTCAGATCACATGTGTCCGAACAGAGAGTGGTTTTCAACATATGAGCAGATTGATGGTGGCAATGTGTCAATGGCAAACAAAGGCACCGTGCAAGGTAGTTGGGATTGGCTCAATCAGATACTTAACGCACGACGGGTTATTCTACACTTTGAATGATGTCGCATGTTCCATCAATGACAAAGAGCTTAATATCTCTCAAGACTTCGACACCAAGGGTTTCAGCCAGAGGTGAAGGTGGAGTCATGTATATTTGCAAGGATTCAAAAGTAGTTCGAAAGGTACAAAACGTGGAACGCCAGATTTTCCGCGCAGTTCAACGCTGATGTGGTTTGCCGCAGCGGGCATCTACCGTAGTTCGTAAAGAGGACATGACTAAGTTATGGCACATGAGACTTGGTCACATGAGTGAAAGGGGTATGCAGATTCTGTCAAGAAAGATCTTCTATGTGGACACAAAGTGCGTAACTTGGAGTTTTGTGAACACTGTGTATTTGGGAAACAACACCGTAGCAAGTTTCCAAAGGGAGTCCATCTGTACTCAAGGGTACACTTGATTATATCCACGCCGATCGTTGGGGTCCTTCTCGAGTTGAATCACTGGAGGTAGCAGTATTTTTGTCAATTATTGATGATTTTTCAAGAATGACTTGGATTTTCATGATGAAGCACAAAAATGAAGCCTTCAAAAATTTCGCATAAAGGAAGGTTCTAGTGGAAAATCAAACAGAAAGAAGGTCAAGAGATTTCGAATCGATAACGGTCTTGAGTTCTCAGAATTATGAATTTGATGAATTCTCGCAAAATCAAGGGATTGTTCGACATCATACTATCGCATACACACCTCAACAGTAATGGTGTTGCGTAACGTATGAACCGAACTTTCATCGGAGAGGGCAAGATGCATGCTCTCAAATGTCAAGTTAGCTAGAAGATTTTGGGCGTATGCGAAGAAACACAGGCGCGCTATCCGATCATTCGTGGGCCTCATACAGTATTGATCAGAAACACCATACGAGGTATGGTCCGTAAGCTCGCAGATTATTCTTTATTAAAGGTTTTGGTCAGAATGTTTACTACCATGTTAGTGAAGGCAAGTTAGAGCCAAGAGCGAAGAAGGGTGTTTTTGTAGGTTATGGAACTGAGTTAAGGGATACCGAATATGGTCTCCTTCTCGAGAACAAAGTTATTCTTAGTCGAAATGTTACTTTTGATGAGAATTCTATATTTAACTCCATTGTGCAAATTACGCTTGCAGGGAACAAGAGCAGTTGTTGATAAACAGTGGAGCCGGAATTCAGCCTGCATGCAGATGAATTACAACACCAAGGTGGAGAATTAGATCAACATGCTACGATGAGCCGATATGCCTAATGATCACTCGGTTTTGCTTGATCACCAGATCCGTGATATCGCTACGTAAACCGATATCACCGGGTCAATCTTCTAGTATGGAAATTAGAAATCGAGTATAGCTCTTGATAGAGAGTAAAGAACAGGAGTTAGAGCTCCCGCCGATATGGTTTCGAGGATATGGTTGCTTATGCATTGCAGTGTCAAAGAGGTGGACACGTATGAACCGCCTACCTATAAAGATGTCGTTTCATGTAGTGAGTCGACAAGTGGCTTGCCGCAATGGGTGATGAAATGGAATCTCCGATAAGAATCGACCGGAGTTAGTCAAACGACCAAAGGAAAGGAAGATTGTGACTTGCAAGTGGGTCTTCAAGAAAAAGGAAGGAATATCACCTACAGAGGGGTTAAAGTATAAAGCTCGTGTAGTTGCAAGAGGGTTCACTCAGAGGGAGGGTGTTGACTATAATGAGATATTCTCACCAAAGAGTCGCACACTTCTATCGTGGTGCTACTAGCTATGGTGGCACATCGAATTTAGAACTTGAGCAACTAGATGTGAAGACAAATTTTCTCGCATGGAGAGTTGGATGAGGAGATTTACATGACCCAACCAGAGGGATTTCAAAGTCCCTCGAAAAGAAGACTATGTTTGCAAACCAAGAAGTCATTGTATGGACTTAAGCAATCTCCAAGGCAAAGGTACAAGAAGTTTGACAACTATATGATTGAGCTCTTGCTACAAAGTAAGTCCATATGATTGTTGTGTGTATCATGACAAGTGTAAAGATGGTTCGATCATCTATCTTGTTCTCAGATATGTAGATGACATGCTCATAGTCGCTAAGCTAAAATCTGATATTCAGAGATTGAAAGATCTCACTGAAAATGAGTTTGAAATGAAAGATATGGGTGCCGCTCGTAAAATCTTGGGTATGGAGATTTATAGGGAAAGAGAAAAGAAGAAACTCGCTTGTCACGTATGGGTTACATCTCGTAAGATTTTGTCAAGGTTTGGCATGTCATCGGGGCTTCATAGATACCCTGGTGTCGCGCGATATTCGGTTATCCTCGAATTTGCACCCCAATCTGTCCGAGAAGGAATACATGTCGCGTGTTCCTTATGCTAGTGCAATTGGTAGCTTAATGTATGCTATGGTTTGCACTAGACTCGACTCGCGCATGTCGTTAGTGTTGTCGGTGGTATATGGGCCAACTCGGGAAAGAACACCGCAAGTCGTGAAGAGGATTTTTCGCTACCTTAGAGGTACATCCGATGTTGGTATTGTTTATGGGAACGAGCCGCAGTTGCTCGCAGAATCGTTATTCCGACTCGG
Source organism: Sicyos edulis (assembly GCA_036507275.1). NCBI lineage: Eukaryota > Viridiplantae > Streptophyta > Magnoliopsida > Cucurbitales > Cucurbitaceae > Sicyos > Sicyos edulis. Next base: position 33,636,876 of record CM071851.1, read on the forward strand.
ACTATGCCGAGATGTTGACAAAGCAGAAGATCAATGATCGGTTATGTTTTCACTTTAGGAGGTTCTGTTGTTAGTTGGAAGGCTACTTTGCATACCACGCGACTTTGTCTACAAATCGAGGCGCAGTAGTATATGGCTTTGATGTGTCGCCGCTAAGGAGGGAATCGCTGAAAGGACTAGTCGGTGATCTTGGTCTCGCATCATGACCGCGCGTGTAGTGTAACGCGATAGTTTGAGTGCTATATGCCTTGGCGGCGATCAGTTCATCATGAAAGAACGGCACATAGACGCGCGATATCATTTTCTCGCGAAATGAGAAAAGGATTAAGGTTCTAAAAGTGGGCACTCGCTGATAATCCTCGCCGATATGTTCACCAAGGCAAGCTTCGCATGGCAAGTTCCAAAGATTGCTTGGACTTGCCGAATGTTTACAGCTACCGAGGTCCCTAGCGACCATCCGAGGCGCAGAAAGAAAACATCCGAGTTTTGTTTGTACACCGTATACATCCGATCCGTATTCATCTCAATTTTTGGGGAATACATCCGTTCGTATGCGCGCACACATCCGGTTTTCATTAGGAACATCCGTATACCGCCGGTACAACTGCTGCATCCAAGGAGAGTTCAAGGCAAGGTGGAGATTTGTTGCATTATGCCTTGAACGCACTAATGCCCCACGATTAGTAGTCGGGGGTCTCACGCCTGGCAATGAGCTGCGAAAACGTAAATTAGCATTATGTAATTAGGTTTTAATTAGAGCGCATATATAAGCTCGAATTAAAACCCTAGCCGTTTTCATGACATTTTACCTCTGTAATTCGCCTCTCTGAATAAAACTCTTTCTCCTCTCTCGCCGTGGACTAGCCAACACAACGCTGGTGAACCACGAAATCCTTGTGTGATTTCTCGCTTCTTCTTCTTTCACATTTTACTTGTTTTCGTTATTGATTGTTGATTTCGCTTCATAACAAACTGCATCGAGCCTAGGGTTCGATTTTCCGCACTTTGTTATTTATCAATAATCGATTTCGAGATGTCCGCATTAACGTGAAAGTCGAGAAGTTTACCGAGGGAGCAGCTTTTGCCTATGGCGATTAAGATGCGCCCCTATTGAAGCAACAGGGTCTGTGGAAGCCTCTTACCGCCAAGTGGAAGGATGCGAATCTGGACGAAGATGAGGAGTTGATGAGTCTAGAAGAAAAGGCGCATTCAACTATCATGCTTTGTCTTGCCGACGATGTCATCGCCAAGTCGCAGATCAAGTTAAGGTCGCCGTTTGTGGTTGAAGCTCGAGAGTCTCAGATATGACAAAATCTTTGACCAAGAAGTTGTTTTTGAAGCAACGGTTATTCACCCTCCGTATGTCCGAAGGTACACTTCAAAGATCATCTTGATAAACTAAATACGATATTAATGGATCTACGTAATATCGAAATTAAGATTGATGATGAAGATGCCGCTTTAATTCATCGCTGGTGTCATTGCCGCTTATCGTATGAGTTTTTCGTGAGACTCGCTTATATCCGCAAGGATACACCGCCTTTAGATGAAGTAAAGAATGCTCTACTTACTAGAGAGGACCGCCACAGGTGGTCGCCGTACAACGTAAAGTGGATCGTCCGTCTGCTTTGCAACAGGAACAAGGCTCAAAAGCCCGGAAAGAAAAAGCCAAAGGAATTTGCCCCAAATTCTAAAGGTTCAAGAAGTATAATTCCAGTGGCAAACGATACTTGTGCTTATTGCAAGAAGAAGGGACATTGGAAGCGTGGATCGTCCCGGGCAAGAATAAATACCAACCTAATAAAAAGGAAGGTGCAAAGAACCGTAGCAAAGGTTGATGGCAAAATGTAAGAAGATCCGCCCTAGTCAGAAATGATCACACCTCCTCTAAAGGTGTGTGGGTCCTCGATTCAGTGCTTCGTATCACATGTGTCCGAACAGAGAGTGGTTTTCAACATATGAGCAGCATTGATGGTGGCAATGTGTCAATGGCAAACAAAGGCACCGCAAGGTAGTTGGGATTGGCTCAATCAGATACTAACGCACGACGGTTATTCTACACTTTGAATGATGTCGCATGTTCCATCAATGACAAAGAGCTTAATATCTCTCAAGACTTCGACACCAAGGGTTTCAGCCAGAGAGGAAGGTGGAGTCATGTATATTTGCAAGGATTCAAAAGTAGTTCTGAAGGTACAAAACGTGGAACGCCAGATTTTCCGGGCAGTTCAACGCTGATGTGGTTTGGCCGCAGCGATGGCATCGGGCCGTAGTTCAAAAAGAGGACATGACTAAGTTATGGCACATGAGACTTGGTCACATGAGTGAAAGGGGTATGCAGATTCTGTCAAGAAAGATCTTCTATGTGGACACAAAGTGCGTAACTTGGAGTTTTGTGAACACTCAGTATTTGGGAAACAACACCGTAGCAAGTTTCCAAAGGGAGTCCACTCACTCAAGGGTACACTTGATTATATCCACGCTGATCGTTGGGGTCCTTCTCGAGTTGAATCACTGGAGGTAGCAGTATTTTTTTGTCAATTATTGATGATTTTTCAAGAATGACTTGGATTTTCATGATGAAGCACAAAAATGAAGCCTTCAAAAATTTCGCATAAAGGAAGGTTCTAGTGGAAAATCAAACAGAAAGAAGGTCAAGAGATTTCGAATCGATAACGGTCTTGAGTTCTGTAATTATGAATTTGATGAATTCGCAAAAATCAAGGGATTGTTCGACATCATACTATCGCATACACACCTCAACGTAATGGTGTTGCGTAACGTATGAACCGAACTTTATCGAGAGGGCAAGATGCATGCTCTCAAATGTCAAGGGTTAGCTAGAAGATTTTGGGCGTATGAAGAAATACAACGCGGCTATCCGATCATTCGTGGGCCTCATACAGTATTGATCAGAAACACCATACGAGGTATGGTCCGTAAGCCTCGCAGATTATTCTTTATTAAAGGTTTTTGGCCAGAATGTTTACTACCATGTTAGTGAAGGCAAGTTAGAGCCAAGAGCGAAGAAGGGTGTTTTTGTAGGTTATGGAACCGAGTTAAGGGATACCGAATATGGTCTCCTTCGAGAACAAAGTTATTCTTAGTCGAAATGTTACTTTTGATGAGAATTCTATATTTAACTCCATTGTGCAAATCCACGCTTCAGGGGAACAAGAGCAGTGTTGATAAACAGTGGAGCCGGAATTCAGCCTGCATAGAGATGAATTACAACACCAAGGTGGAGAATTAGATCAACATGCTACGATGAGCCGTATATGCCTAATGATCACTTCGTTTTGCTTGATCACCAGATCCAGATATCGCTACGTAAACCGATATCACCGGTCAATCTTCTAGTATGGAAATTAGAAATCCGAGTATAGCTCTTGATAGAGCTAGAAGAACAGGAGTTAGAGCTCCCGCCGATATGGTTTCGAGGATATGGTTGCTTATGCATTGCGTGTCGTCAAGAGGTGGACACGTATGAACCGCCTACCCTATAAAGATGTCGCTTTCATGTAGTGAGTCGCATAAGTGGCTTGCCGCAATGGGTGATGAAATGGAATCTCGATAAGAATCGACACTGGAGTTAGTCAAACGACCAAAGGAAAGGAAGATTGTGACTTGCAAGTGGGTCTTCAAGAAAAAGGAAGGAATATCACCTACAGAGGGGTTAAAGTATAAAGCTCGTAGTAGTTGCAAGAGGGTTCACTCGAGAGGGAGGGTGTTGACTATAATGAGATATTCTCACCAAAGAGTCAGCACACTTCTATCAGTGGTGCTACTAGCTATGGTGGCACATCGAATTTAGAACTTGAGCAACTAGATGTGAAGACAAATTTTTCTCGCATGGAGAGTTGGATGAGGAGATTTACATGACCCAACCCGAGGGATTTCAAAGTGTCCTCGAAAAGAAGACTATGTTTGCAAACCAAGAAGTCATTGTATGGACTTAAGCAATCTCCAAGGCAAGTGGTACAAGAAGTTTGACAACTATATGATTGAGCTCTGGCCACAACAGTAAGTCATATGATTGTTGTGTGTATCATGACAAGTGTAAAGATGGTTCGATCATCTATCTTGTTCTCAGATGTAGATGACATGCTCATAGTCGCTAAGCTAAAATCTGATATTCAGAGATTGAAAGATCTCACGAAAATGAGTTTGAAATGAAAGATATGGGTGCCGCTCGTAAAATCTTGGGTATGGAGATTTATAGGAAAGAGAAAAGAAGAAACTCGCTTGTCACGTATGGGTTACATCGTAAGATTTTGTCAAGGTTTGGCATGTCATCAAGCCTATAGATACCCTGGCGCGCGATATTCTTCGCTATCCTCGCAATTTGCACCCCAACTGTCGAGAAGGAATACATGTCGCGTGTTCCTTATGCTAGTGCAATTGGTAGCTTAATGTATGCTATGGTTTGCACTAGACTGACTCGCGCGCATGCCGTTAGTGTTGTCACCGGATATGGGCCAACTCGGGAAAGAACACCGCAAGTCGTGAAGAGGATTTTTCGCTACCTTAGAGGTACATCCGATGTTGGTATTGTTTATGGGAACGAGCCGCAGCTGCTCGTGAATCGTTATTCCGACTTTGACTATGCCGAGATGTTGACAGCAGAAGATCAATGACTCGTTATGTTTTCACTTTAGGAGGTTCTCGCTGTTAGTTGGAAGGCTACTTTGCAACCACGCGACTTTGTCTACAAATCGAGGCGTAGTATATGGCTTTGACAGGTGCTGCTAAGGAGGGAATCGCTGAAAGGACTAGTCGGTGATCTTGGTCTCAGATCATGACCGCAAGCAGAGTGTATCGCGATAGTTTGAGTGCTATATGCCTTGCGAAGGATCAGTTCATCATGAAAGAACGAAGCACATAGACGCGCGATATCATTTTCTCGCGAAATGAGAAAAGGATTAAGGTTCTAAAAGTGGGCATCGCTGATAATCCCGCCGATATGTTCACCAAGGCAAGCTTCGCATGGCAAGTTCCAAAGATTGCTTGACTTGCCGAATGTTTACAGCTGGCCGAGGTCCCCAGCGGACCATCCGAGGCGAGAAAGAAAACATCCGAGTTTTGTTTGTACACCGTATACATCCGATCCGTATTCATCTCCAATTTTTTGGGAATACATCCGTGTCCGTATGCGCTTTTTCGCACACATCCGGTTTTCATTAGGAACATCCGTATATCGCCGGTACAACTGCTGCATCCAAGGAGAGTTCAAGGCAAGGTGGAGATTTGTTGCATTATGCCTTGAACGCACTAATGCCCCACGATTAGTAGTCGGGGGTCTCACCGCCTTGGCCAATGAGCTACGAAAAAACGTAAATTAGCATTATAATTAGGTTTTAATTAGAGCGCATATATAAGCTCGAATTAAAACCCTAGCCGCTTTCATGACATTTTACCTCCGTAATTCGCCTCTCTGAAAAAACTCTTTCTCCCTCTCTCGCCCGTGGACTAGCCAACACAACGCTGGTGAACCACGAAATCCTTGTGTGATTTCTCGCTTCTTCTTCTTTTTCACATTTTACTTGTTTTCGTTATTGATTGTTGATTTCCGCTTCATAACAAACTCGCATCGTGAGCCTAGGTTTCGATTTTCCGCACTTTGTTATTTATCAATAATCGATTTCGGAGATGTCTGGCATTAACGTGAAAGTCGAGAAGTTTACCGGAGGGAGCAGTTTCGGTCTATGGCAGATTAAGATGCGTGCCCTATTGAAGCAACAGGGTCTGTGGAAGCCTCTTACCGCCAAGTGGAAGGATGCGAATCTGGACGAAGATGAGGAGTTGATGAGTCTAGAAGAAAAGGCGCATTCAACTATCATGCTTTGTCTTGCCGACGATGTCATCGCCAAGTCGCAGATCAAGTTAAGGTCGCGGCTTTGTGGTTGAAGCTCGAGAGTCTCAGATATGACAAAATCTTTGACCAAGAAGTTGTTTTTGAAGCAACGGTTATTCACCTCCGTATGTCCGAAGGTACACTTCAAAAGATCATCTTGATAAACTAAATACGATATTAATGGATCTACGTAATATCGAAATTAAGATTGATGATGAAGATGCCGCTTTAATTCTCGCTGGTGTCATTGCCGCTATCGTATGAGTTTTTCGTAGACTCGCTTATATCCGCAAGGATACACCGCCTTTAGATGAAGTAAAGAATGCTCTACTTACTAGAGAGGACCGCCACAGGGTCGCCGTACAACAGTAAAGTGGATCGTCCGTCCGCTTGCAACAGGGAACAAGGCTCAAAAGCCTGGAAAGAAAAAGCCAAAGGAATTTGCCCCAAATTCTAAAGGTTCGAAGAAGTATAATTCCAGGGCAAACGATACTTGTGCTTATTGCAAGAAGAAGGGACATTGGAAGCGTGGATCGCCCGGCAAAAGAATAAATACCAACCTAATAAAAAGGAAGGTGCAAAGAACAGTAGCAGTTGGTTGATGGCAAATGTAAGAAGATCCGCCCTAGTCAGAAATGATCACACCTCCTCTAAAGGTGTGTGGGTCCTCGATTCAGGTGCTTCGTATCACATGTGTCCGAACAGAGAGTGGTTTTCAACATATGAGCAGATTGATGGTGGCAATGTGTCAATGGCAAACAAAGGCACCGTGCAAGGTAGTTGGGATTGGCTCAATCAGATACTTAACGCACGACGGTTATTCTACACTTTGAATGATGTCGCATGTTCCATCAATGACAAAGAGCTTAATATCTCTCAAGACTTCGACACCAAGGGTTTCAGCTTCGTGAGGTGAAGGTGGAGTCATGTATATTTGCAAGGATTCAAAAGTAGTTCGAAGGTACAAAACGTGGAACGTCAGATTTTCCGGGCAGTTCAACGCTGATGTGGTTTGCCGCAGCGGGCATCTACCGTAGTTCGTAAAGAGGACATGACTAAGTTATGGCACATGAGACTTGGTCACATGAGTGAAAGGGGTATGCGATTCTGGCCGAAGAAAGATCTTCTATGTGGACACAAAGTGCGTAACTTGGAGTTTTGTGAACACTGTGTATTTGGGAAACAACACCGTAGCAAGTTTCCAAAGGGAGTCCACTGCACTCAAGGGTACACTTGATTATATCCACGCCGATCGTTGGGGTCCTTCTCGAGTTGAATCACTGGAGGTAGCAGTATTTTTTTGTCAATTATTGATGATTTTTCAAGAATGACTTGGATTTTCATGATGAAGCACAAAAATGAAGCCTTCAAAAATTTCGCATAAAGGAAGGTTCTAGTGGAAAATCAAACAGAAAGAAGGTCAAGAGATTTCGAACCGATAACGGTCTTGAGTTCTCAGAATTATGAATTTGATGAATTCTCGCAAAAATCAAGGGGATTGTTCGACATCATACTATCGCACACACACCTCAAATGTAATGGTGTTGCGTAACGTATGAACCGAACTTTACCGAGAGGCAAGATGCATGCTCTCAAATGTCAAGTTAGCTAGAAGATTTTGGGCGTATAAAAGAAATACAAATGCGGCTATCCGATCATTCGTGGGCCTCATACAGTATTGATCAGAAAAACACCATACGAGGTATGGTCCGTAAGCCTCGCATTATTATTCTTTATTAAAGGTTTTTGGTCAGAATGTTTACTACCATGTTAGTGAAGGCAAGTTAGAGCCAAGAGCGAAGAAGGGTGTTTTTGTAGGTTATGGAACTGAGTTAAGGGATACCGAATATGGTCTCCTTCGAGAACAAAGTTATTCTTAGTCGAAATGTTACTTTTGATGAGAATTCTATATTTAACTCCATTGTGCAAATCTACGCTTGCAGGAACAAGAGCAAAGGTTGATAAACAGTGGAGCCGGAATTCAGCCTCAGATAGAGATGAATTACAACACCAAGGTGGAGAATTAGATCAACATGCTGCGATGAGCCGATATGCCTAATGATCAGTCGGTTTTGCTTGATCAGCCAGATCCAGATACTGCTACAGAAACTGATATCACTGGTCAATCTTCTAGTATGGAAATTAGAAATCCGAGTATAGCTCTTGATAGAGCTAGAAGAACAGGAGTTAGAGCTCCTGTCAGATATGGTTTCGAGGATATGGTTGCTTATGCATTGCAGGTCGCTGAAGAGGTGGACACGTATGAACCGCCTACCTATAAAGATGTCGTTTCATGTAGTGAGTCGCATAAGTGGCTTGGTCTGCAATGGGTGATGAAATGGAATCTCCGGATAAGAATCGACACGGGAGTTAGTCAAACGACCAAAGGAAAGGAAGATTGTGACTTGCAAGTGGGTCTTCAAGAAAAAGGAAGGAATATCACCTACAGAGGGGTTAAAGTATAAAGCTCGTGTAGTTGCAAGAGGGTTCACTCAGAGGGAGGGTGTTGACTATAATGAGATATTCTCACCAGTAGTCAGGCACACTTCTATCAGGGTGCTACTAGCTATGGTGGCACATCAGAATTTAGAACTTGAGCAACTAGATGTGAAGACAAACTTTTCCGCATGGAGAGTTGGATGAGGAGATTTACATGACCCAACCAGAGGGATTTCAAAGTCCTCGAAAAGAAGACTATGTTTGCAAACCAAGAAGTCATTGTATGGACTTAAGCAATCTCCAAGGCAAGGGTACAAGAAGTTTGACAACTATATGATTGAGCTCTTACAACACAGTAAGTCCATATGATTGTTGTGTGTATCATGACAAGTGTAAAGATGGTTCGATCATCTATCTTGTTCTGTATGTAGATGACATGCTCATAGCTGCTAAGCTAAAATCTGATATTCAGAGATTGAAAGATCTGCTGAGTGCTGAGTTTGAAATGAAAGATATGGGTGCTGCTCAGAAAATCTTGGGTATGGAGATTTATAGGGAAAGAGAAAAGAAGAAACTCGCTTGTCACGTATGGGTTACATTCGTAAGATTTTGTCAAGGTTTGGCATGTCATCAATGGCCTCATAGATACCCTGGCGTCGCGCGATATTCGGTTATCCTCGCAATTTGCACCCCAATCAAGTGCCGAGAAGGAATACATGTCGCGTGTTCCTTATGCTAGTGCAATTGGTAGCTTAATGTATGCTATGGTTTGCACTAGACTCGACCTCGCGCATGTCGTTAGTGTTGTCACCGGTATATGGGCCAACTCGGGAAAGAACACCGCAAGTCGTGAAGAGGATTTTTCGCTACCTTAGAGGTACATCCGATGTTGGTATTGTTTATGGGAACGAGCCGCAGCGGCTCGAGAATCGTTATTCCGACTCGGACTATGCCGAGATGTTGACAGCAGGTAGATCAATGATCGGTTATGTTTTCACTTTAGGAGGTTCTGCTTGTTAGTTGGAAGGCTACTTTGCACCCACACGCGACTTTGTCTACAAATCGAGGCAGAGTATATGGCTTTGACGTAAGCCGCTAAGGAGGGAATCGCTTGAAAGGACTAGTCGGTGATCTTGGTCTCGATCATGACCGCGCGCAGAGTGTAACGCGATAGTTTGAGTGCTATATGCCTTGGCGAAGGATCAGTTCATCATGAAAGAACGAAGCACATAGACGCATGATATCATTTTCTCGCGAAATGAGAAAAGGATTAAGGTTCTAAAAGTGGGCACCGCTGATAATCCCGCCGATATGTTCACCAAGGCAAGCTTCGCATGGCAAGTTCCAAAGATTGCTTGGACTTGCCGAATGTTTATAGCTTGCCGAGGTCCCTAGCGACCATCCGAGGCGCAGAAAGAAAACATCCGAGTTTTGTTTGTACACCGTATACATCCGATCCGTATTCATCTCAATTTTTTGGGAATACATCCGTGTCCGTATGCGTTTTTCGCACACATCCGGTTTTCATTAGGAACATCCGTATATCGCCGGGTACAATCTGCTGCATCCAAGGAGAGTTCAAGGCAAGGTGGAGATTTGTTGCATTATGCCTTGAACGCACTAATGCCCCACGATTAGTAGTCGGGGGTCTCGCTGCCCGGTCAGCGAGCGGGCGAAAACGTAAATTAGCATTATGTAATTAGGTTTTAATTAGAGCGCATATATAAGCTCGAATTAAAACCCCAGCCGCTTTCATGACATTTTACCTCTGTAATTCGCCTCTCTGAATAAAACTCTTTCTCCTCTCTCTCGCCCGTGGACTAGCCAACACAACGCTTGGTGAACCACGTAAATCCTTGTGTGATTTCTCGCTTCTTCTTCTTTCACATTTTACTTGTTTTCGTTATTGATTGTTGATTTCCGCTTTCATAACAAACTGTATCGAGCCTAGGGTTCGATTTTCCGCACTTTGTTATTTATCAATAATCGATTTCGAGATGTCCGCATTAACGTGAAAGTCGAGAAGTTTACCGAGGGAGCGCTTTCGGCTATGGCGATTAAGATGCGTGCCCTATTGAAGCAACAGTGGTCTCGGGAAGCCTCTTACCGCCAAGTGGAAGGATGCGAATCGACGAAGATGAGGAGTTGATGAGTCTAGAAGAAAAGGCGCATTCAACTATCATGCTTTGTCTTGCCGACGATGTCATCGCCAAGTCGCAGATCAAGTTAAGGTCACGGCTTGTGGTTGAAGCTCGAGAGTCTCAGATATGACAAAATCTTTGACCAAGAAGTTGTTTTTGAAGCAACGGTTATTCACCTCCGTATGTCCGAAGGTACACTTCAAAGATCATCTTGATAAACTAAATACGATATTAATGGATCTACGTAATATCGAAATTAAGATTGATGATGAAGATGCCGCTTTAATTCTCATGGTGTCATTGCCGCTTATCGTATGAGTTTTTCGTGAGACTCGCTTATATCCGCAAGGATACACCGCCTTTAGATGAAGTAAAGAATGCTCTACTTACTAGAGAGGACCGCCACAGGTCGCCGGTACAACAGTAAAGTGGATCGTCCGGTCTGCTTGCAACAGGAACAAGGCTCAAAAGCCCGGAAAGAAAAAGCCAAAGGAATTTGCCCCAAATTCTAAAGGTTCAAGAAGTATAATTCCAGGCAAACGATACTTGTGCTTATTGCAAGAAGAAGGGACATTGGAAGCGTGGATCGCCCCGGGCAAGAATAAATACCAACCTAATAAAAAGGAAGGTGCAAAGAAAGCCGTAGTAGTTGGTTGATGGCACTGTAAGAAGATCCGCCCTAGTCAAGAAATGATCACACCTCCTCTAAAGGTGTGTGGGTCCTCGATTCAGTGCTTCGATCACATGTGTCCGAACAGAGTGGTGGTTTTCAACATATGAGCAGCATTGATGGTGGCAATGTGTCAATGGCAAACAAAGGCACCGCAAGGTAGTTGGGATTGGCTCAATCAGATACTTAACGCACGACGGGTTATTCTACACTTTGAATGATGTCGCATGTTCCATCAATGACAAAGAGCTTAATATCTCTCAAGACTTCGACACCAAGGGTTTCAGCCAGAGGTGAAGGTGGAGTCATGTATATTTGCAAGGATTCAAAAGTAGTTCTGAAGGTACAAAACGTGGAACGTCAGATTTTCCGGCAGTTCAACGCTGATGTGGTTTGCCGCAGCGGGCATCTACCGTAGTTCGTAAAGAGGACATGACTAAGTTATGGCACATGAGACTTGGTCACATGAGTGAAAGGGGTATGCGTGATTCTCATCAAGAAAGATCTTCTATGTGGACACAAAGTGCGTAACTTGGAGTTTTGTGAACACTGTATTTGGGAAACAACACCGTAGCAAGTTTCCAAAGGGAGTCCATCGTACAAGGGTACACTTGATTATATCCACGCCGATCGTTGGGGTCCTTCTCGAGTTGAATCACTTGGAGGTAGCAGTATTTTTTTGTCAATTATTGATGATTTTTCAAGAATGACTTGGATTTTCATGATGAAGCACAAAAATGAAGCCTTCAAAAATTTCGCATAAAGGAAGGTTCTAGTGGAAAATCAAACAGAAAGAAGGTCAAGAGATTTCGAATCGATAACGGTCTTGAGTTCTCAGAATTATGAATTTGATGAATTCTCGCAAAATCAAGGGATTGTTCGACATCATACTATCGCATACACACCTCAACAGTAATGGTGTTGCGTAACGTATGAACCGAACTTTTACCGGAGAGGGCAAGATGCATGCTCTCAAATGTCAAGTTAGCTAGAAGATTTTGGCGTAAGTATAAATAAATACAAATGCGGCTATCCGATCATTCGTGGGCCTCATACAGTATTGATCAGAAACACCATACGAGGTATGGTCCGTAAGCCTCAGATTATTCTTTTTATTAAAGGTTTTTGGTCAGAATGTTTACTACCATGTTAGTGAAGGCAAGTTAGAGCCAAGAGCGAAGAAGGGTGTTTTTGTAGGTTATGGAACCGAGTTAAGGGATACCGAATATGGTCTCCTTCGAGAACAAAGTTATTCTTAGTCGAAATGTTACTTTTGATGAGAATTCTATATTTAACTCCATTGTGCAAATCCACAGCTGCAGGAACAAGAGCAAAGTGTTGATAAACAGTGGAGCCGAATTCATTGCATGTAGATGAATTACAACACCAAGGTGGAGAATTAGATCAACATGCTACGATGAGCCGATATGCCTAATGATCACTTCGGTTTTGCTTGATCACCAGATCCAGATATCGCTACGTAAACCGATATCACCGGGTCAATCTTCTAGTATGGAAATTAGAAATCCGAGTATAGCTCTTGATAGAGCTAGAAGAACAGGAGTTAGAGCTCCCGCCGATATGGTTTCGAGGATATGGTTGCTTATGCATTGCAGTGTCGTCAAGAGGTGGACACGTATGAACCGCTCTACCTATAAAGATGTCGTTTCATGTAGTGAGTCGCATAAGTGGCTTGGTCGCAATGGGTGATGAAATGGAATCTCTCCTGATAAGAATCGACTGGAGTTAGTCAAACGACCAAAGGAAAGGAAGATTGTGACTTGCAAGTGGGTCTTCAAGAAAAAGGAAGGAATATCACCTACAGAGGGGTTAAAGTATAAAGCTCGTGTAGTTGCAAGAGGGTTCACTCGCAGGGAGGGTGTTGACTATAATGAGATATTCTCACCAAAGAGTCGTGCACACTTCTATCAGTGGTGCTACTAGCTATGGTGGCACATCGTAATTTAGAACTTGAGCAACTAGATGTGAAGACAAATTTTTCTGCATGGAGAGTTGGATGAGGAGATTTACATGACCCAACCAGAGGGATTTCAGTGTCCCGAAAAGAAGACTATGTTTGCAAACCAAGAAGAAGTCATTGTATGGACTTAAGCAATCTCCAAGGCAAAGGGTACAAGAAGTTTGACAACTATATGATTGAGCTCTGCACAAATGTAAGTCCATATGATTGTTGTGTGTATCATGACAAGTGTAAAGATGGTTCGATCATCTATCTTGTTCTCAGTATGTAGATGACATGCTCATAGTCGCTAAGCTAAAATCTGATATTCAGAGATTGAAAGATCTCACTGAGTCCGAGTTTGAAATGAAAGATATGGGTGCCGCTCGTAAAATCTTGGGTATGGAGATTTATAGGAAAGAGAAAAGAAGAAACTCGCTTGTCACGTATGGGTTACATTCGTAAGATTTTGTCAAGGTTTGGCATGTCATCAAGCCTATAGATACCCTGGCGTCGCGCGATATTCGGTTATCCTCGTAATTTGCACCCCAACTGTCGAGAAGGAATACATGTCGCGTGTTCCTTATGCTAGTGCAATTGGTAGCTTAATGTATGCTATGGTTTGCACTAGACCTCGACTCTCGCGCATGCCGTTAGTGTTGTCGGGCCAGATATGGGCCAACTCGGGAAAGAACACCGCAAGCCGTGAAGAGGATTTTTCGCTACCTTAGAGGTACATCCGATGTTGGTATTGTTTATGGGAACGAGCCGCAGCGGCTCAAGAATCGTTTATTCCGACTCGACTATGCCGAGATGTTGACAGCAGTAAGATCAATGATCGGTTATGTTTTCACTTTAGGAGGTTCTCGCTGTTAGTTGGAAGGCTACTTTGCACCCACAGCGACTTTGTCTACAAATCGAGGCAGAGTATATGGCTTTGACGTGTAGCCGCTAAGGAGGGAATCGTTGAAAGGACTAGTCGGTGATCTTGGTCTCGCATCATGACCGTGCAAGAGTGTAACGCGATAGTTTGAGTGCTATATGCCTTGCGGCGGATCAGTTCATCATGAAAGAACGAAGCACATAGACGTGCGATATCATTTTCTCGCGAAATGAGAAAAGGATTAAGGTTCTAAAAGTGGGCACCGCTGATAATCCCGCCGATATGTTCACCAAGGCAAGCCCGCATGGCAAGTTCCAAATTGCTTGACTTGCCGAATGTTTACAGCTGGCCGAGGTCCCTAGCGACCCATCCGAGGCGAGAAAGAAAACATCCGAGTTTTGTTTGTACACCGTATACATCCGATCCGTATTCATCCAATTTTTGGGGAATACATCCGTGTCCGTATGCGTTTTTCGCACACATCCGGTTTTCATTAGGAACATCCGTATATCACCGTACAACTGCTGCATCCGAAGGAGAGTTCAAGGCAAGGTGGAGATTTGTTGCATTATGCCTTGAACGCACTAATGCCCCACGATTAGTAGTCGGGGTCTCGCGCCTGGCCAATGAGCGCGCGAAAAACGTAAATTAGCATTATGTAATTAGGTTTTAATTAGAGCGCATATATAAGCTCGAATTAAAACCCTAGCCGCTTTCATGACATTTTACCTCTGTAATTCGCCTCTCTGAAAAAACTCTTTCTCCTCTCTCGCCCGTGGACTAGCCAACACAACGCTGGTGAACCACGTAAATCCTTGTGTGATTTCGCTTCTCTTCTTCTTTCACATTTTACTTGTTTTCGTTATTGATTGTTGATTTCGCTTCATAACAAACTCGTATCGTGAGCCTAGGTTCGATTTTCCGCACTTTGTTATTTATCAATAATCGATTTCGAGATGTCCGCATTAACGTGAAAGTCGAGAAGTTTACCGGAGGGAGCGCTTTCGCCTATGGCGATTAAGATGCGTGCCCTATTGAAGCAACAGTGTCCGTGGGAAGCCTCTTACCGCCAAGTGGAAGGATGCGAATCGACGAAGATGAGGAGTTGATGAGTCTAGAAGAAAAGGCGCATTCAACTATCATGCTTTGTCTTGCCGACGATGTCATCGCCAAGTCGCAGATCAAGTTAAGGTCGCGGCTTTGTGGTTGAAGCTCGAGAGTCTCAGATATGACAAAATCTTTGACCAAGAAGTTGTTTTTGAAGCAACGGTTATTCAAATTTCCCGATGTCCGAAGGTACACTTCAAAAGATCATCTTGATAAACTAAATACGATATTAATGGATCTACGTAATATCGAAATTAAGATTGATGATGAAGATGCCGCTTTAATTCTCGTTGGTGTCATTGCCGCTTATCGTATGAGTTTTTCGTGAGACTCGCTTATATCCGCAAGGATACACCGCCTTTAGATGAAGTAAAGAATGCTCTACTTACTAGAGAGGACCGCCACAGTGGTCGCCGTACAACAGTAAAGTGGATCGTCCGTCCTGCTTGCAACAGGAACAAGGCTCAAAAGCCCGGAAAGAAAAAGCCAAAGGAATTTGCCCCAAATTCTAAAGGTTCAAGAAGTATAATTCCAGTGGCAAACGATACTTGTGCTTATTGCAAGAAGAAGGGACATTGGAAGCGTGGATCGTCCCGGCAAAGAATAAATACCAACCTAATAAAAAGGAAGGTGCAAAGAAATTGTAGTAGTTGGTTGATGGCAAACTCGTAAGAAGATCCGCCCTAGTCAGCAAATGATCACACCTCCTCTAAAGGTGTGTGGGTCCTCGATTCAGTGCTTCGTATCACATGTGTCCGAACAGAGTGGTTTTCAACATATGAGCAGATTGATGGTGGCAATGTGTCAATGGCAAACAGCAGGCATCTGCAAGGTAGTTGGGATTGGCTCAATCAGATACTAACGCACGACGATCGTTATTCTACACTTTGAATGATGTCGCATGTTCCATCAATGACAAAGAGCTTAATATCTCTCAAGACTTCGACACCAAGGGTTTCAGCCAGAGGTGAAGGTGGAGTCATGTATATTTGCAAGGATTCAAAAGTAGTTCGAAGGTACAAAACGTGGAACGTCAGATTTTCCGCAGTTCAACGCTGATGTGGTTTGCCGCAGCTGGCATCTACCGTAGTTCGTAAAGAGGACATGACTAAGTTATGGCACATGAGACTTGGTCACATGAGTGAAAGGGGTATGCAGATTCTCATCGAAGAAAGATCTTCTATGTGGACACAAAGTGCGTAACTTGGAGTTTTGTGAACACTGTATATTTGGGAAACAACACCGTAGCAAGTTTCCAAAGGGAGTCCATCGCACTCAAGGGTACACTTGATTATATCCACGCTGATCGTTGGGGTCCTTCTCGAGTTGAATCGGTTGAGGTAGCAGGTATTTTTGTCAATTATTGATGATTTTTCAAGAATGACTTGGATTTTCATGATGAAGCACAAAAATGAAGCCTTCAAAAATTTCGATAAAGGAAGGTTCTAGTGGAAAATCAAACAGAAAGAAGGTCAAGAGATTTCGAACCGATAACGGTCTTGAGTTCTCAGAATTATGAATTTGATGAATTCTCGCAAAATCAAGGGGGATTGTTCGACATCATACTATCGCATACACACCCTCAACAGAATGGTGTTGCGTAACGTATGAACCGAACTTTACCGGAGAGGGCAAGATGCATGCTCTCAAATGTCAAGGTTAGCTAGAAGATTTTGGGCGTATGCAGAAATACAATACTGCGTGCTATCCGATCATTCGTGGGCCTCATACAGTATTGATCAGAAACACCATACGAGGTATGGTCCGTAAGCCTCACAGATTATTCTTTTTATTAAAGGTTTTTGGTCAGAATGTTTACTACCATGTTAGTGAAGGCAAGTTAGAGCCAAGAGCGAAGAAGGGTGTTTTTGTAGGTTATGGAACTGAGTTAAGGGATACCGAATATGGTCTCCTTCGAGAACAAAGTTATTCTTAGTCGAAATGTTACTTTTGATGAGAATTCTATATTTAACTCCATTGTGCATCCACGATTCAGCAGGAACAAGAGCAGTTGTTGATAAACAGTGGAGCCGGAATTCATTCTGATGAGAGATGAATTACAACACCAAGGTGGAGAATTAGATCAACATGCTACGAGATGAGCCGATATGCCTAATGATCACGGTTTTGCTTGATCACCAGATCCAGATCTCGCTACGTAAACCGATATCACCGGGTCAATCTTCTAGTATGGAAATTAGAAATCCGAGTATAGCTCTTGATAGAGCTAGAAGAACAGAGTTAGAGCTCCCGCCGATATGGTTTCGAGGATATGGTTGCTTATGCATTGCAGTCGTCAAGAGGTGGACACGTATGAACCGCCTACCTATAAAGATGTCGTTTCATGTAGTGAGTCGCATAAGTGGCTTGGTCGCGCAATGGGTGATGAAATGGAATCTCTCGGATAAGAATCGACACTGGAGTTAGTCAAACGACCAAAGGAAAGGAAGATTGTGACTTGCAAGTGGGTCTTCAAGAAAAAGGAAGGAATATCACCTACAGAGGGGTTAAAGTATAAAGCTCGTGTAGTTGCAAGAGGGTTCACTCGCAGAGGAGAGGTGTTGACTATAATGAGATATTCTCACCAAAGAGTCGTGCACACTTCTATCAGGTGCTACTAGCTATGGTGGCACATCGAATTTAGAACTTGAGCAACTAGATGTGAAGACAAATTTTTCTCGCATGGAGAGTTGGATGAGGAGATTTACATGACCCAACCAGAGGGATTTCAAAGTGTCCTCGAAAAGAAGACTATGTTTGCAAACCAAGAAGTCATTGTATGGACTTAAGCAATCTCCAAGGCAAAGGGTACAAGAAGTTTGACAACTATATGATTGAGCTCTGCCACAAATGTAAGTCCATATGATTGTTGTGTGTATCATGACAAGTGTAAAGATGGTTCGATCATCTATCTTGTTCTGTATGTAGATGACATGCTCATAGTCCGCTAAGCTAAAATCGATATTCAGAGATTGAAAGATCTCACGAAACTCCGAGTTTGAAATGAAAGATATGGGTGCCGCTCGTAAAATCTTGGGTATGGAGATTTATAGGAAAGAGAAAAGAAGAAACTCGCTTGTCACGTATGGGTTACATTCGTAAGATTTTGTCAAGGTTTGGCATGTCATCAGTGGGCCTATAGATACCCCAAGTCGTCGCGCATATTCGGTTATCCTCGAATTTGCACCCCAACTGTCGAGAAGGAATACATGTCGCGTGTTCCTTATGCTAGTGCAATTGGTAGCTTAATGTATGCTATGGTTTGCACTAGACCGACCTCGCGCATGCCGTTAGTGTTGTCGATCGGTATATGGGCCAACTCGGGAAAGAACACCGCAAGTCGTGGAAGAGGATTTTTCGCTACCTTAGAGGTACATCCGATGTTGGTATTGTTTATGGGAACGAGCCGCAGCTTGCTCGCAGAATCGTTATTCCGACTCGGACTATCTTTGAGATGTTGACAAAGCAGAAGATCAATGACCGGTTATGTTTTCACTTTAGGAGGTTCTCGTTGTTAGTTGGAAGGCTACTTTGCGATCCACGTGACTTTGTCTACAACCGAGGCGAGTATATGGCTTTGACGTGCCGCTAAGGAGGGAATCGCTTGAAAGGACTAGTCGGTGATCTTGGTCTCGCATCATGACCGCAGCGAGAGTGTAACGCGATAGTTTGAGTGCTATATGCCTTGCGAAGGATCAGGTTCATCATGAAAGAACGAAGCACATAGACGCGTGCGATATCATTTTTTTCTCGCGAAATGAGAAAAGGATTAAGGTTCTAAAAGTGGGCACCGCGATAATCCTGCCGATATGTTCACCAAGGCAAGCTTCGCATGGCAAGTTCCAGCATTGCTTGGACTTGCTGAATGTTTACAGTTGCTGAGGTCCCTAGCGGACCATCTGAGGCAGAGAAAGAAAACATCTGAGTTTTGTTTGTACACCTGGTATACATCTGATCTGGTATTCATCTGAATTTTTTGGGGAATACATCCGTGTATCCGTATGCGCGCACGCACACATCCGGTTTTCATTAGGAACATCCGTATATCACCGTACAATCTGCTGCATCCGGAAGGAGAGTTCAAGGCAAGGTGGAGATTTGTTGCATTATGCCTTGAACGCACTAATGCCCCACGATTAGTAGTCGGGGGTCTCGCTGCCCGGTCAGCGAGCGGGCGAAAACGTAAATTAGCATTATGTAATTAGGTTTTAATTAGAGCGCATATATAAGCTCGAATTAAAACCCTAGCCGTTTTCATGACATTTTACCTCTGTAATTCGCCTCTCTGAATAAAACTCTTTCTCCCTCTCTGCCCGTGGACTAGCCAACACAACGTTGGTGAACCACGTAAATCCTTGTGTGATTTCTGCTTCTCTTCTTCTTTCACATTTTACTTGTTTTCGTTATTGATTGTTGATTTCCGTTTCATAACAAACTGGTATCAGAGCCTAGGGTTCGATTTTCCGCACTTTGTTATTTATCAATAATCGATTTCGGAGATGTCTGGCATTAACGTGAAAGTCGAGAAGTTTACCGGAGGGAGCAGTTTCGGTCTATGGCAGATTAAGATGCGTGCCCTATTGAAGCAACAGGGTCTGTGGAAGCCTCTTACCGCCAAGTGGAAGGATGCGAATCTGGACGAAGATGAGGAGTTGATGAGTCTAGAAGAAAAGGCGCATTCAACTATCATGCTTTGTCTTGCCGACGATGTCATCGCTGAAGTCGCAGATCAAGTTAAGGCTGCCGGTTTGTGGTTGAAGCTCGAGAGTCTGTATATGACAAAATCTTTGACCAAGAAGTTGTTTTTGAAGCAACGGTTATTCAGCCTCCGTATGTCCGAAGGTACACTTCTGAAAGATCATCTTGATAAACTAAATACGATATTAATGGATCTACGTAATATCGAAATTAAGATTGATGATGAAGATGCCGCTTTAATTCTGTTGGTGTCATTGCCGCTTATCGTATGAGTTTTTCGTAGACTCGCTTTATATCCGCAAGGATACACCGCCTCTTTAGATGAAGTAAAGAATGCTCTACTTACTAGAGAGGACCGCCACAGGGTCGCTGGTACAACAGAAAGTGGATCGTCTGGTCTGTTTGCAACAGGGAACAAGGCTCAAAAGCCTGGAAAGAAAAAGCCAAAGGAATTTGCCCCAAATTCTAAAGGTTCGAAGAAGTATAATTCCAGGGCAAACGATACTTGTGCTTATTGCAAGAAGAAGGGACATTGGAAGCGTGGATCGTCCGGCAAAGAATAAATACCAACCTAATAAAAAGGAAGGTGCAAAGAACCGTGCAGTAGCGGTGGTTGATGGCACTCGTAAGAAGATCCGCCCTAGTCGCAAATGATCACACCTCCTCTAAAGGTGTGTGGGTCCTCGATTCAGTGCTTCGTATCACATGTGTCCGAACAGAGTGGTTTTCAACATATGAGCAGATTGATGGTGGCAATGTGTCAATGGCAAACAATCACAAATCCGCAAGGTAGTTGGGATTGGCTCAATCAGATACGAACGCACGACGGGTTATTCTACACTTTGAATGATGTCGGGCATGTTCCATCAATGACAAAGAGCTTAATATCTCTCAACCCTCGACACCAAGGGTTTCAGGCCAGAGGTGAAGGTGGAGTCATGTATATTTGCAAGGATTCAAAAGTAGTTCGAAGGTACAAAACGTGGAACGTCAGTATTTTCCGGCAGTTCAACGTTGATGGGGTTTGCCGCAGCAGGGCATCACCGTAGTTCGTAAAGAGGACATGACTAAGTTATGGCACATGAGACTTGGTCACATGAGTGAAAGGGGTATGCGATTCTCGTCAAAGAAAGATCTTCTATGTGGACACAAAGTGCGTAACTTGGAGTTTTGTGAACACTGTATTTGGGAAACAACACCGTAGCAAGTTTCCAAAGGGAGTCCATCAGTACCAAGGGTACACTTGATTATATCCACGCTGATCGTTGGGGTCCTTCTCGAGTTGAATCAGTTGGAGGTAGCAGTATTTTTGTCAATTATTGATGATTTTTCAAGAATGACTTGGATTTTCATGATGAAGCACAAAAATGAAGCCTTCAAAAATTTCGAGATAAAGGAAGGTTCTAGTGGAAAATCAAACAGAAAGAAGGTCAAGAGATTTCGAATCGATAACGGTCTTGAGTTCGTAATTATGAATTTGATGAATTCGCAAAATCGAAGGGATTGTTCGACATCATACTATCGCACACACACCTCAACGTAATGGTGTTGCGAACGTATGAACCGAACTTTCTTTGGAGAGGGCAAGATGCATGCTCTCAAATCTTTGGGTTAGCTAGAAGATTTTGGGCGACGCGAAAATACAGCCGTGCTATCCGATCATTCGTGGGCCTCATACAGTGTATTGATCAGAAACACCATACGAGGTATGGTCCGTAAGCCTACAGATTATTCTTTATTAAAGGTTTTTGGTCAGAATGTTTACTACCATGTTAGTGAAGGCAAGTTAGAGCCAAGAGCGAAGAAGGGTGTTTTTGTAGGTTATGGAACTGGAGTTAAGGGATACCGAATATGGTCTCCTTCTGAGAACAAAGTTATTCTTAGTCGAAATGTTACTTTTGATGAGAATTCTATATTTAACTCCATTGTGCAGTCCACAGTTGCAGGGAACAATAGCAGTGTTGATAAACAGGTGGAGCTGGAATTCAGCTCAGACAGAGATGAATTACAGCACCAAGGTGGAGAATTAGATCAACATGCTACGGATGAGCCGATATATGCCTAATGATCACTTGGTTTGCTTGATCACCAGATCCAGATCTCGCTACGTAAACCGATATCACTGGTCAATCTTCTAGTATGGAAATTAGAAATCCGAGTATAGCTCTTGATAGAGCTAGAAGAACAGGAGTTAGAGCTCCTGTCAGATATGGTTTCGAGGATATGGTTGCTTATGCATTGCAGGTCGCTGAAGAGGTGGACACGTATGAACCGTCTACCTATAAAGATGCTTTATTTCATGTAGTGAGTCGACAAGTGGCTTGCTGCAATGGGTGATGAAATGGAATCTCTGGATAAGAATCAGACCTGGGAGTTAGTCAAACGACCAAAGGAAAGGAAGATTGTGACTTGCAAGTGGGTCTTCAAGAAAAAGGAAGGAATATCACCTACAGAGGGGTTAAAGTATAAAGCTCGTGTAGTTGCAAGAGGGTTCACTCAGAGGGAGGGTGTTGACTATAATGAGATATTCTCACCAAAGAGTCAGCACACTTCTATCAGGTGCTACTAGCTATGGTGGCACATCGAAATTTAGAACTTGAGCAACTAGATGTGAAGACAAATTTTTCTCGCATGGAGAGTTGGATGAGGAGATTTACATGACCCAACCAGGAGGATTTCAAAGTGTCCCGAAAAAGAAGACTATGTTTGCAAACCAAGAAGTCATTGTATGGACTTAAGCAATCTCCAAGGCAGTGGTACAAGAAGTTTGACAACTATATGATTGAGCTCGGTTACAACAGAAGTCCATATGATTGTTGTGTGTATCATGACAAGTGTAAAGATGGTTCGATCATCTATCTTGTTTCTGTATGTAGATGACATGCTCATAGTCGCTAAGCTAAAATCGATATTCGAGAGATTGAAAGATCTGCTGAGTCTTTGAGTTTGAAATGAAAGATATGGGTGCCGCTTTCGAAAATCTTGGGTATGGAGATTTATAGGAAAGAGAAAAGAAGAAACTCGCTTGTCACGTAAGGGTTACATTCGAAAGATTTTGTCAAGGTTTGGCATGTCATCAGTGAAGCCTATAGATACCCCAAGTCTTCGCGCATATTCGGTTATCCTCGAATTTGCACCCCAACTGGCGAGAAGGAATACATGTCGCGTGTTCCTTATGCTAGTGCAGTTGGTAGCTTAATGTATGCTATGGTTTGCACTAGACCTGACCTCGCGCATGCTGTTAGTGTTGTCAGTCGGTATATGGGCCAACCTGGGAAAGAACACTGGCAAGCTGTGAAGAGGATTTTTCGCTACCTTAGAGGTACATCTGATGTTGGTATTGTTTATGGGAACGAGCCGCAGTGCTCAGTAACTGGTTATTCCGACTCGGACTATGCTGGAGATGTTGACAGCAGAAGATCAATGACTGGTTATGTTTTCACTTTAGGAGGTTCTGTTGTTAGTTGGAAGGCTACTTTGCGTCCACGACTTTTGTCTACAAGCGAGGCGAGTATATGGCTTTGACAGAAGCTGCTAAGGAGGGAATCTGGTTGAAAGGACTAGTCGGTGATCTTGGTCTGCATCATGACCGTGCAGTAGTGTACTGCGATAGTTTGAGTGCTATATGCCTTGCGAAGGATCAGGTTCATCATGAAAGAACGAAGCACATAGACGTGCGATATCATTTTCTGCGAAATGAGAAAAGGATTAAGGTTCTAAAAGTGGGCACTGCTGATAATCCTGCTGATATGTTCACCAAGGCAGTTCCGCATGGCAAGTTCCAGCATTGCTTGGACTTGCTGAATGTTTACTGATTCTTTGAGGTCCCTAGCGGACCATCCGAGGCGCGAGAAAAGAAAACATCTGAGTTTTGTTTGTACACCTGGTATACATCTGATCTGGTATTCATCTGAATTTTTTGGGGAATACATCTGTGTCTGGTATGCGTTTTTTCGCACACATCTGGTTTTCATTAGGAACATCTGGTATACTGCTGGTACAATCTGTTGCATCTGAAGGAGAGTTCAAGGCAAGGTGGAGATTTGTTGCATTATGCCTTGAACGCACTAATGCCCCACGATTAGTAGTCGGGGGTCTCGCTGCCCGGTCAGCGAGCGGGCGAAAACGTAAATTAGCATTATGTAATTAGGTTTTAATTAGAGCGCATATATAAGCTCGAATTAAAACCCTAGCCGTTTTCATGACATTTTACCTCTGTAATTCGCCTCTCTGAATAAAACTCTTTCTCCCTCTCTGCCCGTGGACTAGCCAACACAACGTTGGTGAACCACGTAAATCCTTGTGTGATTTCTGCTTCTCTTCTTCTTTCACATTTTACTTGTTTTCGTTATTGATTGTTGATTTCCGTTTCATAACAAACTGGTATCAGAGCCTAGGGTTCGATTTTCCGCACTTTGTTATTTATCAATAATCGATTTCGGAGATGTCTGGCATTAACGTGAAAGTCGAGAAGTTTACCGGAGGGAGCAGTTTCGGTCTATGGCAGATTAAGATGCGTGCCCTATTGAAGCAACAGGGTCTGTGGAAGCCTCTTACCGCCAAGTGGAAGGATGCGAATCTGGACGAAGATGAGGAGTTGATGAGTCTAGAAGAAAAGGCGCATTCAACTATCATGCTTTGTCTTGCCGACGATGTCATCATTTGAAGTCGCAGATCAAGTTAAGGCTGCCGGTTTGTGGTTGAAGCTCGAGAGTCTGTATATGACAAAATCTTTGACCAAGAAGTTGTTTTTGAAGCAACGGTTATTCAGCCTCCGTATGTCCGAAGGTACACTTCTGAAAGATCATCTTGATAAACTAAATACGATATTAATGGATCTACGTAATATCGAAATTAAGATTGATGATGAAGATGCCGCTTTAATTCTGTTGGTGTCATTGCCGCTATCGTATGAGTTTTTCGTAGACTCGTTTATATCTGGCAAGGATACACTGTCTTTAGATGAAGTAAAGAATGCTCTACTTACTAGAGAGGACCGCCACAGGTCAGTTGTACAACAGAAAGTGGATCGTCTGGTCTGTTTGCAACAGGGAACAAGGCTCAAAAGCCTGGAAAGAAAAAGCCAAAGGAATTTGCCCCAAATTCTAAAGGTTCGAAGAAGTATAATTCCAGGGCAAACGATACTTGTGCTTATTGCAAGAAGAAGGGACATTGGAAGCGTGATATCTCTGGCGATGCGACTACCAACCTAATAAAAAGGAAGGTGCAAAGAAATGGTAGTAGCGATGGTTGATGGCGGCTCGAGAAGAAGATCGGCCCTAGTCAGCAAATGATCACACCTCCTCTAAAGGTGTGTGGGTCCTCGATTCAGTGCTTCGTATCACATGTGTCCGAACAGAGTGGTTTTCAACATATGAGCAGATTGATGGTGGCAATGTGTCAATGGCAAACAGTCTATCTGCAAGGTAGTTGGGATTGGCTCAATCGGATACTGAACGCACGGCCGGGTTATTCTACACTTTGAATGATGTCGGGCATGTTCCATCAATGACAAAGAGCTTAATATCTCTCGGTACCCTCGACACCAAGGGTTTCGATTTTCAGAGGTGAAGGTGGAGTCATGTATATTTGCAAGGATTCAAAAGTAGTTACGAAGGTACAAAACGTGGAACAATGTATTTTCTGGCGGAGTTCAACGTTGATGGGGTTTGCTTTGCAGTGGCATCAATACCGTAGTCGAGAAAGAGGACATGACTAAGTTATGGCACATGAGACTTGGTCACATGAGTGAAAGGGGTATGCACAGATTCGTCGAAGAAAGATCTTCTATGTGGACACAAAGTGCGAGAACTTGGAGTTTTGTGAACACTTTGTGTATTTGGGAAACAACACCGTAGCAAGTTTCCAAAGGGAGTCCACTGTACCAAGGGTACACTTGATTATATCCACGCTGACTGTTGGGGTCCTTCTCGAGTTGAATCAGTTGGAGGTAGCAGGTATTTTTTGTCAATTATTGATGATTTTTCAAGAATGACTTGGATTTTCATGATGAAGCACAAAAATGAAGCCTTCAAAAATTTCGACGATGGAAGGTTCTAGTGGAAAATCAAACAGAAAGAAGGTCAAGAGATTTCAGGCGATAACGGTCTTGAGTTACGTAATTATGAATTTGATGAATTACTGCAAAAATCAAGGGGATTGTTCGACATCATACTATCAGACACACACCTCAACAGAATGGTGTTGCAGAACGTATGAACCGAACTTTACTGGAGAGGGCAAGATGCATGCTCTCAAATGCTGGGTTAGCTAGAAGATTTTGGGCGAAGATGAAATACATCTGTGCTATCCGATCATTCGTGGGCCTCATACAGTATTGATCAGAAAACACCATACGAGGTATGGTCCAGTAAGCTCGCAGATTATTCTTTATTAAAGGTTTTTGGTCAGTAATGTTTACTACCATGTTAGTGAAGGCAAGTTAGAGCCAAGAGCGAAGAAGGTGTTTTTGTAGGTTATGGAACTGGAGTTAAGGGATACCGAATATGGTCTCCTTCGAGAACACAAAGTTATTCTTAGTCGAAATGTTACTTTTGATGAGAATTCTATATTTAACTCCATTGTGCGATCCACGATTCACGAGGAACAAGAGCAATGTTGATAAACAGTGGAGCTGGAATTCATTGAGCAGAGATGAATTACAACACCAAGGTGGAGAATTAGATCAACATGCTACGAGATGAGCGGATATGCCTAATGATCGATCGGTTTTGCTTGATCGGCCAGATCCGAATCTTTGCTCTGAAACCGATATCACCGGGTCAATCTTCTAGTATGGAAATTAGAAATCCGAGTATAGCTCTTGATAGAGCTAGAAGAACAGGAGTTAGAGCTCCCATCGAGATATGGTTTCGAGGATATGGTTGCTTATGCATTGCGGAGTCATTGAAGAGGTGGACACGTATGAACCGTCTACCTATAAAGATCTTTTTTTCATGTAGTGAGTCGGACAAGTGGCTTGCTTTGCAATGGGTGATGAAATGGAATCTCTGGATAAGAATCGGACACAGGAGTTAGTCAAACGACCAAAGGAAAGGAAGATTGTGACTTGCAAGTGGGTCTTCAAGAAAAAGGAAGGAATATCACCTACAGAGGGGTTAAAGTATAAAGCTCGTGTAGTTGCAAGAGGGTTCACTCGGAGGAGGGTGTTGACTATAATGAGATATTCTCACCAAAGTCGGGCACACTTCTATCAGTGCTACTAGCTATGGTGGCACATCGAATTTAGAACTTGAGCAACTAGATGTGAAGACAGACTTTTACGCATGGAGAGTTGGATGAGGAGATTTACATGACCCAACGGAGGGATTTCATGTCTGGAAAAGAAGACTATGTTTGCAAAGTGAAGAAGTCATTGTATGGACTTAAGCAATCTCAAGGCGATTGGTACAAGAAGTTTGACAACTATATGATTGAGCTCGGTTACAACAGAAGTCCATATGATTGTTGTGTGTATCATGACAAGTGTAAAGATGGTTCGATCATCTATCTTGTTCTGTATGTAGATGACATGCTCATAGCTGCTAAGCTAAAATCGATATTCGGAGATTGAAAGATCTGCTTTGTCTTGAGTTTGAAATGAAAGATATGGGTCTTTGCTCGAGAAAATCTTGGGTATGGAGATTTATAGGGAAAGAGAAAGAAGAAACTCTGCTTGTCACAGAAGGGTTACATTCAGAAGATTTTGTCAAGGTTTGGCATGTCATCAGCGAAGCCTATAGATACCCCAAGTGCTGCGCATATTCGGTTATCCTCAGAATTTGCACCCCAATCAAGCCGAAGGAATACATGTCGCGTGTTCCTTATGCTAGTGCGATTGGTAGCTTAATGTATGCTATGGTTTGCACTAGACGACCTCGCGCATCTTTGTTAGTGTTGTCGATCGGTATATGGGCCAACACGGGAAAGAACACTTGCAAGTCGTGTGAAGGATTTTTCGCTACCTTAGAGGTACATCCGATGTTGGTATTGTTTATGGGAGCGAGCCGCGATTGCTCAAGATGGCGTTATTCCGACTCGGACTATCTTTGGAGATGTTGATGCAAGAAAGATCAATGATTTGGTTATGTTTTCACTTTAGGAGGTTACTGTTGTTAGTTGGAAGGCTACTTTGCGATCCACGGTGACTTTGTCTACAAGCGAGGCGAGTATATGGCTTTGTGAGAAGGCTGCTAAGGAGGGAATCGGTTGAAAGGACTAGTCGGTGATCTTGGTACGCATCATGACCGTGCGATGAGTGTCTTTGCGATAGTTTGAGTGCTATATGCCTTGCGAAGGATCGGGTTCATCATGAAAGAACGAAGCACATAGGCGTGCGATATCATTTTCTGCGAAATGAGAAAAGGATTAAGGTTCTAAAAGTGAGCATCTGGCGATAATCCTGGCGATATGTTCACCAAGGCGATTCGCATGGCAAGTTCGGCATTGCTTGGACTTCTTTGAATGTTCTGATTCTTTGAGGTCCCTAGCGGACCATCGAAGGCGAGAAAAAAAAACATCCGAGTTTTGTTTGTACACACAGTATACATCGATCACGGTATTCATCTCGAATTTTTGGGAATACATCTGTGTCTGGTATGCGTTTTTTCGCACACATCTGGTTTTCATTAGGAACATCTGGTATACTGCTGGTACAATCTGTTGCATCTGAAGGAGAGTTCAAGGCAAGGTGGAGATTTGTTGCATTATGCCTTGAACGCACTAATGCCCCACGATTAGTAGTCGGGGGTCTCGCTGCCCGGTCAGCGAGCGGGCGAAAACGTAAATTAGCATTATGTAATTAGGTTTTAATTAGAGCGCATATATAAGCTCGAATTAAAACCCTAGCCGTTTTCATGACATTTTACCTCTGTAATTCGCCTCTCTGAATAAAACTCTTTCTCCCTCTCTGCCCGTGGACTAGCCAACACAACGTTGGTGAACCACGTAAATCCTTGTGTGATTTCTGCTTCTCTTCTTCTTTCACATTTTACTTGTTTTCGTTATTGATTGTTGATTTCCGTTTCATAACAAACTGGTATCAGAGCCTAGGGTTCGATTTTCCGCACTTTGTTATTTATCAATAATCGATTTCGGAGATGTCTGGCATTAACGTGAAAGTCGAGAAGTTTACCGGAGGGAAGCGATTTGGTCTATGGCGATTAAGATCGTGCCCTATTGAAACAACGAGTGCATGGAAGCCTCTTACCGCCAAGTGGAAGGATGCGAATCTGGGCGAAGATGAGGAGTTGATGAGTCTAGAAGAAAAGGCGCATTCAACTATCATGCTTTGTCTTGCCGACGATGTCATCATTGAAGTCGCGAGATCAAGTTAAAATGCTGCGGTTTGTGGTTGAAGCTCGAGTGTCATGTATATGACAAAATCTTTGACCAAGAAGTTGTTTTTGAAGCAGCGGTTATTCAAACCTCCGTATGTCCGAAGGTACATACGAAAGATCATCTTGATAAACTAAATACGATATTAATGGATCTACGTAATATCGAAATTAAGATTGATGATGAAGATGCGCTTTAATTCTGTTGGTGTCATTGCCGCTATCGTATGAGTTTTTAGTAGACTCGTTTATATCCGGCAAGGATACACTTTGTCTTTAGATGAAGTAAAGAATGCTCTACTTACTAGAGAGGACCGCCACGGGTCGTGGTACAACGAAAAGTGGATCGTGCAGTCATTTTGCAGCAGGAACAAGGCTCAAAAGCACGGAAAGAAAAAGCCAAAGGAATTTGCCCCAAATTCTAAAGGTTCGAAGAAGTATAATTCGGGGCAAAGCGATACTTGTGCTTATTGCAAGAAGAAGGGACATTGGAAGCGTGGTATCACTGGCGATGCTGACTACCAACCTAATAAAAAGGAAGGTCACGGCGGTAGTGCTTGATGGTTGATGGCGGCTCGAAGAAGATCGGCCCTAGCGCAAATGATCACACCTCCTCTAAAGGTGTGTGGGTCCTCGATTCAGTGCCGTATCACATGTGTCCGAGCAGTGGTTTTCAACATATGAGCCAGATTGATGGTGGCAATGTGTCAATGGCAAGCGATCACGATCTGCAAGGTAGTTGGGATTGGCTCAATCGGAATACTGACGCATACGGCGGGTTATTCTACACTTTGAATGATGTCGGGCATGTTCCATCAATGACAAAGAGCTTAATATCTCTCGGTACCCTCGACACCAAGGGTTTGATTTGAGAGGTGAAGGTGGAGTCATGTATATTTGCAAGGATTCAAAAGTAGTTACGAAAGGTACAAAGCGTGGAACAGCATGTATTTTCTGGCGGGTTCAACGTTGACGGGGTTTCTTTGCTTGATGGCATCATCGGTGTAGTTCGAAAGAGGACATGACTAAGTTATGGCACATGAGACTTGGTCACATGAGTGAAAGGGGTATCACGATTCTGTCGAAGAAAGATCTTCTATGTGGACACAAAGTCACGAGAACTTGGAGTTTTGTGAACACTTTGTGTATTTGGGAAACAACACCGTAGCAAGTTTCCAAAGGGAGTCCACATGTACCAAGGGTACACTTGATTATATCCACGCTTGTTGTTGGGGTCCTTCTCGAGTTGAATCGGTTGGAGGTAGCGGTATTTTTGTCAATTATTGATGATTTTTCAAGAATGACTTGGATTTTCATGATGAAGCACAAAAATGAAGCCTTCAAAAATTTGAGACGATGGAAGGTTCTAGTGGAAAATCAAGCGGGAAAGAAGGTCAAGAGATTTCGAGCGATAACGGTCTTGAGTTACGTAATTATGAATTTGATGAATTACATAAAATCAAGGGATTGTTCGACATCATACTATCGGACACACACCTCAACGGAATGGTGTTGCGAGCGTATGAACCAGAACTTTCTTGGAGAGGGCAAGATGCATGCTCTCAAATCTTTGGGTTAGCTAGAAGATTTTGGGCGAAGCGATGAAATACAATGACGTGCTATCGATCATTCGTGGGCCTCATCTGCAGTATTGGTTGTAAAACACCATACGAGGTATGATGCAGTAAGCTATGATTATTCTTTATTAAAGGTTTTTGTTTGTAATGTTTACTACCATGTTAGTGAAGGCAAGTTAGAGCCAAGAGCGAAGAAGGGTGTTTTTGTAGGTTATGGGCTGGAGTTAAGGGATACGAATATGGTCTCCTTACGAGAACAAAGTTATTCTTAGTCGAAATGTTACTTTTGATGAGAATTCTATATTTAACTCCATTATGCGATCCACGATTCACGAGGAACAAGAAGCGATGTTGATAAGCGGTGGAGTGGAATCGATTGACAGAGATGAATTACAACACCAAGGTGGAGAATTAGATCAACATGCTACGATGAGCGGATATGCCTAATGATCGATCGGTTTTGCTTGATCGGCCGATCCGAATCTTTGCTCTGAACCGATATCACTGGTCAATCTTCTAGTATGGAAATTAGAAATCCGAGTATAGCTCTTGATAGAGCTAGAAGAACAGAGTTAGAGCTCTGTCGGATATGGTTTCGAGGATATGGTTGCTTATGCATTGCAGTGTCATTGAAGAGGTGGACACGTATGAGCCGTCTACCTATAAAGATCTTTGTTTCATGTAGTGAGTCGGACAAGTGGCTTCTTTGCAATGGGTGATGAAATGGAATCTCTGGATAAGAATCGGACACAGGAGTTAGTCAAACGACCAAAGGAAAGGAAGATTGTGACTTGCAAGTGGGTCTTCAAGAAAAAGGAAGGAATATCACCTACGGAGGGGTTAAAGTATAAAGCTCGTGTAGTTGCAGAGAGGGTTCACTCGGAGGAGGGTGTTGACTATAATGAGATATTCTCACGATGAGAGTCGAGCACACTTCTATCAGTGCTACTAGCTATGGTGGCACATCGAAATTTAGAACTTGAGCAACTAGATGTGAAGACGACTTTTACGCATGGAGAGTTGGATGAGGAGATTTACATGACCCAACGGAGGATTTGATGTCTGGAAAAGAAGACTATGTTTGCAAACCAGAAGAAGTCATTGTATGGACTTAAGCAATCTCCAAGCGATGGTACAAGAAGTTTGACAACTATATGATTGAGCTCGGTTACAACGAAAGTCCATATGATTGTTGTGTGTATCATGACAAGTGTAAAGATGGTTCGATCATCTATCTTGTTACGTATGTAGATGACATGCTCATAGTTGCTAAGCTAAAATCGATATTCGAGAGATTGAAAGATCTGCTTTGAGTCTTGAGTTTGAAATGAAAGATATGAGTCTTTGCTCGAGAAAATCTTGGGTATGGAGATTTATAGGGAAAGAAAAAGAAGAAACTCTGCTTGTCACGGAAGGGTTACATTCGAAAGATTTTGTCAAGGTTTGGCATGTCATCAGTGAAACCTATAGATACCCCAAGTCTTTGCGCATATTCGGTTATCCTCGAATTTGCACCCCAATCTGAAGTGAGAAGGAATACATGTCGCGTGTTCCTTATGCTAGTGCGATTGGTAGCTTAATGTATGCTATGGTTTGCACTAGACGACCTCGCGCATCTTTATTAGTGTTGTCGATCGGTATATGGGCCAACACAGGAAAGAACAACGGCAAGTTTGTGAAGAGGATTTTTCGCTACCTTAGAGGTACATCGATGTTGGTATTGTTTATGGGAGCGAGCCGCGATGCTCGATGGCTTGAGTTATTCCGACTCGGACTATCTTTGGAGATGTTGTGAAGAAAGATCAATGATTGGTTATGTTTTCACTTTAGGAGGTTACATTTGTTAGTTGGAAGGCTACTTTGCGATCCACGGTGACTTTGTCTACAAGCGAGGCGAGTATATGGCTTTGTGAGAAGCTGCTAAGGAGGAATCGGTTGAAAGGACTAGTCGGTGATCTTGAGTACGCATCATGGCCGTGCGATGAGTGTCTTGCGATAGTTTGAGTGCTATATGCCTTGCGAAGGATCGGGTTCATCATGAAAGAACGAAGCACATAGGCGTGCGATATCATTTTCTGCGAAATGAGAAAAGGATTAAGGTTCTAAAAGTGGGCAACTGCGATAATCCTGGCGATATGTTCACCAAGCGATTCGCATGGCAAGTTCGGCATTGCTTGGACTTGCTTTGAATGTTCTGATTCTTTGAGGTCCTAGCGGACCATCCGAAAGCGAGAGAGAAGAAAACATCTGAGTTTTGTTTGTACACACAGTATACATCGATCAGTATTCATCTGAATTTTTGGGAATACATCTCGTATGCAGTATCGTTTTTACACACATCAGTTTTCATTAGGAACATCTGGTATCTTCTTTGGTACAATCTGTTGCATCTGAAGGAGAGTTCAAGGCAAGGTGGAGATTTGTTGCATTATGCCTTGAGCAGCACTAATGCCCCACGATTAGTAGTCGGGGTCTCATTGCCCGATCGTGAGCGGTAACGTAAATTAGCATTATGTAATTAGGTTTTAATTAGAGCGCATATATAAGCTCGAATTAAAACCTAAGCCATTTTCATGACATTTTACCTCTGTAATTCGCCTCTCTGAATAAAACTCTTTCTCCTCTCTGCCCGTGGACTAGCCAACACAACGTTGGTGAACCACGTAAATCCTTGTGTGATTTACGCTTCTCTTCTTCTTTCACATTTTACTTGTTTTCGTTATTGATTGTTGATTTCCGTTTCATAACAAAGCGGTATCGAGCCTAGGGTTCGATTTTCCGCACTTTGTTATTTATCAATAATCGATTTCGGAGATGTCGGCATTAACGTGAAAGTCGAGAAGTTTCTGGAGGAAGCGATTTGGGTCTATGGCGATTAAGATCGTGCCCTATTGAAGCAACGAGTGCATGGAAGCCTCTTACCGCCAAGTGGAAGGATGCGAATCGGGCGAAGATGAGGAGTTGATGAGTCTAGAAGAAAAGGCGCATTCAACTATCATGCTTTGTCTTGCCGAAGCGATGTCATCATTGAAGTCGCGAGATCAAGTTAAAAATTGCTTAGGTTTGTGGTTGAAGCTCGAGAGTGCATATATGACAAAATCTTTGACCAAGAAGTTGTTTTTGAAGCAACGGTTATTCACCTCCGTATGTCCGAAGGTACATACGAAAGATCATCTTGATAAACTAAATCGACGATATTAATGGATCTCGTAATATCGAAATTAAGATTGATGATGAAGATGCCGCTTTAATTCTGTTGGTGTCATTGCCGCTATCGTATGAGTTTTTCGTAGACTCGTTTATATCTGGCAAGGATACACTGTCTTTAGATGAAGTAAAGAATGCTCTACTTACTAGAGAGGACATACGAGTCATTGGTACAACAGAAAGTGGATCGTGCAGTGCATTTTGCAGCAGGAACAAGGCTCAAAAGCACGGAAAGAAAAAGCCAAAGGAATTTGCCCCAAATTCTAAAGGTTCGAAGAAGTATAATTCGAGGGCAAACGATACTTGTGCTTATTGCAAGAAGAAGGGACATTGGAAGCGTGGTATCATGGCGATGCTGACTACCAACCTAATAAAAAGGAAGGTCACGTGCCCGGCCGTGGCGATGGTTGATGGCGGCTCGAGAAGAAGATCGGCCCTAGTGCAAATGATCACACCTCCTCTAAAGGTGTGTGGGTCCTCGATTCAGTGCTTCGTATCACATGTGTCCGAGCAGTGGTTTTCAACATATGAGCGATTGATGGTGGCAATGTGTCAATGGCAAGCAGATCACGATGCAAGGTAGTTGGGATTGGCTCAATCGGATCTGAGCATACGACGGGTTATTCTACACTTTGAATGATGTCGGGCATGTTCCATCAATGACAAAGAGCTTAATATCTCTCGGTACCCTCGACACCAAGGGTTTGATTTGAGAGGTGAAGGTGGAGTCATGTATATTTGCAAGGATTCAAAAGTAGTTACGAAGGTACAAAACGTGGAGCAGCTGTATTTTCTGGCGGGTTCAACGTTGAGCGGGGTTTCTTTGCGATGGCATCGGTGTAGTTCGAAAGAGGACATGACTAAGTTATGGCACATGAGACTTGGTCACATGAGTGAAAGGGTATCACGATTACATCGAAGAAAGATCTTCTATGTGGACACAAAGTGCGAACTTGGAGTTTTGTGAACACTGTGTATTTGGGAAACAACACCGTAGCAAGTTTCCAAAGGGAGTCCACTTTATACCAAGGGTACACTTGATTATATCCACGCTGATTGTTGGGGTCCTTCTCGAGTTGAATCGGTTGGAGGTAGCGGTATTTTTGTCAATTATTGATGATTTTTCAAGAATGACTTGGATTTTCATGATGAAGCACAAAAATGAAGCCTTCAAAAATTTGAGGCGATGGAAGGTTCTAGTGGAAAATCAAGCGGGAAAGAAGGTCAAGAGATTTCGAGGCGATAACGGTCTTGAGTTACGTAATTATGAATTTGATGAATTACAAAAAATCGAAGGATTGTTCGACATCATACTATCGGACACACACCTCAACGGAATGGTGTTGCGAGCGTATGAACCGAACTTTCTTTGGAGAGGGCAAGATGCATGCTCTCAAATCTTTGGGTTAGCTAGAAGATTTTGGGCGACGCGATAAATCTGACGTGCTATCGATCATTCGTGGGCCTCATACAGGTATTGGTATGTAAAACACCATACGAGGTATGATGCAGTAAGCTTCAGATTATTCTTTATTAAAGGTTTTTGGTTTAATGTTTACTACCATGTTAGTGAAGGCAAGTTAGAGCCAAGAGCGAAGAAGGGTGTTTTTGTAGGTTATGGGCTGGAGTTAAGGGATACACAAGAATATGGTCTCCTTACGAGAACAAAGTTATTCTTAGTCGAAATGTTACTTTTGATGAGAATTATATTTAACTCCATTGTGCGATCCACGATTCACGAGGAACAAGAAGCGATGTTGATAAGCGGTGGAGCTGGAATTCATTGAGCGAGAGATGAATTACAACACCAAGGTGGAGAATTAGATCAACATGCTACGGATGAGCGGATATGCCTAATGATCGATCGGTTTTGCTTGATCGGCCCGGATCGAATCTTTGCTCGAAACCGATATCACTGGTCAATCTTCTAGTATGGAAATTAGAAATCCGAGTATAGCTCTTGATAGAGCTAGAAGAACAGGAGTTAGAGCTCCTGTCAGATATGGTTTCGAGGATATGGTTGCTTATGCATTGCAGTCATTGAAAGAGGTGGACACGTATGAGCCGTCTACCTATAAAGATCTTTGTTTCATGTAGTGAGTCGGACAAGTGGCTTCTTTGCAATGGGTGATGAAATGGAATCTCTGGATAAGAATCAGACCTGGGAGTTAGTCAAACGACCAAAGGAAAGGAAGATTGTGACTTGCAAGTGGGTCTTCAAGAAAAAGGAAGGAATATCACCTACAGAGGGGTTAAAGTATAAAGCTCGTGTAGTTGCAAGAGGGTTCACTCGGAGGAGGGTGTTGACTATAATGAGATATTCTCACGGTAGTCGGCACACTTCTATCGAGTGCTACTAGCTATGGTGGCACATCGAATTTAGAACTTGAGCAACTAGATGTGAAGACGACTTTTACTGCATGGAGAGTTGGATGAGGAGATTTACATGACCCAACGGAGGGGATTTGATTGTCTGGAAAAGAAGACTATGTTTGCAAAGCTGAAGAAGTCATTGTATGGACTTAAGCAATCTCCAGGCGATGGTACAAGAAGTTTGACAACTATATGATTGAGCTCGGTTACAACGAAGTCCATATGATTGTTGTGTGTATCATGACAAGTGTAAAGATGGTTCGATCATCTATCTTGTTACGTATGTAGATGACATGCTCATATTTTGCTAAGCTAAAATCGATATTCGAGAGATTGAAAGATCTGCTTTGAGTCTTTGAGTTTGAAATGAAAGATATGGGTCTTTGCTCGAGAAAATCTTGGGTATGGAGATTTATAGGGAAGAGAAAAGAAGAAACTCTGCTTGTCACGGAAGGGTTACATTGAAGATTTTGTCAAGGTTTGGCATGTCATCAGTGAAGCCTATAGATACCCCAAGTCTTTGCGCATATTCGGTTATCCTCGAAATTTGCACCCCAATCCGAAGTGAGAAGGAATACATGTCGCGTGTTCCTTATGCTAGTGCGATTGGTAGCTTAATGTATGCTATGGTTTGCACTAGACGACCTCGCGCATCTTTATTTAGTGTTGTCGATCGGTATATGGGCCAACACAGGAAAGAACAACGGCAAGGTTTGTGAAGAGGATTTTTCGCTACCTTAGAGGTACATCGATGTTGGTATTGTTTATGGGAGCGAGCGCGGTGCTCGATGGCGAGTTATTCCGACTCGGACTATCTTTGGAGATGTTGTGTGAAGATCAATATTTGGTTATGTTTTCACTTTAGGAGGTTACATTGTTAGTTGGAAGGCTACTTTGCGATCCACGGTGACTTTGTCTACAAGCGAGGCGAGTATATGGCTTTGTGAGAAGGCGCTAAGGAGGAATCTGGTTGAAAGGACTAGTCGGTGATCTTGGTACGCATCATGACCGTGCGATGAGTGTCTTGCGATAGTTTGAGTGCTATATGCCTTGCGAAGGATCGGGTTCATCATGAAAGAACGAAGCACATAGGCGTGCGATATCATTTTCTGCGAAATGAGAAAAGGATTAAGGTTCTAAAAGTGGGCGCTGCTTGATAATCCTGGCGATATGTTCACCAAGGCGATTCGCATGGCAAGTTCGGCATTGCTTGGACTTGCTTGAATGTTCTGATTCTTTGAGGTCCCTAGCGGACCATCGAAGGCGAGAAAAGAAAACATCGAGTTTTGTTTGTACACAGTATACATCGATCTGGTATTCATCCCAAATTTTTGGGAATACATACGTATGCAGTATCGTTTTTTCGCACACATCCGGTTTTCATTAGGAACATCCGGTATCTTTTTTGGTACAATCTGTTGCATCGAAGGAGAGTTCAAGGCAAGGTGGAGATTTGTTGCATTATGCCTTGAACGCACTAATGCCCCACGATTAGTAGTCGGGGTCTCATTGCCCGATCGTGGCCAGTAACGTAAATTAGCATTATGTAATTAGGTTTTAATTAGGCGCATATATAAGCTCGAATTAAAACCCTAGCCGCTTTTCATGACATTTTACCTCTGTAATTCGCCTCTCTGAATAAAACTCTTTCTCCTCTCTGCCCGTGGACTAGCCAACACAACGTTGGTGAACCACGTAAATCCTTGTGTGATTTACGCTTCTCTTCTTCTTTCACATTTTACTTGTTTTCGTTATTGATTGTTGATTTCCGTTTCATAACAAAGCGGTATCGAGCCTAGGGTTCGATTTTCCGCACTTTGTTATTTATCAATAATCGATTTGGAGATGTCCGGCATTAACGTGAAAGTCGAGAAGTTTACCGGAGGAAGCGATTTGATCTATGGCGATTAAGATCGTGCCCTATTGAAACAACGAGTGCAGCGGAAGCCTCTTACCGCCAAGTGGAAGGATGCGAATCTGGGCGAAGATGAGGAGTTGATGAGTCTAGAAGAAAAGGCGCATTCAACTATCATGCTTTGTCTTGCCGACGATGTCATCGTTGAAATCGCGAGATCAAGTTAAAAATTTGCCGGTTTGTGGTTGAAGCTCGAGTGTCGTATATGACAAAATCTTTGACCAAGAAGTTGTTTTTGAAGCAGCGGTTATTCGACCTCCGTATGTCCGAAGGTACATACGAAAGATCATCTTGATAAACTAAATACGATATTAATGGATCTCGTAATATCGAAATTAAGATTGATGATGAAGATGCCGCTTTAAGTTCATTGGTGTCATTGCACGCTATCGTATGAGTTTTTCGTAGACTCGTTTATATCCGCAAGGATACACTTTGTCTTTAGATGAAGTAAAGAATGCTCTACTTACTAGAGAGGACCGCCACGAGTCATTTGGTACAACGAAAGTGGATCGTGCAGTGCATTTGCAACAGGAGGAACAAGGCTCAAAAGCACGGAAAGAAAAAGCCAAAGGAATTTGCCCCAAATTCTAAAGGTTCGAAGAAGTATAATTCGGGGCAAACGATACTTGTGCTTATTGCAAGAAGAAGGGACATTGGGCGTGGTATCACAGCGATGCTGACTACCAACCTAATAAAAGGAAGGTCACGCGTGTGGCGATGGTTGATGGCGGCTCGAGAAGAAGATCGGCCCTAGGCGCAAATGATCACACCTCCTCTAAAGGTGTGTGGGTCCTCGATTCAGTGCTTCGTATCACATGTGTCCGAGCAGTGGTTTTTTCAACATATGAAGCGATTGATGGTGGCAATGTGTCAATGGCAAACGATCACGATCTGCAAGGTAGTTGGGATTGGCTCAATCGGAGATCTGAGCGCATACGACGGGTTATTCTACACTTTGAATGATGTCGGGCATGTTCCATCAATGACAAAGAGCTTAATATCTCTCGGTACCCTCGACACCAAGGGTTTGATTTGAGAGGTGAAGGTGGAGTCATGTATATTTGCAAGGATTCAAAAGTAGTTAGAAAGGTACAAAACGTGGAACGCAGCTGTATTTTACGGCGAGTTCAACGTTGACGGGTTTTCTTTGCGATGGCATCGGTGTAGTTCGAGAAAGAGGACATGACTAAGTTATGGCACATGAGACTTGGTCACATGAGTGAAAGGGTATCTGATTCTGTCGAAGAAAGATCTTCTATGTGGACACAAAGTCACGAGAACTTGGAGTTTTGTGAACACTTTGTGTATTTGGGAAACAACACCGTAGCAAGTTTCCAAAGGGAGTCCACATACCAAGGGTACACTTGATTATATCCACGCCATTGTTGGGGTCCTTCTCGAGTTGAATCGGTTGGAGGTAGCGGTATTTTTGTCAATTATTGATGATTTTTCAAGAATGACTTGGATTTTCATGATGAAGCACAAAAATGAAGCCTTCAAAAATTTCAGACGATGGAAGGTTCTAGTGGAAAATCAAGCGGGAAAGAAGGTCAAGAGATTTCGAGCGATAACGGTCTTGAGTTACGT
The DNA here is from genome assembly GCA_036507275.1 of Sicyos edulis. Taxonomy (NCBI): domain Eukaryota; kingdom Viridiplantae; phylum Streptophyta; class Magnoliopsida; order Cucurbitales; family Cucurbitaceae; genus Sicyos; species Sicyos edulis. The sequence goes on from CM071851.1 coordinate 33,676,625, forward strand.
AATTATGAATTTGATGAATTCTGCAAAAAGCGAAAGGATTGTTCGACATCATACTATCAGGACACACACCTCAACGAATGGTGTTGCGAGCGTATGAACCGAACTTTCTTGGAGAGGGGCAAGATGCATGCTCTCAAATCTTTGGGTTAGCTAGAAGATTTTGGGCGAAGCGATAAATACTGACGTGCTATCCCGATCATTCGTGGGCCTCATACAGGTATTGGTATAAAACACCATACGAGGTATGATGCGTAAGCTATGATTATTCTTTATTAAAGGTTTTTGGTTGTAATGTTTACTACCATGTTAGTGAAGGCAAGTTAGAGCCAAGAGCGAAGAAGGGTGTTTTTGTAGGTTATGGAACTGGAGTTAAGGGATACCGAATATGGTCTCCTTACGAGAACAAAGTTATTCTTAGTCGAAATGTTACTTTTGATGAGAATTCTATATTTAACTCCATTGTGCGATCCACGATTGCGAGGAACAAGAGCGATGTTGATAAGCAGTGGAGCCGAATTGATTGAGCAGAGATGAATTACAACACCAAGGTGGAGAATTAGATCAACATGCTACGAGATGAGCGGATATGCCTAATGATCGATCGGTTTTGCTTGATCGGCCAGATCGAGATCTTTGCTCTGAAACCGATATCACCGGGTCAATCTTCTAGTATGGAAATTAGAAATCCGAGTATAGCTCTTGATAGAGCTAGAAGAACGAGGAGTTAGAGCTCCATCGGATATGGTTTCGAGGATATGGTTGCTTATGCATTGCAGTCATTTGAAGAGGTGGACACGTATGAACCGTCTACCTATAAAGATCTTTGTTTCATGTAGTGAGTCGGACAAGTGGCTTGCTTTGCAATGGGTGATGAAATGGAATCTCTGGATAAGAATCGGACACAGGAGTTAGTCAAACGACCAAAGGAAAGGAAGATTGTGACTTGCAAGTGGGTCTTCAAGAAAAAGGAAGGAATATCACCTGAGAGGGGTTAAAGTATAAAGCTCGTGTAGTTGCAAGAGGGTTCACTCGGAGGAGGTGTGTTGACTATAATGAGATATTCTCACGATAGTCGAGCACACTTCTATCGAGTGCTACTAGCTATGGTGGCACATCGAATTTAGAACTTGAGCAACTAGATGTGAAGACGACTTTTTCTGCATGGAGAGTTGGATGAGGAGATTTACATGACCCAACCGAGGGATTTCATGTCTGGAAAAGAAGACTATGTTTGCAAACTGAAGAAGTCATTGTATGGACTTAAGCAATCTCCAAGGCGATGGTACAAGAAGTTTGACAACTATATGATTGAGCTCTTGTTACAACGAAGTCCATATGATTGTTGTGTGTATCATGACAAGTGTAAAGATGGTTCGATCATCTATCTTGTTCTGTATGTAGATGACATGCTCATAGCTGCTAAGCTAAAATCTGATATTCAGAGATTGAAAGATCTGCTGAGTGCTGAGTTTGAAATGAAAGATATGGGTGCTGCTCAGAAAATCTTGGGTATGGAGATTTATAGGGAAAGAGAAAAGAAGAAACTCTGCTTGTCACAGAAGGGTTACATTCAGAAGATTTTGTCAAGGTTTGGCATGTCATCAGCGAAGCCTATAGATACCCCAAGTGCTGCGCATATTCGGTTATCCTCAGAATTTGCACCCCAATCTGAAGCTGAGAAGGAATACATGTCGCGTGTTCCTTATGCTAGTGCAGTTGGTAGCTTAATGTATGCTATGGTTTGCACTAGACCTGACCTCGCGCATGCTGTTAGTGTTGTCAGTCGGTATATGGGCCAACCTGGGAAAGAACACTGGCAAGCTGTGAAGAGGATTTTTCGCTACCTTAGAGGTACATCTGATGTTGGTATTGTTTATGGGAACGAGCCGCAGTGCTCAGTAACTGGTTATTCCGACTCGGACTATGCTGGAGATGTTGACAGCAGAAGATCAATGACTGGTTATGTTTTCACTTTAGGAGGTTCTGTTGTTAGTTGGAAGGCTACTTTGCAGTCCACAGTGACTTTGTCTACAACTGAGGCAGAGTATATGGCTTTGACAGAAGCTGCTAAGGAGGGAATCTGGTTGAAAGGACTAGTCGGTGATCTTGGTCTGCATCATGACCGTGCAAGAGTGTCTCTGCGATAGTTTGAGTGCTATATGCCTTGCGAAGGATCAGGTTCATCATGAAAGAACGAAGCACATAGACGCGTGCGATATCATTTTCTCGCGAAATGAGAAAAGGATTAAGGTTCTAAAAGTGGGCACGCTAGCGATAATCCTGCCGATATGTTCACCAAGGCGATTCCCGCATGGCAAGTTCCAAAGATTGCTTGGACTTGCTTGAATGTTTACTGATTCTTTGAGGTCCCTAGCGGACCATCTGAGGCAGAGAAAGAAAACATCTGAGTTTTGTTTGTACACCTGGTATACATCTGATCTGGTATTCATCTGAATTTTTTGGGGAATACATCTGTGTCTGGTATGCGTTTTTTCGCACACATCTGGTTTTCATTAGGAACATCTGGTATACTGCTGGTACAATCTGTTGCATCTGAAGGAGAGTTCAAGGCAAGGTGGAGATTTGTTGCATTATGCCTTGAACGCACTAATGCCCCACGATTAGTAGTCGGGGGTCTCGCTGCCCGGTCAGCGAGCGGGCGAAAACGTAAATTAGCATTATGTAATTAGGTTTTAATTAGAGCGCATATATAAGCTCGAATTAAAACCCTAGCCGTTTTCATGACATTTTACCTCTGTAATTCGCCTCTGCAATAAAACTCTTTCTCCTCTCTCGCCCGTGGACTAGCCAACACAACGTTGGTGAACCACGTAAATCCTTGTGTGATTTCTGCTTCTCTTCTTCTTTCACATTTTACTTGTTTTCGTTATTGATTGTTGATTTCCGTTTCATAACATAATGTAATGCTCTGTTTCGAAAAAAAAGAAGAAGAAGAACTCGATTAACTCAATTAACTAGAAGAACTTATGGTTGGCGACTTGAAGTCACTAGAAAATTGGAATTCAAGCATCAAATTGCTTCGAACTTCTGGGTAAACTTCTATCAATTCAACCGAAGACTTCTATCAGTTCAACCGATAGACTTCTATCAATTCAACCGATAGACTTCTATCAATTCAACTGATAGACTTCGATCGATAGACTTTAGATTTCTATCAGTTCAACCGATAGACTTCTATCAATTCAACTGATAGACTTCTATCAATTCAACTGATAGACTTCAATCGATTTTGAGTAGGCACAGTGCAGATTTAGCTTACATGCATGGCAGGCTTGTTTGGTTTTGCAATTTTTCCTTGCGATTCTTACAAACAACTTCAATAAGGTATTTCTTGTGTTTTTTACGATTTTTCCGTCGTGCAGATTCGCCGTGGAGTTTCAAGAGAAGAAATTAGAGAAGTCAGATTCGTCGGAGTTTGAAGAGACGGTCGGTCAGATTCGCTGGAGTTTGAAGAGATTCGCCGGAGTTTGAAGAGACGGTCGGAGTGGATTGAGAGTGGGTGGTTGTAGACGTGTGAGTAAGGGCAGAGAAAAAATCGTTGGGGAAGAAGTCGGAGAGGTTGCAAGTGATGGATAGAAAGAAATCATGGGGAAGAAATTGTGTAATCTAAAAGTGAATTAGGGCAGCACAAAATCATGGATATTTTAGACATTTCACAATGTTTGTATAACATTTTTGCCACATATAAATAATTTTTGGAATTGTGCTATGGAGTGAATTATTTTATTATTTTATAATATACGTGCCAAACCCCATTAATATATGCATGATAATATTAATTCGAACATAAAGAATAAAAAAAAGTCCGAATAAAGTTTTAAATTACATGGTTGATTCTTTTGACTTGAAGGTAAAATAATTACACAAAAAGTTCGGTAAACTATTTTTAGATGATCATATAGGTTTCTAATTAAAAAAAATCCCGAAAAACAATTTCAGCCCATAGATGAATTGAAAATAATAATGAAAACAATAATATATAGGATAAAACCAAACATATTTCATATAAACTATTTGAGCTTTCTTGTTACAAGTATAGAAAATTAAAGAAAGTCATTTGCATATATATATATATATATATATATATATATATATTCACAAAGATATGACATGACCCATGAACTTTGGAAGAGAAAACATAATAAGATGAGGATGAGTATGAAAGAACAGTAGTGTAGTTAATTTTATAGTGCCAAAAAGTAAAATTTTCATTTTCATTTAGAATATTACAATTCATTTGTAAATCCAACTATCAACTCACACCGAAAGGTTTTAAAATGAAATCTCATTTTTGATAAACCTTATTTGGTTAAAATGAAAATGAAAACAAAACCCATTTGGAATAGAAGGAAATGAAAAGAATCAGTTGTTGTTATGCTGTTGGAGATTCCTGTCTAACCGCAAAAACAAATACAACCTTAAACAATAATTTCATATATTAATTTATATTGCTTATTTTATATATCTAAGTTAATTCTATATATTTTCTCCAAAAAAAAAATTTAATTCTATATATAGTTTTTTATTTTTTGTTTTCTAAATTTTATCAAATCATGTGATTGTTTTGTGAATATATAAATAATTTATTAAGCTATGTTAGGATAAGTTTGACTCCAAAGTTAATACGTTGTGTTATATATATGTATATGAATTTATATATATTGATATTTAGCTGAATACATTTATGCATTTTTCTTCAATTTGTATATGAATTTAAATATATAAATACATATTGATCTGGCCTGGCCTGAATATATTTATACATTTTTTCTTCAATTTGTATATGAATTTATATACATAAATACATACTCTATTGACCTGAATATATTTATGCATGTTTCTTAAATTTGTATATGAATTTATATATATAAATATACACATGTGTGGCCTAACCTGAATACTTTTATGCATTTTTTATTAATATTAGAACTTTTGAACGTGCACGTGAGATTTTTTTTTCGTAAGCGTGGCATGTGAGATTATATTTTTATTTATTAAAATTCTTATAAATAATAGAGAAATTATACTGAATATTCACTTTGTAGAAAATAATTACATATATATGCATCCTGCTTAAGTTATTGCATATTTAATTTTCCATTTAAAAATCCTGCAAATCAAGTTTCTAAAAATCCAACTTTGCCCTCATATGCATTTAAATCCTTCCTTATTATTAATCCCATAATAAATTCCCCTTAATTAACAGTTTCCTTCTAAAATTAGGCATTCCATAACAAACTGAACATGGTCAATGCTTTCTCCCTCTTCCAGATTCGTTTCCACCAAAATTGTGTAATTTGTTTCTCTATCGTTTCTTTTTCGTTCACTATTGATAGCAAACTCATTTCTCTTCACTTTCATTGGCAGCAACAGAATCTTTCGTCAAGAACATTATCTTTTAGATCCAACTCCGGTGGGCATTCCATCTTTTCTGGCTTTTAGATCCAACTCATTGCACTTCCATGTTCGACACCATCTTCATAACACCCCCCGATTCTGTTGAGTTTTTCCAAACAATCTTGCCCGATTTCTTCCAAACACTCTTTCAGACCGTTTGCCTCCTTGTTTGCACCCCCACATATTCGTCCTCCTTCTCCTCGAAAATACAAAGATCTTCATTTCTGTCTTGCTCTGTTAAAGTTCATCAATATCGCAAATTGCTCCGTTCGGTATGTCATTCTTTCACATTTGTACACATCTTATCATACCGTACTATTTATGGATATTTTCATATAACATACAGTAGGTCGTAATAAGACAGTACATATTCTATGATTTGAAATAACTTATAGATCAAACAGTACACTAGTAACATTTATATTATACTGTATACTCAACATACAGTAATGAAAATATAAGTTAATAATGTATTTTCATAATAATCAGGTACAATCAGTATCCCTATCCACATAGCACATAGTGGGTTGTGGAATGAAAATGATATCTACCACGATTATCAGGTTACAGAAGTATATTTAGAGCCATGCACCCCTTATAGCCTATTCATGCTTACCATAATGACAAAATTAGGAATTCAAGATTCTATAGAAATTCCACCAACCTATGTTAGTCTAGGACTTAGCCAAATGTTTTCTAAGAGGGTCAATTTCCAAAACGATACGATAACGTATTGTGTGTTGGTACTATAAATGGGTGCACTATCATAGTTGACCTTAGGCATTGCATTTCAATGTATCAAAATCATGTCCCACCAACCTCATCTACTGACATATTTCGTTGTCCCGAAAGTAGATTTCATCACAACCTAGATTTGGGTAGGTTACTTCTTGATTTTAAAGTTCAAGTAGATGACATATTTTCTGGAATAAAACAACTTCAAAATGTATTGGCTGCTATTGCCTTGAGAAACAACTATCAATTCCTAATAAAGAAATCCACTCCTAAATTTCTAGTGGTTGTTTGTGTTGATCCTACATGTAAATGGAAAGTTAGTGCGTCTCGTAGGGGGGAGTATTAAGCGACACTTAGGTCGTTAAAAAGGTAATTGATCAGCATTTATGTTCCCTCGATGTTGTCCTGAGCAACCAAAAACAAGCATCCGCCTCCTTAATAAAGGAAATGATTATTAATAAAGTCACATTCATGGGTCAGGAATATGAGAAACCTCACACCATCAGAAATATGTCTGCACTCATCATGGCATCAAGCTATCATAAAGCTTATTAGGCCAAACAGTCTATTATGAGGGAAATGTATGGAAACCCAGCCAAGTCATATGCATTGCTTCCTTCTTACTCTGAAGTATTGACGAAGAAAAATCCAGGTATATAAACAACCATTCATCATTACGTACTGGTATATCTTATTTTTTGCACTTTTACCGTCTCATGCGGTATGCACCTTTATCTGATCTGTCTTTGCACACATCCATTTCTATGTTTTTACTTCTCGCTCGCACAGTATACAAGTTCGAAGGCTTCATCCAGTTTTCTGACGATGGTCGTTTCCTGTTCAATTTTATAGCACTTGCTGCTTCAATTGATGGCTAGAAGTATTGTCGTCCGTGTATACGTATAGATGGTACTTTCATAAAAAGCAAATATGGTGGAACGTTGCTCGTTGCTACTACAAGTGATGGGAACAACCAGATATTTCCTTTGGCTTTAGCTGCTGTAGACTCCGAAAATGATGCATCATGACACATGAAGAACATTTTTGGAAATAGGGAAAATATTGTTGTCATATCCGATAGGCACATGTCCATTAGCAACGCAATGGAAGAAGTGTGGCCAGAAGCATTCCATGTGATGTGCATTTACCACTTGAGTGATAACATGATAAAGAAACACAAAAGAAAAAGGGATACCGGAATATTTTTCAGTCTTGCTAAAGCCTACAATATTTATGATTTTGAGTTCTACATGCGTCATCTTGAGAATGGATGTCCTAGAATACGTGAAGAATTACAAAATATTGGGTATGAAAGGTGGTCTCGCGCTTTTTTTCCACGCAAACGATATGAGGCGATGACAAATAATTCTTGTGAAAGCTTCAACAATGTAATACTGTATGCCCGTGAGGTTCCAATAACCTCTATGTTTGAAGTTATATGGCTGTTGTTGCAAGGAGCCGGTTTAGTGTTAGACGACATGATGCATCGATGGTGCCCACAAACTTGACAGAAGAGTGTGAGAAACGGATGAAGCCGTACATAGACAACGGCCATCTCATGCAGGTATACTATTCTATTTATTCCATACAATATAACATATATGGCATATACGTTATTCTTGTTTGTATCTATTTATGTAGGTACATCCAATCAATTCTTTGCAGTATCAAGTTCTTTATGGAACCCAACAATATCATGTGAACCTTGGTGATAAAAGTTGTAGTTGTGGAGAATATGACCATATAGGGATCCCGTGTGCTCATGCATGTGCGTATTACTTAAAACAAAGATTCCTACAATGCAATACATTTAACAACATTATTACGCAGATACATTAAGGAAAACATAAGCCGGACTCATTCACCCTTTGGAGCCACAAGATCACTGGGATGTGCCACAACATATTCGAGATACGAAGCTTCTACCGCCTGTTGTCAAACGCCCCATTGGAAGACAGAAGAAAAAACGTATGCGATCAGTATTAGAAGTTAAGAATTGGTTGAAATGTGGTCGGTGAGGTCAACCAGGTCACAACAGGAAAACATGCAAAAATCCTTTTACCCAATGACAATGACATACTTTTTTTGTTTTCCCCGAACTTTTTCCATTTCTTAGAACAATCTGTTTGTTAACATTTCATTTTCTAGAACTTATTTTCTATACAGTAGCCCTTACACCGTTATCATGGAAATAAAAATATATTTTCATCCACATCATTTACTATTTATGTAGTTCTCTATGTTATAATGACTACATATTACTTTTAGCATACCTGTTGGTCGAACGACTACGTGACTACACCGAACATAAACATAATATTGTAGAAGTGTACATTAATAATACAGTACACATTATACTTATTACACATCTGTACATATATGATCATACCATACTATTTAAGAATATTTTCATATAACAAATCGTAGATCGTAATCGGACAAAATATATTCTGTAATTTAAACTAAATTAATAAACAAATTGCACACTGCAAATCATGTTCCAAAAAGTTGCAAAAACAAGTACAAAATGTTCAAATGTTAAGCAAAAAATAGAAATGGTGTGAAAGTCAGACTACACTAAGGGTTGAGACAATATATTAAAGTTTGGCGGCTCAAGGAATTCCACATTCTCTTTTCTCTCTACTTTCTTCGTCTTCTTATCCTTGGCAGACCCGCATTTCGAAGTGAACGGTGATTTCATGATCCTGGATGGCTTCCTCTTCCTCCTAACTCGTTTTGCATGCTGGCTATCTGAGAATATCCCCTGCCCTTTAAGCTGCACAAATCAGAATGCAATAACCATACTGCGGAATATATACAATATAGTTAATAATATTACACAATTCAGAATATTACCACATCAATATAAATGTTAGGGTTCCCAGTGACACAGAATTCACTAACATTTACCGGGAAAACCTATAAGAAAACCAGTAGTCCAAATAAGTATTTAAAAGATTGTACGGTATGAGTGAAACAGTATTACCTCATTTCCAAAAAAGTTCCCACATTCTTCATGAATCAGGACCACATTGCTCCCTACACCACCATTTTTTCCAGTATCCTTTTTCGGTTCTTCAGTTACACCATCACCGTCTGTACCACATTCTTCAAACAAGTCATCATCTTCTACATCACCAATATTACCAAACCCATCATCTTCTCCATCTCATCCTTCATCATCTTTGTCTTCCCTATTAACCTCAACGATCTGTTCAACAATTCCCCTACCCGTCTCTTTCAAACCGTTAATCTCATCAAAAAGGTTTTTCAACACAATACACATTTCGTCAAACCTTTTTTGGGTCTCTCTCCCTACGTCGTCTATCTATTTCTGAACCGTTTTAAAGGATGACTTTACAAACTCAGTTAGTTCACGAACACTTTGCTCTACATCATTTTCACTTGATGTACTAAATTTTCTTTTATCGTGTTCGGGTTGCACGTTAACTTCCAAATTCGTGGGAACTTCCCTCGGGCTATCACTCGAGACCTCCTTTGCATGATCAACTTCACTCTCTCCATCTATCTTTTTTATTTCTCGATATACACCTTCTACCTCTTCTTCAAGCCATGAGTCATAATCCTTAGTTTGTCTATCATCATCTTCCGTACCCTACAGACAACACAGTATTGTTACGTAAGACGGTATGTTGTTAACCAGATGTATAGAAAATTAAGTCCTTTTCAAACATATTAAAAAACTTAGAACAACACTTACCATGTATTATTCACTAGTTTCCTTCACATAATCTTTGGCTCCTGAGTCTATCGTACTCACCTTACCATCACCACATATGTTTATGAACTTGAACTAAAATTCAACAAAAACTCAACATTAGTTATGAAATACTGTTATTATTAAATAACATAAACACTATTTTAACAACATATCATCTTGTTCTCGAAAACCATTTCCTGCAGATATTTCCACTTAGGTTGATAGTCTAAATGCCAATTTAACATCAACGGTAAAGTATTCCGCTTACGACGAGCGATCATATTTCTGTCGTGAGATATTAAGGGGATGCATTCGTATGCCCAGATCAGAAGAGCATAAGGGAATCCTCCAATACCAATGGTACTAGAATGCGGGTGTAAGATCGCATTCTTCATAAACATTAGGGTCGATTCAAAGGCTAACCTACCCCAATTTTGTTTATCAAATTGGTCTTCATCCTCAAGCAGAAGTAAACGTTCATTGTCTACATTCTGTTTGAAGCTTTTTGCGTCAATAAAACATTCTAAGCAATACAGTTTGGCTATCCGGACCATATGTTTCTCCTGAATACTAGTTGAGTACTTAAACAAGTCCACAAGATCAGTCCTAGAAATTGTTTTCTTGTTCAGGAAGTACTTAGACATGAATCTACCCTTCAATCTACTATCATCCACCTCAACTTTCTGACCACAATTTAACCCCGTAATTTTTTCAAAATCACCTATACCAAATTTCACTACTCTACCTTCCATATTAAACCATAACTCATCATTCTTCGGTGATTTGCACATCCTCCTCATAATTGAGTTCAGTAATTGTAACAGCCCAGTTTCCTATTCCAGTTTTCGAGGTGCCTTCAGGTCAAGATTCGGTTGTTTGGTTGGGCCGTTAGAGCGGTTTTGACCCTTGGGGGTATTTTGGCCTTTTGGCTCTCCAGGCAGGATTTGTGGTTTTCAGGGCTTCGAGGTAGCTCCTGCCTTTGTCGAGGCTTGTTTGTTGGTGGCTACGAGTCCCGAGGTGTTTGGGCTAGTCGGTTGGATGCTCGGTTGTGGTTTGGGCTTTGGCAAAGTGTTGGTTGGTTGTGTGTTTCCTTTGGGATTCGAGCCCGAGCCCTTAGTGTTGCTTTGGGAGTTGGATTTAAGTGAGTTTGATTTATTGGAAAAGATTGCTTCGGTCGGGTCTCGAAGGAGGAAGCCGAGAAATGGGATTTTGAGGTTTTAAGTGGATAAGGTTGGATTTAAATGGATAAAATCCCTTTTTCCTTTTTTATTTCCCTTTTTTCTTTTCTTTTTCCCAAAACTCATTTTTTCTCTTTTCTCTCTCTCTCTCTCTCTCCCCGAGCCCCCTTGCCCGAGCAGCCCCTTGGCTCGCCCAGCCCTAGCCCGAGCAGCCCCTGGCTCGCCCAAGCCCAACCCGAGCTAGCCTAGCCCCAGCTCGCCCGCGCCGTGCTAGCCTCGCCTCGCGCCGCCCTCGCGCGTGCCGCCCCCTCGCGCGCCCTCGCTCGCGGCGTCGCCGCCTCGTCCGTGTCGCCCGGTGCGCCTTTGTCGCGCCGCGCCGCCGCATGTCGCGTCGCGTCGCCCAGCTCGAGTCGTGCGTCCTGCTGCGAAGCAACGTCCCTCGCGCCGCGCGCGCGCGCCCGCCACCTCACCGAAAGCGCGCGCGCGGTGCCAAGGAAGCAGCGCCCGCGCCTGTGCGCTTCGCGTGCCGTCGCGCGCCGGCCAGCGCTGCTGCGCTTCTAATCGCGCAGCGCCGCCCGCCCCCTAAGCGCCCAAGTCGGCGCCCGACCTGCGCTCCAGCCCCCGCCCAACCCAATTTCTTGCCCTGAGTTAGTCTGCGGGCAAATGCTCGTTCGCGTGTCAGCCGTGCCTCGTGAGTTGCTCCCGATCCGAGCCCTGTTTATTTTATTGTATTTAGGGCTATTTTATGATTATTGATGTGTTTGTTTGGCTAGATATAGGTTGCTCGGGTTCGATCGCAGATTAATTTTATTGTGTGTTGTTGCCTTCCGACTGTAAGGATTTCTTCTGCAGGAGTTGTGTGGGCCTGCGATATTTTCATGATTTTTGCCTTGCTTGTTTGTTTGATCATTATGAGCATGATAATAATAGAGCGACTTTGATTGATTTCTGCTAGCATGTTTGCTTGATATTACATGTTAGTGCCATGCTAGGTTTGTTCTGGCCAACATGCTTGTGATTCCTGCTTAAGCTCGTAGTATCATGCTAGGTAATGTGATTGATGTCGGTCTTTGCTTGCTAGCCAGGAATCATTGCTTTTTGCTCTGTACTCTTAGATAGAGTTGTAGGGTTTGTCATCATCCGTAGGCCGAGCAGTACATATAACGCATTTGTCCCCACCGATCGGGAGTAAAGTGTGCGAAGCATAACGTATCTTGCTACCCCCGACCCGCCGATTGTGGACTTAGCTACCCACTTCGGCAATAGCCTAGTTTGTAGCCTGCTAGAGCGAAACCCTGCCAGCGGTGTAAGCCTGCCTTGGCCGGTTCTTAGCTTCAGGTCGATGGACAAGGCTGCACAGATGAGCGTCGAGGGCCTCGCGCTACTGTGATCAGTGACACCGCTTCCGAGTCATAGGCATGTGCCCTTAGGCCCCCGCATTTACGCCGGTTGCAGAGGAGCATGCGGTGTGCGCGCACACGCGTTAGTTACCGGTTCGGAGAGCTCCCCCGGGCTAATGTCGTGAGTACACCATTCCTTCCGTTAGAGCCTGACTTCGGGTACTCTCCCGTAAGTCCAGATTAGTGCAAGGGCAAGGAGGCCCTTGAGGACATTCTAGGGATCAGTGTATTCCCCCCGAGTGACAGATACCTCGGTGATGTCCCTAGATTGGTCAGTGTATCCAATCCCAGTTAGGCCGGAAGTAGGAGACTTCCGATGACTCCAGATCTTGTTTTATGAGCTCGTTGAGCCATGATCTGTGTTGGTAGCTGTTTGCTTGCATGCTTTGGTACTAGATGATTGATTATATCGTATTGTACCCCGGTTGGGGATTCTTACTGAGTAATTCGTTACTCACCCTTACTTATCTTTCAGGAAACCATGGAGCGAGGCAGGATGGTGGAGGAGGAGGCTGTGATCATGGAAAACCCGTTGTTCAACTCTGAGTTTTATGTTTATGATTTAAATGTTCTCTGAATGCATGTAGTTGGGCACGGAGCCCTAGGGTGTTTTCTGAATGTATTTCCGGATTCTAGCATGGTTGTAAAGTTTGTATGTTTTAAATAAATCTCTGATCAGAGTAAGCTTTGTAAATGTATTTGTCTTGGAACAGGTGCTTGGAAACAGGTACAGGTTTCAGGAAATTATGTTGATTTTAAATGGATGTTTTATGTTTGAGTTTTTGCTTAGAATCTGAACACCATCTTGCAAATTTTCTGTAGATTTGTATGCATGCATTGAGGTAACGGCCTATTTAGAACCCCATTCGGGTCGGGTCATTACAGTAATTGTGATTGGATCCTTTTAAAGTCTAAGTCTAAAATGTTCCCAAATATCCCTTTTTTGAACTCTTCACTCTGTCCTCTATTAAGTTTGTTCATAATTTTTTTGATCGTATCGCACGTTGAGAAAACATTAATTTTCTGTTTCAAATTCCAGTCACTTCGTGGCAGAAGTAGGGGTTTTCCTGAAACATACAGTACTATAAGAACCCTACGTAAAAAATACAACACAGTACATTTTACATTATTCGACCGCAACTGTACCTTGTATATACTGTTATGATTTTTCCCACTTCCCCCCCCCCCACTCTTCTTATCCATAGACCGTCCCATCTACCCACTAAATTGCCCCCTGCTCACCTCTTTGTCACGAATCCTTGGTTGTATTCCAAAGAAACAACATATTTTAATATCTTAAACTGTAAACATTTTAAACTACAAACATACCGTATCGTCTGTATAGTAAAATACACACCTCGATAACCTTAACTTCTGATGCTGCAGTATCTTTATGCACCTTTTGCTTTTTAGTCGTACAGAAGGCACTACCATCCTACAATACATGTACACACACAGGGTGAATACAGATGAACAAATGGAGACATTGTAATACAATTCATTATTACTCACCGCATCCTCCATAAGCTTCCTTTTCACATTTTCCTCTGTTGTCAATCGATGTTTTTTCACCTAATAATGATAAAAAAGAGTCTTAGTAAAAATCTCATAATGCTTTACTAAAGATTTAACTAAGACTATACCTCAACATCCACTTTTTTATCCATCCTATCCTTTAACACTTTTTGGAATTGTGCACATCCTCCTGCAACACAGTACTTTTAACACCAGACCTTCCAGGATTGTCCAATGGGTTTTTATTTCTCGACTTTGCCAATAAGTCCTCCTTCTCTTTCTGTATCACCCTTATTCTTGTTGCAATTGGTATGTTGTCCTCCTGCATGTACAAAATTAGCCATGAATTAAGCAGATAACACATAGTATACATGCCAAATCTATACACCTGATCACGATACCTCATCTGTCATAAAAGATTCAACAACTTTATATTTTTCAATAACAGGTTGATTATCTTATCCTCCACTGTTATTACCCTTATACTGTTCCCCACCGCCCTTTGATATGTCCTCGCAAGCCACGCCACCTAGAACCTCATCAAGTTCCTTCAAGTACGAAAAATACTCCAACATAAATACATTATGTAAACTAGTGTACATAAACTATAGAATGTAAATTACCTTAAAATCAAAACCATACGGAATCATGATTGTGCATGTATTTAGCACCCCCTTGTCAATTCCATCGACTAATCCTACCGCTTTATTATGAGTTTGCACAACTATTTCACCATCCTCCAAATCCGGTCTACTTTCCCAAGTTTCCCCCAATTTGTCCTTCCATTGTGCTTTCTACACCGCCTACAGATTCACCTCCTTCGTCCACTTTTGATTCACCCGATGAACTACTTGTCTAAAAAACATATATATACTTAGCATCAACCGTCAGGAGATGAAAAAAAAACCACATACAGTACATAACATACGACAACACCCAGCCAAATATTACCTCGCTTATAGTTAATGACCGTGTTTTCCTGCTTCCATTTTGGTAAGTAACTTATAGACGTGCCAAGTGTTCTTTGGCTGCGTCTAATCGACCTTGTTGTTATTCCTCCCCCATTACCTGCTTTACCCATTATATCCCCTAATTGTGGAAAACACCCAACTAAACTATATCAGGATAACTGTAAAGACCCGGACCCAAAAGGGGTTCGTAAATGGGCCTTTACCTCAATGCATGCATTCAAAAGTTAAAGACAATATGCAAGATTGGTTTTCGGATTCTAAATGAAAACTAAAACATACAAACATCCACTTAAAAAGTCAACATACGATTCCTGAAACCTGTCCCAATTTCCAAGCACCTGTTTTAAGACAAATACGTTTCCAAAACTCACTCTGATCAGAGATTTATTTAAACCATTCAAAAACTTCCAACAGTTACAATAGTGCTAGAATCCGGAAAAACAGTCAGAAAACAACCTAGGGCTCCGTGCCCAACTACATGCATTCAGAGGAAAATAAAACATAAAGAATCATAAACATAAACTCAGAGTTCGACAGCTGGTTTCCATGATCACAGCTCCTTCTTCAGCCATCATGTCTCGCACCAGGGTTACCTATGGAAAACCACAAAATAAGGGTGAGCAACGAATTACTTAGTAAGAATCCCCAACCGGGGTACAATACAATACAACTGGTCATCTAGCAGAAAGTATGCAAGCCATGAATATAAACATAGAAGAGAGCACACAGCTTAAATCCATACATAGACCTCGGATGCCATCTTACGGTCTTACTCCGGAAACTACAACGCTTTACGACCCTATACGAGAAACTAGTCTCGGCCTCAGCCTGTCTACTGTCGATACGAAAGGTGCACTGAACTCAAGATCCCGAGGAGCTCTCCAGTCGGTGATGTAATGAGTGTGTGCGCGCACCGTATGCTGCTGCAAACCAGGGGGGTGCCGGGTCTAGTGGCAAGCTGCCCTGGTCCAGTCCTCATGCCTAACTAATCTCTGGATCGGTGTCACTGACAAAGGGGTGTGAGACTTGGACACGTGAACTATGTCAGCCTGTACCACCGCACCTGAGGCTAAGAAACCGATCGTGGTAGACTTACACCAGGAGACGGACCTTGCCCTAACAGGTGGCAATCAAGGGCTACGGCCGAACACGTTGAGGACGTGCCGACTGCCGGGGACAAGGCAATGTCTCGTCATCATCCCGACCTTTAGGGCATTTAACAGTCTGCCACCCTCACCCAAGATTGCAAAGGGCTGCCGTTAGGGTTAGCTAAACCCTAACGATGGATCAGGGACGGAGTACTGCCTCGTACGTCCCTGCCACGGATGCAAGTTACGTTATGCATCCTCGCCCGGATGATGCTACCTATCATAACTCTAATCTATAAACAGATACAGTAAACAAGCCAATACATGCCGATAAACATAAACAAGCAAACAAACAGCATCACAGAATATATGGCAGGGCCCACACAACTCCGGTAAGAAATCCTTACCTTGGTCGGAAGGAAACTACACACAAGAATCCTATGCTGAGATCGATCCCGAGCTAGCTAAAGAGAACCTAACAAGCACAACAATAATCACAATCCATAGGCCTAAGCATAATAAAACAAACAGGGCTCGGCTCGGGAGCACTCACACGGCACGGGCTGGCGCGCGGACAGACGAGCTGCACGGCATTAGGCGCTGCTAGGCGGCAGGGGCTGCGCGCTCGAGCGCGGACAAGCGGACGCGATGGCGCAAACGTGCGGGCTCGGCGTGCAGACGCGGACAGTGAGATGCGGACGTGCGGGTGCTGCGTGCAGACGCGGAAGCGCAGGCTGCTCGACTGGGCGATGGCGTCTAAGAGCTGCTGCAGGTGCGTGCGATGGGCTGCGATGGGGCGACAGCGTCTGGTGCGTGCGACGGGCTGCGACGGCATTTGGTGCGTGCGATGGGCTACGACGGGGCGATGCAGGGCTGCTACTGGCTGCGACGGCGTCTGGCTCTGCTGCTGGGGCTCTCATCTCGGCCAGCTGCAAATAAAACACACAACTCACCTCTTTTTCGCTCTCGGCCAACATGGACACCAAATGGAAGAAGAAGAAGAGAACAAAGAATCTTACCCAGGATGACAATCGAACAATGGGGCTGCTAGAGAGATGGAATTCGGCTTGAGGCTTGAGAGAGAAAAGCTTGGGCGGCTAAGGATGATTTGGAGAAGAAAACATAAACAACCCTATTTTCCCTTCTTTTAATCAAATGCACCAAAACCCCAAGGATCCAAGGCTAACCAAGATGTGCCGCGGAAAGAGTAATAAGATCACCCAATGGCTCAACTGGCACATCATCCAATAGACTTCCCAAAGACCCACGTTCGAATCCCAACAGCTGCACAATTAATTCCCAATTTTACTTTAGCATCTCACCATGTCCAAACACATCCACAAAGGCCCTGACGGGCCAACCAAATTACCAAAATACCCCTAGGGCATACCTAGAAAACCGGGATGAAAACCTGGGCCGTCACAATATCCCTCCTTTTTATGACTTTCGTCCTCGGAAGTCCTTAAGACTGAAACAGCTTAGGATAATGCAATCCCATCTCGTCTTCCCGCTCCCAAATGGCTTCCTCTGACTCCTCCACTGAACTTTTACCAAACGGATCTCTCGATTACGCAACGTCTTCGTCTCAAAGGCAAGAATCCCCACTGGCTTCTCCTCGAAGCTCAAATCCTAATTCAGCTGCAAAGGCTCAAAGTCCACAATGTGCGACGGGTCCGGCACATACTGCCTCAACATCGATACATGAAAAACATTGTGCACTGCTGACAATGACGGAGGTAGAGCTAACCGATATGCAACCCTGCCAATCCTCTCCAGAATCTCAAACGGACCAACAAAACGGGGACTCAACTTCCCATGCTTACCAAACCTCAACACACCTCGCATCGGTGCAACCTTTAGAAAAACATGTTGTCCAACCTCAAACTCCAAGTCTCGACGCCGAACATCGGTATAACTCTTACTCGCTCGCTCTGAAATCAACATACGAGCTCTAATCTTACACGCTATCGCACCATTAGTCAATCTGCAGCAACTCGGGACCCAAAACCTGTCTATCACCAACCTCTTCCCAGAACACAGGAGACCGGCAACGCTTACCATACAAAGCCTCGAATGGAGCCATCTGAATCGTCGACTGATAATTGTTATTATAGGCAAACTCCATCATATACAGATACTGGTCCCAACTGCCCCGAAAGTCCAACACACAAGCCCTCAACATATCCTCAAGAATCGTGTTTCACCCTTTCATCCGTCATCCGTGCTGAGGGTGAAAAGTCATCTTGAAATCGCACTCGGTGCCTAAGCCTTTCTGGAGCGCCCTCCAGAAACGAGAAGTGAACCGCGAATCACGGTCAGACACAATCCTCACAGGCACCCCATGATAGCGGATGATTTGCTCCAAAAACAACTGCGCCCACTGTTCCACGGTATAAGTGTCTCTACCGAGAATGAA
The DNA here is from genome assembly GCA_036507275.1 of Sicyos edulis. NCBI lineage: Eukaryota > Viridiplantae > Streptophyta > Magnoliopsida > Cucurbitales > Cucurbitaceae > Sicyos > Sicyos edulis. The sequence goes on from CM071851.1 coordinate 33,695,067, forward strand.
GTGTGCGCTCTTAGTCAAATGGTCGACTATTACCCAGATCTAAGAGAACTTCCTCGGAGTCCTCGGAAAACCAGAAATAAAGTCCATGGAGATCTCTTCCCATTTCCACTGAGGCACACTCACGTTTGCAAATAAACCGGTGGCCTCTCTGCTGCAGGTGACTTCACTTGCTGACAAGTGAGACACCAACTGACAAACTCTGCAACATCTCTCTTCATACCCATCCACTAGAATGTCTTCTTAAGATCCTGATACATCTTGGTACCCCCGGGGTGCCAAGCAAACGGAGAACTGTGGGCCTCTGCGAGCAACCCTACTCACAATCCTGCAACATCCGGAACACACAACCGGCCTCTATAAGTCAACCCACTGTCTGGTGAATGCACGAAGTCAAAATCTCCGTCAGCACTAACTCTGTCAAACAATCTCTTAAGTGCGGGGTCACTCAGCTTGCTATCAATAATCTGTTGCCTAATCGACGGCTGAACCGTCAACTGAGCTACACTGGCAGTAACCTCACCCAACAACACTGCAACCTCGACCAGCTCAAACTCTTCCCGCAATCTGGGCTGGGAACTCAACAACGCCGTGGAGTGCGACGTCTTCCTACTCAAAGCATCAGCCATAACATTGGCTTTACCCGGATGGTACAAAATCTCGCAGTCATAATCTTTTACCAACTCCAACCACCTTCTTTGCCTCATATTCAACTCCTTCTGAGTAAACAGATACTTGAGGCTCTGGTGATCAGTAAACATCCGAATCCGCTCACCATACAGTAATGCCTCAAAATCTTCAAAGTGCAAACACTCATCTGCGCCAACACCATATCATGAGTCGGGTAGTTCTGCTCATATGGCTTCAAATTGACGGAAGCATAAGTAATGACCTTCCCATGCCGCATCAACACACAACCTAACCCAAACTTGGAAGCATCATCAGACCACGAAACCGCTTTGTCCCCTCCGGATCGCTAACACTGTCTTGAAGTCAAATCGCGTGCTTGAGCCTCGCAAAGCTCTCATCACACTTACTGTCCCAAACAAACTCGACACCCTTCCTCGTTAGACGAGTGAGGGGAGAGGCTATGGCGGAAAAGTCCTTAACGAACCGACGGTAGTAACTCGCCAAACCTGAGAAAGTCTGCGTATCTCAAAGAATCGAAGTCGGCTTGACCCACGAACTCACGGCCTCAATCTTCGCGGGGGTCCACGGCTATACCATCTCTCAAAACTACGTGACCTAGGAAGGCCACCTGCTCCAACCAGAAATCACATTTGGAAAACTTCGCATAAAGTTGGTTTTCCCTCAAAGCTGCCAATACTCGCCTCAAATGCTCTGCACGATCCTCCTTAGTCCTCGAATAGATCAGAATATCGTCAATGAACACGATGACGAAGCTATCCAAAAATGATTTTAACACCTTATCCATCCTGTCCATGAACGCTGCTGGGGCATTAGTCAATCCGAACGACATGACCACAAACTCATAGTGACCATATCTAGACCTGAAAGCTGTCTTAAGAATGTCGGCATCCCTGACCCGCAACTGATGGTAACCGGATCTCAAATCTATCTTGGAGAACATGGAAGCTCCCTGAAACTAGTCGAACAATCATCAATACGGGGCAACGGGTACTTATTCTTCACTGTCACCTTATTAAGCTCGCGATAATCAATACATAAGCACATCGAACCATCCTTCTTCTTTACAAATGCAATCGTGTTGCTCCCACGGGGACACACTCGGACGAATGAACCCTCGATCTAACATCTCCTCGCAATCGAACTTTCGCCTCCTTTAACTCTCTTTGGCGCCATACGATACGAAGCCTTCGAGATAGGGAGGGTCCCCGGCTCGAGCTCAATTTTGAAGTCAACCTCTCTCTTTTGGGGGCAACCCCTGGTAACTCCTCGAAAACACATCCGCAAACTCTGACGACCGACACTGATCAACGATCGGCGGGGCGCTCTCCCAGCATAACTTGGCTAGGTAGCCCCAAGCTCCATGAGCTAGCAAACGACGAGCTTTCACAGCTGACACCATCGGCGGGCAAACTCCACCCTAGACTCCACGAAACTTAAAGTTGGGCCGACCCGATGGCCAGAACACTACTTCTTTCCGGTGGCAGTCAATCAACGCGTGGTTAGCAGCTAACCACACCATACCAAGAATCACATCGAAACCGCTCATAGGCAGGACTATGAGCGTAGCTACAAGCAACTCTCCGGATATCTCGATCCGGCCATCCTTAATCTTATCTCTAGCTAACATATTAACTCCCGAAGGAGTTGCAACAGAAACTCAAAACCTAGAGGCTCTAATCTCAATCTAGCATGCTCAAAGAAACAACACGGATACAAACGAATGCGTAGAACCAGAATCAAACAAGACAAATGCGCAGTGATCTAAAACAAGAAGCGTACCTGCCACAGCGACATCTATACGCTCGGCCTCCTGACTGGTCGTAGAAAACACCCGACCCTGCTGCTGCTGCCCTGGCTAACTGATTACAAAAACGGTCCATATGCCTCTCCCTACCACAGCGAAAACACAACCTGGGCCCTGTCTGACAAACTCTAGTGTGGGCTTTCCCACAAGTAGCACATACGGGAATCTGTCTGGGACCGCCCTGTTGGCGAGGTTGGAAACAGGCCAGAGCTCTACGCTGATCCCGGTTCTGAAACTGTCCTTTGCAACGCTGGCCGCCTCCTGAAATCAAACTTCCTTTTCTGCCCCACTACAGGTGGGACAGGACGCTGAACTGGGGCGGCGACAATCTGCTCAACTGGATACTTCCCATTATAAATGGTAGCCAACTGAACTGCTCTAGCATAAGTGTCAAGGGCCTGTGCCCTGACATCCTGGGACACACCCTGCCTCAAACCAGAAATGAACTTCCTTATCTTCAACTCAGGGGTGGCTATCAACTGCGGAGCACCCATACTCCGAGAACTTCCTCTCATACTCCTCAATAGAATCACAACCCTGCTTCAGGTTCTGGAAAAGCTCCACCATCTTCTCTTGGGCCTCATCACTAATATACTTGGCCTTAAACTCAGACTTGAAGAACTCCCAGGTGGCAGGTGGAGACCCAGCTGGTCTCTCACTCAAAGTGGACTCCCACCACCATCTAGTTGTGCCTCTGTAACAGCCCAGTTTTCTATCCCAGTTTTCGAGGTGCCTTCGGGTCAAGTTTCGGTTGTTGGTTGGGTCGTTAGAGCGGTTTTGACCCTTTGGGGTATTTTGGTCTTTTGGCTCTCCGTGCAGGATTTGTGGTTTTTCAGGGCTTCGAGCTAGCTCCTGCCTTTGTCGTGGCTTGTTTGGGTTGGACTGCGAGTCCCGAGATGTTTGGGCTAGTCGTTTGGGAGTTCGGTTGTGATTTTAGATTTTTTTGCTAAATGATGGTTGTTTGGGTGTTTCCTACGGGATTCGAGCTGGGCCTTCAGTATTGGTTTGGGAGGTTGATTTCAGTGAGTTTTGTTGTTTGGAAAGGTTGCTTCAGTCGGGTCTCGAAGGAGGAAGCCGGGAAATGAGATATAAGGATTTTAAGGATTTTTGGAAAAATTGGAAAATGGATAAATTGGATTTATTTGGATAAGTTTGGTTTTTAAATAAAAGAGAAAAAGAAAAGAAAAAAAAAGAAAAAGGAAAATTTTCATTTTCCCCCAATTTCCCTTTCTCTCTCCTCAAGCCCGAGCAGCCCCCCTTGGTCGCACCTTGCCCGAGCAAACACCCTGGCTCGCCCGACCCGATACTGCTCGTGTCGCCCCTCACCCACCTCGCCCGGCCAGTCGTCACCGAGCAGCGGCCCAATGCGTCGAGCATCGCAGAGCGTCGCGCGCGCCATCGCCAGCCAGCCCCTCGCGCGCCCAGATCGCGCGTTCTCGCGTCGCCCAGGTCCGAGTCGCGCGTCCCCTGTGCCGAGCCGCACCAGATCGGGCGTCCTTGTAGCTCTCCGAGTCGCTCGTCCCCGCGCGCGTCCCTGTAGCGCGTCGTCGCGCCAGCGTGCCCTCGCCCGCGCGCGTTTTTCGCTCCTGCTGCTTTCGCCAGGCCGTTCCCAGTAGCGCCTCGGCGCGCCGTGTCGTGCCAGCCCCAACGCCGCGAGCTGCCCCAACGCTGTGCGGCGCCACCGCTTTGCCTAGCCCGAGCAGCCGGCCCGTTCGCGTGTCAGCCGTGCCTCGTGAGTGCTCCCGAGCTGAGCCCTGTTTGTTTTATTATATTTGGGCCTTTTGATTTTAATTATTGTTGTTTTTGTTAGGTTCTCGCTAGGTAGCTCGGGTTCGATCGCAGCTTAGGTTTCTTGTGTTTAGAGGTCTTCCTAGGCGGTGGGATTTCTTACCGAGTTGTGTGGACCTGCGATATATTATCGATTGCCGATTGTATGCTTGTTTGTGTTTATTGACATGTTTGGTGATAAGTACTCTAATCTGAATTCCCGATTAGCATGACTTTCCTGGTTAATTCTCATGTTAATCCATGCTAGGTTGTTCCTTTCTGGCATGCTCGTATCTGTTCCTTGCTTCGTAGTATCATGCTAGGCTCGTTGTATTCTTTTTGAGCACGTATTGGATTTTATGGAATTGTTTGTTATTTGCTAGGGCAGGTTAGAAGTGCAGGTAGATAGCATCGTCCGGGCCTGATGCATAAAGTACCTTGCATCCATGGCAGGGACGTCGAGCAAGTCATTCCGTCCCTGGACCCCGTGAGGGATTAGCTAACCCGAGCGGTAGGCCTTGCAATCTTGGGTGAGGGTGGCGGTCGTTAAATGCCCCAACCGTCGGGATGATGACTTGGCATTGCCTCGTCCTCGATAGTCGGCACGCGTCCTCGCCGTGTTCGGCCGTAGCCCCCGATTGCCACTGTTAAGGTAAGGGCGGCTTCTGGTGTAAGCCTACCACGACCCGCTTCCTTAGCCTCAAAGCGGTGGTTCAGCCGACATAGTTTACATGTCCGTGTCTCACACCCTATGTCGGTGACACCGATCCAAAGATTTAGTTAGGCGTGGTGATCGGACATGGGCGGCTTTGCCTCTGGACCCGGACCCCATGGCTCGCAGAGAGCACGCGGTGCATGCTTACGCTCATTACAACACACACCGCAGAGCTCCTCGGGATCTTGAGCTAGTGTACCTTTCGTCGACAGTGAGATGCGCCGAGGCCGGGACTTGTTTCTCGTATAGGCGACTTGTGTGATGTGTTGTGTGGTGATTGATTTCCGGACTAAGACCACGAGTTGGCATCCGAGGCCCAAGTGTGGGCTAAGCTATGTGCTCTATCTGTGTTTATATTCATAGCTTGCATATCTTTCTCGCTAGATGACCATGTATATCGTATTGTACCCTGGTTGGGGATTCTTACTTGAGTAATTCGTTACTCACCCTTACTTATCTTTCAGAAACCATGGCGCGAGGCGATGATGGTCGAGGAGGAGCCGTGATCATGGAAACCCGTTGTTCAACTCTGAGATTTATGTTTATGATTTAAATGTCCTCTAAATGCATGTAGTTGGGCACGGAGCCCTAGGGTGTTTTCTGAATGTATTTCCGGATTCTAGCATTGTTGTAAAGTTTGTATGTTTTAAATAAATCTCTGATCAGAGTATGTTTGGAAATGTATTTGTCTTGGAACAGGTGCTTGGAAACAGGGACAGGTTTCAGGAATTTATGTTGATTTTTAAATGGATGTTTTCATGTGTTAGTTTTTACTTAGAATCCAAACATCATCTTGCAAATTTTCGGTAGATTTGAATGCATGCATTGAGGTGACGGCCTATTTAGAACCCCATTCGGGTCGGGTCGTTACAGTTGGTATCAGAGCTCAGAGTCATAGATTCTGTAGACTGACCTTTTGTTGTAGGTCGTTTTTCCATGATCATCAGCACTTCGACAGTCATCAGGTACGCCTAAGTTTACTATTTGTTGTTGAAAAAGGGTTAAGAATTTACAATACCTGTCATCTTGTGTATGCCTTGTGTAGTGTTGTGGAGCGGAGACGAGCAGGTTCTGACTCGTTGTTGGTTTGGGTTTAGAGCGCCATCATGCCAACTTCCCGCAGTGTGTGATGTATGTTGTGGCTTGTTGAGGTATCCAGATTGATTCGGATGCCCTGGGACATCGTCCCCGTGGGAGGCAGAGCTTGGTCTCCCGTAGGCCAATTGTGGCCCAGTTGTTGGTTTTCCCCTAGTGAGAGGGTGGAGGTGCTTTGCCTTGGAGTGCCACTCCAAGAGAGGTGTTAGCTATGATTGTGCTGATGTGGATGTTTGTGGAGCAGGTCCCCGTGTGGACCAGCCTGGGCAGCTCAAGTGTTGATCTTGAGCCTGGTTAGATTGTTTGATTGCCTAGTGAGTAGCTGCAGAGTTGGCAGCCTTCGAGGAGATTGTTGAGGCATTTGTTTGTGCTCCTGTAAAGTGTTGTTGTTTGCGGCCCGAGTGGCGGAACCCTGTGGTTAAGGGTGCAGTGAGTAGTGTTCCCTTCGGACTAGATCCGTTGGTGTTTCCCTCAGATGTTTGGTAGAGTTGAGCACTCTTCTTTTGGTGAGCTTCTGGAGTGGAGCTAGCTGCTGCATGTTGAGAGAGCCGGCCAGAGTTTTGTTGAGCATCATGTGGAGATGCAAGGGTAGGCCGTGACCCTTCGGCTTGATGAGATGCCATAGGCATGGTTTTGGAGTTGGAGCCCTTGTATGCCTAGCCAGAGTTCTTGTCACTTGAGGTTGTGACCTTGTTGGCCCCATTGGTAGTAAGATGTGGTTTTGGTAGTAGTGGCACTTGAGGTGCATTGGTTGGTGTGCCGCTTTAAGTCTGGTTGAGGCTTGAGTTTGGCTTTGGGCATAGCAGATGGTTCTATGCCGTTCGGAGTTCAGCGCACTCCTTTAGCCTTGGATCTGTTTATGGCAGTTGCACCTCTTTAGGTCGTGCCAGAGGGCTAGTTCAGTGGTAGTCGATGGACTACAAGCGAGAGGATGCTCGTGAGGAGCCGGAGCCTCTTCCCTGTGTTTCTGGAGGTTGAGTAAGTCAGCAGGTTGGCAGTTGGTAAGTGTTGGTGCGCGTGAGTCTCTCGCAAGTGTTAAGGCCAAGAGATTTTCTTTGTGGTTGGTAGTGCGGTCAACTACCTTCGAGTGCCTTAACATGAGGAGAGTTGAGCATTGTAGATGCGAGTTTGGTCCAGCTGAGGGACCCTGAGTTGGATGCTCATGAGATGAGCTGGATGCCTATGAGGCGAGATGAGCTGATGCCTTGCGAGAGGTTTTGGATGCCTTAGGGGTAAGCACCCTTGGTAGAGGCTTGGTATAAAGTAAGTTCGGTTTGGCATTGTTATGCTTTGATAGAGCAAGGTTGCCTCAGCTTCGAGTATCGTGTGGAGATGGAACTTTTGGTGTTCCTTGGATTGTTTGTATCTCTGCCAGGAGTTAGCGTTGCTTTTTGGAAAAGCGCTTGTTAGTCTTGGATCTCTAAAGGAAGGTTGAGAGTTGTGCACACAAGTGTGTTTTGTGTGGTTCGTTCCGTGGCGAGAGTTTCAGATCCATGTAGGGTTTGCTTTGGAGATCTAGTGCTCAGTTCCTGGAGAAGTTGGACTCCAGGTGGTTGTTGCAAGGCTTTAGTCGAGGTGGTAAGGATACCGTGCTCGTGGTATCAAGTTGTTGCTTAGGCAAGATTTGTTAAGTTGGACCTAAGCTTGGTTGGTGGATCTTTTTGTTGATCGTTGGTTGGAGTTCAGTTGGAAACTGGGCAAGAGCGGTGGTAGCTAAGCCGCGTGGTTTCTGATCGTCATGGCTAAGAGAGTTGTTTGGATCCTTCCTTGGGTAGAAGTTATGTTGTGGTCGATGCTTTGAGTAGGAGGATGACGCATTCTGTAGCGTTTCGGGTCCTCTAGGTTCCCAAGGAGTTGGAGTTGGCCAGCATGGATGTGTTGCTGGAAAATAGAGTTGTTGTTGGTTCAGGCATTTGGTTGTTAGTCCGTTAGTTGGCAGTGGGTGTCGAGGGTTGTCAGAGAACCCTAGGTTGTGGAGAGCCTCTCTAGAGCTCAGTCAGACCCAGGTAGTGAGTTTAGTTGGCCAGCTGGAGGCGTGTAGTTTGTAGCCTCGGTGGAGTTGCTAGCAGTCTTGGTAGACTAGCAAGCCAGTGTTTGTTTGGAGTAAAGTCCGGATTGGTTCCGGTGTGGTGTCGGCCAAGGTGTGGATTGGAGTTGCTAGAGGTTAGTTTTTCTCGTGGGGCGAGTGGTTTGTGGCCTGTTGGTTTTGTTCCTGTTTTCAAGATGTTGAGTTGCCCCGTTTGGCATTTGGAGGTTCAGTCCGTGGTGGACCCTTGTTGTTGCCCCGCGAGATTAGATGTTGTTGCTCTAGTGGAGCAAGACAGTGAGCGTATGTGGAGCTCTCTGTCCTTTGGTTGTCTGCTTGTAAGAGCCGTTTCCTTCGGGGAGTTGTCAAGTTACTCCCCTGATTTTGGAGTTGATGGCAGAGGTGTTAGCAAGAAGGAAAAGTTTGTTGGTCGCTTGGGAAGCGCTTGTTTGTCCATTAAAGCGGATTCTTGGATGGTGTTCTAGAGGCTGCAGTAAGGGTTGTTCTGCCTCTTGTGAGTGTTTGGCCAAGATTTGGCTCTTTTGTTGTTTCGAGAGCTAGTTCGGTTCTAGCTGGAGGGCGTTGCCCTGAGGTCTAGTTCCCAGTCAGTAAGTTTTGGGAGTTGACCCCTCCCTCGGCAGTTGAGCAAGTGCTGTTAGTTTCGGATTGGTGGTCCGATTGGTTGGGTTTTCTCTTGGGTGTTGCTTCCAAGAGAGTTGGTTGCTGTTGCCTTGGGTTGAGCAAGTCAGCGAGCGTGTGTGGAGTTCGCTGCCCTTCTGGAGTTTGCTTGCTGGGAAGTCGTTTCCCGTTTGGCAGGAGTCAGCTTAGCTCCTGAGTTGTGTAGTTGATCAGAGTAGCGCAGCGGTCAGCCCAGCGAGAGGGTCCTTGCTTTGTGTTGTTAGCAAGCAAGAGTTGTTTGTTCCCGCAAGGGCGGAGGCCAGCCAGTAAGAGTTGAGTTGTTCTGGCAAGTTGTTGGTTCTTTGGGGATTGAAGATTTCCTTTTCCCCTAGCCTCTGTGGTGGTTGAGTTGCTCCTTTGATGCCAGCCTCGAGTGTTAGCTTGCGAGGTAGTCTTGCGGATTCGTGTGGCTCAGGATCCGTAAGCTTGGAGGTTGTCGTCAACCGTTTTCCTTGTGAGGTTTCGGGAGTGGAGCTTCTGGTTGGAAGTTGAGTTAGGCCTAGGCTAAAAGGAGAAGTCTTTTGAGTAGCCAGTTGGACTTAAGAGTTGAGTGGTAGCTTGGAGGCGAGCTTTGCTCGCGATGAGCTTGAGTTGAGTTCCGCTGAGCAAGCCCTTCTCGGGCTTTGCTTCTTGTTGTTGTGCGTTCACAGTTGGCGTTAGCGGAGCCTCGTTTGAGTGAGTTGGCACAGAGGTGCCGTGGCTTTGGTTGGTAAAGCCTTTGAGCTGTTTTCCTCAAGGTGTTGTGTCGCAGAGGGCTGCGTGTTGGTTTAGTTCCTTGCTTCCTGAGATTTTGGGAGGAAGGTTGGTTGTTCCTTGCCTGGCAGTGTTCTCTTTGGCCAGTTGCTGGTAGGTTTGCTTCAGAAATGTTGCGTTCGGCCGATGAGGAGTTCTAGTTTGTTGGTTTGGCCGAGTGGAGTCTGTGCTTGGCCCTTGTCTTTTTAAGGTGGTCGTGAAATGAAGTTTCACCGGTGTGAGTGTTGTTAGCCGTCGGGTGTACCAGGATGGTGCCCCTTGCCTTTGGTTCGGCGATTTCTCCTTAAGATGGTTGCTTAAGCGTTGTGGTCGTGTTCTAGTTGGAGAAGTTTGCCTTTTTGGATCAATCGCCAGTTGGTGATTCGTTTGGATCTCGTTAAGGTTGTAGTCAAGTGTTGAGGTTCGCTGGTCTCTTGTGAAGTAAGAGTAGGCCGTTTGGTTTTCTGGAATCTTGAAGGTTCAGTTGTTTGGCCAGTTTGTTGTAGAGTTGAGTTTGTTTGTTGTCAGCTGTGAGTTCCCTTAGGAGTTTTGCCAGTGCGTGGTGTAGAATTTCAGAGCTTGTGGCCAGTCCTCGAGTTTGCTGTGTGTAGCACCGTTTGAGAGTTGGTGCGAGTTGAGGACGTGGTTTGCCGTCAGGATTTTCGCATTTGTTTTCCTTCGGAGTTCAGTATATGCCCAGTCTTGGTTGAGTTTGTTTGTGGCAGCCCAGATGGCATAGTGCCTTTGAGTTTTTGAGAACCCAAGAGGGTTTGGTTTTCGGAGAAGGTTGGCGTTGTATTAGCCGAGAAGTTCAGTTGGTTAGGTTTTAGTGCGCTTTTCCCGAGTCAAGTTATCTTAGGACTTTCGAGGACGAAAGTCTTAAAAGGAGGGAGTATTGTAATGTTCCGATTTTCTATCCCGCTTTTGAGGTGCCTTCAGTCAAGTTTCGGTTGTTGGTTGGGTCGTTAGAGCGGTTTTGACCCTTTGGGGTATTTTGGTCTTTTGGCTCTCCGTGCAGGATTTGTGGTTTTTCAGGGCTTCGAGCTAGCTCCTGCCTTTGTCGTGGCTTGTTTGGGTTGGACTGCGAGTCCCGAGATGTTTGGGCTAGTCGTTTGGGAGTTCGGTTGTGATTTGAGATTTTTTTGCTAAATGATGGTTGTTTGGGTGTTTCCTTCGGGATTCGAGCCGCCTTGATATTGGTTTGGGAGGTTGATTTCATTTGAGTTTTGTTGTTTGGAAAGGTTGCTTGATCGGGTCTCGAAGGAGGAAGCGGGAAATGAGATTTAAGGATTTTAAGGATTTTTGGAAAAATTGGAAAATGGATAAATTGGGTTTATTTGGATAAGTTTGGTTTTTAAATAAAAGAGAAAAAGAAAAGAAAAAAAAAAAAGGAAAAATTTCATTTTCCCCCAATTTCCCTTTCTCTCTCCACTCGAGAGCGCCTTGGTCGCCCTTGCCCGAGCAGCAACTCGCCCTTCTTGGCTAGCTCCACCACACTCGCTCGTGTCGCCCGCCCTTGCCGCCCGACCAGTCGTCGGCCCGAGCGACCCGGCTGTTCGAGCATCGCCGAGCGTCGCGCGCGCCATCGCCAGCCAGCCCCACGCGCCCGATCGCGCGCTCGCGTCGCCAGTCCGAAGTCGAAGGCCCTCGTGCCGAGCCGCACGGATCGGACGTCCTTGTAGCTCGCCGAAGTCGCTCGTCCCGCAAGGCGTCCACAGCAGCGCGTCGTCGCGCGCTACGCGCCCCCTCGCCCCTTCGCTTTCGCCGCGCGTTTTCGCGCCTGCTCGCCAGCCGTGCCCAGCGCGCCTCGGCGCCGTGTCAGCGCACCCGATCTGCGAGCAGCCAGCAGCGCCCGTGTCAGCGCGCTCCAGCGCTGTGCAGCGCCAGTGCTTTGCCTAGCCCGAGCAAATGGCCTGTTCGCGTGTCGGTAGTGCCTCGTGAGTGCTCCCGAGCTGAGCCCTGTTTGTTTTATTATATTTGGGCCTTTTGATTTTAATTATTGTTGTTTTTTTAGGTTCTCGCTAGGTAGCTCGGGTTCGATCGCAGCTAAGGTTTCTTGTGTTTAGAGGTCTTCCCGGCCGGTAAGGATTTCTTCACGGAGTTGTGTGGACCTGCGATATATTATGCGATTGCCGATTGTATGCTTGTTTGTGTTTATTGACATGTTTGGTGATAAGTACTCTAATCTGAATTCCCGATTAGCATGACTTTCCGGTTAATTCTCATGTTAATCCATGCTAGGTTGTTCCTTCTCGCATGCTCGTATCTGCTCCTTGCTTCGTAGTATCATGCTAGGCTCGTTGTATTCTTTTTGAGCACGTATTGGATTTTATGGAATTGTTTGCTTTGCTTGCTAGGCGGGTTAGAAGTGCGGTAGATAGCATCATCCGGTCCGATGCATAAAGTACCTTACATCCATGGCGGGGGCGTCCGAGCAAGTCATTCCGCCCACCGACCCCGTGAGGGATTAGCTAACCCGAGCGGTAGGCCCCCGCAATCTTGGGTGAGGGTGGCGGCATCGTTAAATGCCCCAACCGTCGGGATGATGACTTGGCATTGCCTCGTCCCTCGATAGTCGGCACGTCCTCGGCGTGTTCGGCCGTAGCCCCCGATTGCCACTGTTAAGGTAAGGGTGGCTTCTGGTGTAAGCCTACCACGACCCGTTTCCTTAGCCTCAAAGCGGTGGTTCAGCCGACATAGTTTACGTGTCCAGTCTCACACCCCTATGTCGCGTGACACCGATCCAAAGATTTAGTTAGGCGTGGTGGCTGGACATGGGCGGCTTGCCTCTAGACCCGCACCCCATGGTCTGCAGTGAGCACGCGGTGCATGCTTACGCTCATTACAATACGCGCCGACCGAGAGCTCCTCGGGATATTGAGCTAGTGTACCTTTCGTCGACGAGAGAGCAGTGAGGCCGGGACTTGTTTCTCGTATAGGGCGACTTGTGTGATGTGTTGTGTGGTGATTGATTTCGGACTAAGACCACGAGTTGGCATCCGAGGCCCAAGTGTGGGCTAAGCTATGTGCTCTATCTGTGTTTATATTCATAGCTTGCATATCTTTCTCGCTAGATGACCATGTATATCGTATTGTACCCCACCGGTTGAGGGGATTCTTCTTGAGTAATTCGTTACTCACCCTTACTTATCTTTCAGAAACCATGGCGCGAGGCAGGATGGCTGGAGGAGGAGCTGTGATCATGGAAACCCGTTGTTCAACTCTGAGATTTATGTTTATGATTTAAATGTCCTCTGAATGCATGTAGTTGGGCACGGAGCCCTAGGATGTTTTCTGAATGTATTTCCGGATTCTAGCATTGTTGTAAAGTTTGTATGTTTTAAATAAATCTCTGATCAGAGTATGTTTGGAAATGTATTTGTCTTGGAACAGGTGCTTGGAAACAGGGACAGGTTTCAGGAATTTATGTTGATTTTTAAATGGATGTTTTCATGTGTTAGTTTTTACTTAGAATCCAAACACCATCTTGCAAATTTTCGGTAGATTTGAATGCATGCATTGAGGTGACGGCCTATTTAGAACCCCATTCGGGTCGGTTCGTTACAGCCTCCTAGCACATGAGCTGCACATCTCGACCTCTGAACATCGGGGCACACCATAATCAAGAAGGTGTACTCCAAATGGGCAATCCATCTGGCTGCCGCTAAAGCATCTCCCGAGGCATCAAACTTCTCTGGCTTCCACTTCACGAAGTCCTTCAACCATCTGCCAAACTCCCCGGCACCCTCTGCCACATCTGCCTCTAGGGCTGCTTGCTCCTATGGAGCTGGGGGTGCTGCTGCGCCCTGCTGAAACAAACGAGTCAACTGCTCGATCTGGGCTCGGGACTCTTCTCGCTGGGCGGCCAACAAAGCCTGGGTCTCTGCCCTCTGGTCACTCAACAGGCTGACCATCATCGCCCTCATAGAATCAGCAAATTCTGCTCCAGAAGCAGTCTCTCGGCGCTCGGTCGCCTTAACGCCTACTCTAGGCACAACATGGGGAGCTACTGGTGGAACGCCATCAGTCTCAGCTTGGGACGATGTCCCTGCAGTATCAGACCCAATCCTGATACTCTGACCTGCTCTCGAGCCTCCCCTTTCGGCGCAGGTGATTGGCATGCTGGCGATCTACACCCAAACCAACAACGAGTCAGAACCTGCTCGTCTCCGCTATACAACACTAAACAAGGCATACACTAGCTGAATGGTATTGTAAATTCTTAACCCTTTTCATAAAACAGTAAACGTAGGCGTACCTGATGACTGTCGGAGTGCTGATGATCATGGAAAAACGACCTACAACAAAAGGCCAGTCTACAGAATCTATGACTCTGAGCTCTGATACCAACTGTAAAGACCCGACCCAAAAGGGGTTCGTAAATGGGCCTTTACCTCAATGCATGCATTCAAAAGTTAAAGACAATATGCAAGATTGGTTTTCGGATTCTAAATGAAAACTAAAACATACAAACATCCACTTAAAAAGTCAACATAAGATTCCTGAAACCTGTCCCTGTTTCCAAGCACCTGTTTCAAGACAAATACGTTTCCAAAACTCACTCTGATCAGAGATTTATTTAAACCATTCAAAAACTTCCAACAGTTACAATAGTGCTAGAATTCGGAAAAACAGTCAGAAAACAACCTAGGGCTCCGTGCCCAACTACATGCATTCAGAGGAAAATAAAACATAAAGAATCATAGACATAAACTCAGAGTTCGACAGCTGGTTTCCATGATCACAGCTCCTTCTTCAGCCATCCTGTCTCGCACCAGGGTTACCTTTGGAAAACCACAAAATAAGGGTGAGCAACGAATTACTCAGTAAGAATCCCCAACCGGGGTACAATACGATACAACTGGTCATCTAGCAGAAAGTATGCAAGCCATGAATATAAACATAGAAGAGAGCACACAGCTTAAATTCATACATAAACCTCGGATGCCATCGTACGGTCTTACTCCAGAAACTACAACGCTTTACGACCCTATACGAGAAACTAGTCTCGGCCTCAACCTGTCTACTGTCGATACGAAAGGTGCACTGAACTCAAGATCCCGAGGAGCTCTCCAGTGGGCGCTGTAATGAGCGTGTGCGCGCACCGCATGCTGTTGCAAACCAGGGGGTGCTGGGTCTAGTGGCAAGCTGCCCTGGTCTAGTTCTCATGCCTAACTAATCTCTGGATCGGTGTCACTGACATAGGGGTGTGAGACCTGGACACGTGAACTATGTCAGCCTGTACCACCGCACCTGAGGCTAAGGAACCGATCGTGGTAGGCTTACACCAGGAGACGGACCTTGCCCTAACAGGTGGCAATCAAGGGCTACGGTCGAACACGCTGAGGACGTGCCGACTGCCGGGGACAAGGCAATGTCTCATCATCATCACGACCGTTAGGGCATTTAACAGTCTGCCACCCTCACCCAAGATTGCAAAGGGCTGCCGTTAGGGTTAGCTAAACCCTAACGACGAATCAGGGACAGAGTACTGCCTCGTACGTCCCTGCCACGGATGCAAGTTACGTTATGCATCCTCGCCCGGACGATGCTACCTATCATAACTCTAATCTATAAACAGATACAGCAAACAATCCAATACATGCTCAACAGAAACAACAAGCCTAGCATGATACTACGAAGCAAGAACAGATAACGAGCATGCCAGAATAGAACAACCTAACATGGCACTAACATGAGAAACAATACGAGATTCATGCTAGTCAGAATTCAGAACAGAGCACCTATCCACTAACATGCCGATAAACATAAACAAGCAAGCAAACAGCATCACATAATATATCGTAGGGCCCACACAACTCCAGTAAGAAATCCTTACCTTGGTCGGAAGGCAACTACACACAAGAATCCTATGCTGCGATCGATCCCGAGCTAGCTAAAGAGAACCTAACAAGCACAGCAATAATCACAATCCATAGGCCTAAGCATAATAAAACAAACAGGGCTCGGCTCGGGAGCACTCACATGGCACGGGCTGGTGCGTGGACAGATGGGCTGGACCGCAATGGGCGCTGCTGGGCGGCAGGGGCTGCACGCGGACGGGCTGGCTGGGTGCGGGCTCACTGGCGCGGACGTTACGGCGTGGCGTGCAGACGCGGACGCGCGGGCTGCTCGGCTGGGCGATGGCGCCTGGGCGCTGCTGCTGGTGCGTGCGACGGGCTGCGACGGGGCAATGCAGGGCTGCTGCTGGCTGCGTCGGCGTCTGGCTCTGCTGCTGGGGCTCTCCTCTCGGCCAGCTGCAAACAAAACACACAACTCACCTCTTTTTCGCTCTTGGCCAACAGGGACACCAAATGGAAGAAGAAGAAGAAGAGAACGAAGAATCTTACCCGAGATGACAATCGAACAACGGGGCTGCTAGGGAGATGGAATTCGGCTTGAGGCTTGGGAGAGAAAAGCTTGGGCGGCTAAGGATGATTTGGAGAAGAAAACATAAACAACCCTATTTTCCCTTCTTTTAATCAAATGCACCAAAACCCCAAGGATCCAAGGCTAACCAAGATGTGCCGCGGAAAGAGTAACAAGAGCACCCAATGGCTCAACTGGCACACCACCCAACAGACTTCCCGGAGACCTGGGTTTGAATCCCAACAGCTGCACAATTAATTCCCAATTTTACTTTAGCATCTCACCATGTCCAAACACATCCACAAAGCATAAAAAATCCTACATAAAACCCCAAATCAAACCTTTTTCGTATCCTTTCTGTCCCCTTTTTCGTATCCTTTCTGTTGATTATGCAGATTAAACGTCACTGAAACTTCCGTATGTTCGAATGAGAAATTATTCTAAAGATGGAAGACCAAAAAAATTGAGGTTTCGAGGTGGAGACCAAAAAAATTTGAAACGGCGGAAGGAAGGGATAAAATTGGCTGGCACTCTTTACGGGGAGGTTGGTAAGGAAGTTTTGTTAATTTTATTAAATGATTGCTATTTTGAAATTGACCATTAATGACTGCAAGGGGCATAATTGGAAATGTGTAAACCTAATAAAAAAGTTTTATAAAAGGAAATTCATAATTGTAATTTGTACTTGTAAAAAGCTAGTATTGTAGATATTTTTTAGATTAGATTTATTTATAAAAAAGCCCTATATATATATATACATATGCATTGAGCTGAATACATTTATGCATTTTTCTTCAATTTATATATGAATTTAAATATATAAATACATATTGTCTAAAAAAAAAAAATATATATATATATATATATATATAAATACATACTGGCCTGGCCAGAATATATTTATACATTTTTTCTTAAATTTGGATATGAATTTATATACATAAATACATACTCGCCTGACCTGAATATATTTATGCATTTTTCTTAAATTTATATATAAATTTATATATATAAATATACACACGTCTGGCCTAACCTGAATACAGCCTAAGGACACAAGTAAAACTATGATCTTAATATTTTGATGTTAGTATACATTAACCTTTTATTAAAGATTAGTTTAAGCACTCAAACACAAACCTTTTATTAAAGATTAGTTTAAGCACTCAAACACAAATCTAAATGAAATCATTTGAATAAAATTCTGAAATTATGAATGGAATATAATAGATTATGTGGATTTTTATTTTAAAAGTAATTAGTGACAAGAGAAGTTCAATGTAAGAGGTCATCTTTCTTTTCTAATATATATATATGAGATAGTATAGGAGGGATTCTTAAACCATATTGATATCCTAAAATCAATAGTGGTAAGTTATTTTCTTTTGAGTTAACACAAACACATATATATACTAGAATTTTAATATCGCGTTGCACGTGATAATTTTTTAAACTATATATATATATATATATATATATATATATATATATATATATATATATATATATATATAATAAAATATGTCAATTGAATACAATAAATAGTTATATATATATTTATAATTAGAAATTGTTTCCCACATTTTTGCACTAAATTTAAATCATCAAATAATAATTTCAATTTAATATTGAATTTTGTAAACATTTTTTCGCGTTAGTTAAATTTATTAAAATTCACATTCATGTTAAAAAACCGTTAATATTTTATTTTGAGCTTAAAAAAAATAGGTGTTATTATTTTTTTTAAAAATAAATAAATAAAATTTGTCGCATTAAAATTAAATTTTATCTTTGATTTTTAAAAATCGATACTCTTTAGTTTTTTCTCAATTTATCTATTAATAGATCAATTACTCTTGAATTATAAAATTTATAAGAGTTATATCATTATTATAATTATAAATATAAACAAGCTAAATATATTTATTAGTATACATCTATAAACTTACCTTTAACCTCAAATGATAATTTTATCTTTCTCCAATTTTTTTTCCACATGTCAAGTCAAGCAACAAAAGATCCCTAAAAAAATTATTGCAATAAAAGAAAAGTTAGATGAAAGTTAAGGTAAATAATTCAACAAAAATGACATAACTAAGTTTTTTTTATAAAATAAAAAGAAACCAAGAAAGGTAACCCCAAACAAAGAAAAAGTTTTTTCTCCAAAATTTTTTTTTCCACATGTCAAGTCAAGCAACAAAAGATCGCTACAAAAATTATTTTAATAAAAGAAAAGTTAGATGAAAGTTAAGGTAAATAATCCAACAAAAATCACATAATTAATTTTTTATTATAAAATAAAAAGAAACCAAGAAAGGTAACCCAAGCAAAGAGAAAGTTGTAAATGTGTTTGTAAACAAAATATAGAGAACTATATATATATGGTAGGAAATCATTGTTATCAAACTTTTGAAACCGAATAATTCATGCACTTTAACCTCAGATGATAATGTTATCATTTTTCAAACTTTTTTTTCT
The DNA here is from genome assembly GCA_036507275.1 of Sicyos edulis. Lineage (NCBI taxonomy): Eukaryota > Viridiplantae > Streptophyta > Magnoliopsida > Cucurbitales > Cucurbitaceae > Sicyos > Sicyos edulis. The sequence continues at coordinate 33,713,379 of CM071851.1, forward strand.
AGATCTTTAAGTATTTTTTTGAAAGGCAACAATTATGCAAAAAATCCCTACAAAAATTATTGCAACGAAAGAAAAATTAGATGAAAGTTAAGGTAAATAATCCAACCAAAATAAGATAACTTATTATAAAACTAAAAACAAAAAAAAACAAAGAAAAGTAAATCCAAGCAAACAAAAAGTGTTATTGTAAACAAAATGTAGAAAACTATTTATAGGATTGGAAAATTAAATTTATTATTTTAATTATAATATAAAATGTCAAATAAAATCTATGAGATTTGGTAAAAATATCTTATTTTTTACATTATAAAGATGATGAAAATTTAAATGATATTGTAAATATCTTCTACTTTATTTGCATTTAATTTTTTTTATATTCCAATAGATGACATGTTTGTAATTTAGAGTATGACTTAAAGGATAAAATCGTCCAAAAATGATTTTCTCTTAAGCCACACTTTAAGGTAGTATGATATATTAATTTTTTTATTTTTTGAGATAATTTAATTTAATTGATATTTTTTGTATAACAAACGCCCAATTGATGGACTAAAATCCCAATTGTTGTGGCCGAGGGATGGGTTATCTTATAATTGTTGTGCCCTTTTTTTTTATCTAATTATCACTAAACCTCTTAAAAATATCCTCCTAATATTCACACTATATCCTCCTAATATTCACACCATATTCTTCACTAGTATCTTAAAGTACACTAGAAGAATATGGCACTTTATATTACTGCATCAAAGAAAGTACGCTAGGTCCATTGCGTTAGTAGGAATCAATATAGATTCAGACATTTTTTTTGATGATGTATGTTTTAGAATATCATTCTTAATCAAATTTAAATATAATGATTATTTTAAGGGTGGTATAGTGGAAAGGATAGTTTCTTTTATTTCTTTTCTATATTTATAATTTAAAATAGTAGTATTGATATATTTAAATATAATGCAAAAATAGTAAGATGCATTTATATATGCTAACATAAGAAAGTGGAAGTTCTTATAAAACAGAAAAAATATGAACTTCTTCTTTCGGAAGGTTCAGTTTGGCATGGCTGAGAAAGGGTTTTTTTTTCATCTATTATTTTTTTACTCTTTATAGGAAAGAAAAACATATCAATTATGTGATTAGTGAAAACAATATCATTAAATTATAATGCAAAGAATGTTAAAAATATTCTTCAACCTTAATAAACAAGAAGTTAGTTTGAGTCAATACTCTTTAACATTTTTAAGATGATCTTAGGAATAACTTATTTGTTAATTATTAAAGATAAAGAAGAAAATATTTAATATGGAAATTTATTTGTTCGATTGTTGTTAAACTCAAAAATCAACATAGCATTTATATTGTTGTGCCGCAAATTGAAATTCCCACATCGGGAATTTTGATTATTTCCACCGCCCATTACCACTATATATACACATATATAGTTTCTCTTTTAAATACACACAGCTAGAAGAAAAATACTAGAAGGATTAACTTCATTTGTTTTTTTAAACTTGGAAGATATCACTATACATTATTGGATTAGTTTCAAATTTTGAGATTAGACACATCTATAATCGAGATTTGGGATTAAAAAGGAAATTAAGGATGGATAATAAAATTGTTTTCATATTATAAGCCTAAAATACACATTTTATGATATTATTGAGAAAAAAAAACCATATTATCGTTTGAATTTGAATTGAATAGAAATGTTGAGCTGAAGCTCTCTTTTGCTTTTTACATCAATGAATTCAAAAAATAAAAAAAGCTACCATTTTATTATTTGTATATGGATCCAAACACCAGAAATTATATACACAACAACCAAAATATATTACACAAATTAGGAGATACAGAAAAAAAAAGAAAAAAAAAGAGAATCAAATTCTTTCGCTTTGATACGATAGAACATCAAGTAATCCAATCTTTCAATAAATTAAGGAGGAACAAAAACATTAAATACTATAAAACCAAATACATAATAATAATTATAGTAACATACTCTCCTTAATAATTCATTATTTACTTATGTTTGCTAGGAGAACTTTGAGAAGTATGCAAGACGCCGCAACTTCGACAAACATAAAAGTTACGGTTGTAGTGGCATTGGTGGTGGTTTCATAGCCTTCTCTCCGGTAAATGATCCAACTTTCTTTTCCTTGGCATTGGCATTAGTATTGTCGTTCTTCTTGCCGCCATTGGAACCCTTGTTTTTGGTGCTTCATGAAAACATGAGGACATAAATTAAATTGAAAGAAACACAGTAGATACCAAACTCAAAGAAACACAAGAATATGAAGATGGGATGAGCTTATTTTACAGCACATAATTTTGTTTTAATTTTAATTTACTCAATAATTTCTCTGCCATTATCAACTACTGTGCATAGAATAATTTTTCTTTTTCCCAAAATATTTTTAGACGGTAAAAGGGATATTAAAAAGTGTTTTGAAATTGGGCATTTGGGGAATGAAAATGATGAACGAAAAATGCAGGGGTAGAGAGGGACCAAAATGCACCCTTCCAACTACACCATCAAACTTGCTCAAGAATCCGATGGCTGAAATTTTCTCACATACCCATATACCCTTTCCCCTTCCTTCCCACCGGAGAATTACAAAGCGTGTTTTCTTTTTAGCCCTAATTTCATTAATATTCCTATTTAAATTTTTTTATTTTATTTAAACAAGTGCCACACTATTTATGTCCGTTTTCTTTCCTTTTAATTTGAGTTACAATAATAGGGGAGCGTGTTCTAACCGACTTAGCTATGAGGTGTACATAAATACTGCTGAGCTACTATTCTGGTTGCTATTTATGTCCGGTTGAACACTTAAAAAGGAAATAAAACTAATATAATAATAAGTAAAACTAGTATTTGATCATTTATTTTGGGTCAATTCAAAGTTTTTTAATATATATATATATCAATTCAAAAACTAAACAATACTCGTTTCTAAATTTTTGACGAATTAAATTTATGAAGTTAACTATATTCATATATAAATAATGTGATTATTTTTGTCCAATCAATTATTTATATCATATGATACATTAATAGCTTGACTCCTACATATTTAATTTATCACTAATTATGAATCATCGTTGACGATCATACTTATAATTCAATATGTAAAAACTGTGGTTTTATGTAAAAAAAGAAAAGAAATAAGTGAGTTACTCCTTTAACTTAGTTTTAGAATATGCTAAAATTTAGTTTAAAAGATTAAATTATAACTTTTGTCCTTTTAAGTTTACAAAAAAGAAATTAGAATTTTGTTTTTATGAATCTGATAAAATTTCATAAATAATCTTATAGTTTTCTCAAAACTACACTGAATCATCCATACAGCATGAAGTTTGATTAAATTTTAAGAAAGTATCAATTCATAAATGAGTTAAATTTTAACTTTTTAGAGAATACAAGGACTAATTTGATCTGTTAACCTTTTATATAATTGATAATCCTTAGAGCATGAAGTTTGATCAAATTGTAAGAAAAAGTTTAAAATTACATATAAGTTAAAATTTAATTTTCTAGAGTTTACACCGACCAATTTTATTAGTAAATCTTTTAGAAAAGCAATTTACATTAAAAAAAAAAATCAAAATGATTATAAATTTTTTCGAATAATATTTTTTTACGAATATTGAAGTGTAATGATATTTGACTTCATTTTTTTTAATTTATCACCACATAAGAAATGTCTATGTATATACATCAAATTTGTAAACTTTTTTTGACGTCTATGATTGTCGGAGCCAACTCCTATATATCTCGATTATTTGTAGAACATGCATACACCATTTGATTGCACAATATTTAGGTGTCAAGAAAATCTTTAAGAAATAAATGATTAAGTAGAAGATCAACTATAGAAATTAATTCGTATTAATCTTAGCATATCATTTGTATTAATTCCAAAGTGGGGTTGATTGTACAACATTAATTCGTTATGGTAGAGGAAAAGAAAGAAAGATTTAAGGAATGGAAAATGAAACTTAATGAATTATGACAGAATTGAGATTGCACGTTGTAATAAAGAACAGATGGAAGTTATAACCTTACAACTGAAGAATAATTGCATTTTGAGTCAAGCAAAAACGCTACAAGCCAGAAACTGTGCAACAATTTTGGTAAAATTCAAAGTAAAAATGTCATGTTCTTATTATTCCACTAATAAACTATGTTTAAAAAGACTACTAAATATAGAAATTGAAATTCAGAAAACAAAAATAATAAAGTGAGTTTAGCATCTTTATGATAAAGTATCATCAATAATGAAGCGGGTATCATATTTTGGATTATATTTTGGTGGATATGACATAAAATATAGTTACATATATTAACATATGTACATGATAATATTGTTATTAAGGGTTTTGATAAATCTAAGTTTGATCTCTTGCTTTTATAAAACAAAGTTTATGATATAAATTATAGATAGCTATAATCATGTTAATCATTTGGGGTATAAAAATGGATCTTTGGTAGGAATAACTTTAACGAAACTGTCTATACATATAATTTAGTAGAATCATGCTCCACGTTAATGGAAGGAAGAAGAATCTGAGCCCAAAAAAAGGTTGAAAAAGAAATATTAAGTGAATTTTCAAGTATGACCAACCAAACGAAGATTCACAATATTAACTAATATAATAATAATAAATAAAACTAATATTTAATAACTTACTTATCAATAATTTATTTTTGGTCAAAGTAGGGTTATTGAAAGTTTTTTTATAATTATTACTTACTTATCCAAGTTAGTAATTAAAGAATACTAAAAAAAAAGTATGCAATTAAAGAAAATGTACACGCACTTTTATATAATTTTAACTCGATAACCCTTTATTTTTATATGTATAATTAAAAACAAGCAAAAAAATATTAGAATTTAAATTCGAGTTCGTCAAATTATCAATTTATTTGTAAGCCATTATTTATGATACAACTGAGACAATCCTAATATCAGAATATTTCTATTAAAAAAACTCCCTTAATTTTTCTTATCCTATGATAATACTTTTTGCATGTCTTTCTTCCATGCTAAGAACTTGTATTTGCGGATTCTCAAAAAGAAAAAAAAAAACTTGTATTTGGTCCATCCATTTTATATTTTATAATTAAAAAAGTCCTTTTCCTATGCATGCATGCATGCAATCTCTTATATTATATATATTGTTATTATTTGGTAGTCTAATTGAGCTTTTACGGGTATAAAAATATATCTATTTTATTCCTAAAGTTTGGATACAAACAAAATAGTAATTGCTCTAAATATTTCATCTCCATTTAATTAATTCTTTTGGATAACCCTATTCCTTGACCAAAATTGATCAATTCCCAACAATGGTACTTTTATTAACAATCCCCAACTATTGCACTTTTAGTATAAGGGTCTTCTTTTGAACAGAGGGGATTTTGATGTATAGCAAAAAATGGCAAAATATTTGTATTTATAGCACAAAATCAAAACTAATTCATTTGTAGCAAAAATTTCAAATTGAGTTCTATCATCTATTAGTGATAGATGTCTATTACTGATTAAGTTCTATCACTAGTTATTGATAGATGTCTAGTATACTATATATTCAATTATTTTAGAAATTGTGCTGCAAAACTCTTGTAGGTAGAATTTGCTGCTGAATGAAAATTCCCTTAAACAAATTTAGGCTTAGCAGCAGAAGAATAAGTCAAACTTGAACTTTGTTATCTCAATATTTAAAGTACAACTTTTAATTTTAATTTCTGTAAAAAAAAAAATCGATTTGGAGAATATCTGATGCAATGAAACAAAGCTAGAATATAATGCAATTATGGCTAAACTTGATTTTGATTTTTTTTTTTCTTTTTATGTGGAGGAATTTTTGTGAAAATGGGATACCGTGAAAATAATAGTTTAAAACAATAATTATGTAAAGAATCAAAACTTAATCTAAGTTAAAAAAAAAACATAAATTAAATCAAAATTATGGACAAGTTATCAAAAGCTATATGTTTGTTTATTTATTAATGGTAGGAAAGATATATGTTTATTTATTATTATTAAATCAGTTCCATATATATGCATTTCTAGAAAAGTTACCTGGCTTCCTCCTATTTTTATAGGGTAGGTAGAAAATCATAGTTTTGATAAAAGAGAATTACCTTTCAACGAAACAAATGTATATTTATAGAAAAGGTTAGATGGGGTGTTAATTTTAATTGTTTGGTGATATTTAACATCGCATTTACTGATTTGATCCTAAGAGTTAGTATTTGACTCTCATTTATTTGAGAGCCGTAGTATAAGTTTGTAGTCCTCTTCTCCTTAATTGGTACAAAATATAAATATAAATATATTGGAATTAGCCATTTTTACTATTATAGAATTGTACACTTTTACATTCAAATTAGTGTAACAAATTCAAATTTGATGTCTTTAAAGGGTGACACAGTGGTTGAAAATTTGGTTTTTGATGGTGTGCTCCTCTCACGGTCGTAAGTTTCCTAGGTTTGAGACTCACCTATATCAATAATTTATAGATATCTCTTGTTGTCTCCACTCCTTCGATGTCCTCCAGTGATCTATGAACGAGTGCAGTTACTTTGAAAAAAAAACTCAAATTTAATTTCTTTCTCCCTATGTTTGAAATAAATATTTTTAGTCCTCATATTTTAATAATGATCAATAATTTTTATCCTGTATTTTTTAATTTACCTATGTATTTGTTTTCTTTTGGGAATTTGCACTCAGCAGCAAATTCTACCTCTTGTATTAGTTTTGCAATACATTTTTAAACTAATTGAATGTATAGCACATTAGACATCTATCAATAACTAGTGATAGAACTCAATCAGTAATAGACATCTATCACTAATAAGTGATTGACATCTATCATTAATGAGTGATAGAACTCAATTTGAATTTTTTGCTACAAATGAATTAGTTTTGATTTTGTGCTATAAGTGCAAATATTTTGCCATTTTTTGCTATACATGCAAAATCCCCTTTTCTTTTACAAATTTATGTTACGTAATATCAAAATATTCACTTTATTAATATATTAAATTTAAAATTAATATAATAATTATTATTATTCTTTTGAAACTAGTATTGTTAACATAACGAACTATTTTATCAAAATGTGCAGTGGTGTGATGGTTTTATTATTTGGTGAAAATCTTAAGAGTAGTAGTACTATCTTTGTAGGGTTTGTGGTCTTTCTTGTCAATTTAAATTTAAAAAAAATGACGAAGTATTTTTATTGTAAAAAAAATATATCTAACCATTTTTTGTTTCATAGATTTAATTATATATTATTAAAATGTGAGAGATTAAAATTGAATATTTTTTAAAAGTGAACAATAAAATTATCTGATTTTGAAATATATGAGGTAAATAGAAATTAAATTCCTAATTTGGAAAGTAAAAAAAATCTTGTCTTTCCCCTCGTTTAAGATATTCCTTTTTTTTTCGTAGTCGATAAACATCATTAAAACTATAGTCAACATGAGCAATTGCTCAATAGCATATTGTATGTCTAATTACCAGAGATCTTGGGTTTGAGACTCCCCACCTCCAATTATTATAATCTAAAAAAAAAAACATCATTAAAATTATCATTTTTTATGGCAATGTCACTTTTTATGAGTTAATGATATATAATGTAACAATATAAAAAAAAAAGATGTTTAATTGAATGGGAATTCCGGAATAAACACTTCCCCTAATTTCAACTAATTAGTTTATCAAACTAATAGAAATTCAGAAAATTTGGATTATTGACTATATATTATTATTCTGTAGGCTATAATTTAGTTTTGTTGTGTTTTTTAGATGATGAATTTAGTTTCTTAGTTTTTTCACTTCAACAACATTCTGGGACTAACTCGTAACTTTTTGATATCCGAATACACTGTTCTGTTGATATTTTTTTTAGATCTTTTGGCAGGAATTTTGTTGTATATGTATCTTTTGCAAAAATAAACAATTATTATTTCAAGGGTTGAATAGTGGGAAGGATAATTTATTTTCTTTTTTTTATTTTTAATTTAAAAATAGTATTGATGTGTTTAAATATATTGCAAAAATAATAAGATTTTTACAAATATATACATTAATATTAGAAGAGTAATATTTACCCTTAAAAGCATTACATGTTTTTACTTTTTAAAAAAATTGATTTTGATTGATGGAGGAAGGGATGTTAAAGTGTGGAGAGAAATACAACAAAAGTAAAACCATATAATTTTAAATTGGGTAAATATTTCCAAAATATTTACCGGCCTTATAAGGATTGAGGTCGAGTTCTTAAAAAAGAGAAAAAGGTGTAAGGTTCTTTATGAATGTTCAATTTTCTTGTCAGAAAAAGGCTCGTTGGTTTTTTCATCTATTGTTTTTTTCTTTAATTTATAGACAGTTACGTATGAATTATGTGATTGGTGTAACAAATTATCATTAAATTATAATAAAAAAAATGTTAAAAATTTTCTTCATCGTTAATAAACAAGAAGATATTTTGGGACAATACTCTAGCATTAAGGAGATCTCTCGAATGCTGGTTTATTAGTTTTAAGGATAAATGAGAAAACATTAAATAATAAAAATAAATTGTTCATACTCAACCAATCTACTCTAATCAATGTATTACATCTTCGAAATCTTCCACCTCAACTGCTGTTAAACTCAAAAATCAACATAGCATTTGTACCAAGATATAACACATATCATCAATATTAATGAAAATAAGTATATATCATCACCATAATCTAATTGATTTAACAAACTATAGAAAAAGGGAATCAAATTGAATTTTTCTAAAAAATAAAAATAAATCAAAAAGTTTTCTCGCAATTATTTGATGAATGACAATACATATTCAAATTCAATATCATGAGTATTAAAAATTATGTGCTAGCCAATAATAAAATATTAATAAATAGATGAAATACAAATAATTCTACTTCTTAAAGAAGTATTAGAATGAAACATAAGCAATATTAAAAAAAAATTGTGAGGCAACAAAGATTTGATTTTCAAATGTTAGGGAGAGATGAAATTAATCTAATCTTTGAAGCATGGTGGGAACTATCCATATGGGTGGAGGCAAGTTTTTATCAGCCGGATGAGTTATGTAGTGTTTGTCGAAAGAATTATCTTCTAAACTGTATACTCCTGCATCTTGAAGTCCATATATAAGAGGGGTACCATAGTAGTTACAATATTCGGTATAATATATACGATTTGGTGGACAATTAGAAAACTTCTTGCTCGGAACACAAATAGACTGATTGTCTCTAATGAACATAGCATCTCCATCCAAACTTTCTACTTCGGTAGCTCGTTGAATCCCATCTTCATCACAATCATTACTAAGTTTGTAGACCGAGATTTTGATGGTCTTTAAACACAAAATATCGGAGTCTAGATCATCTTCATGCTCACTCCAAATTATAGAAAATAACCTTCTAATCGATAAAACCTCTCTTTTGGAAGACTCAACAACGTACACTAACTCTGAATGTGACTCCTCAAATGGGAACAATGCACAATCCTACTGAAATAGATTCAATTCGGGTGTGATCGCCATTAAAGAAATAGATAAGTTTCCATCAACTTCAATTTTACGGAGTATCATATTTTGGTCTATAGCATATAAATAATCATTACAGAGATTAACATCAGTATCATAATACTGCTCTTGAGGGTTTTGATAAATCCAAGTTTGATCGCTTGCTTTCATGAGACAAAGTTTATGATATAAACTATAGATAGCTACAATTGTGTAATCATTTGGGTATAAGGATGGATCTTTGGTGAGTATGGCTTTAACAAGGGTGTTTGAAGTATAAACATTTGGTTCATCAGACACCACATTAATGGGAGGAAGAAGGATATGAGATCCAAAAAATGGGTTGAATAAGGAAACATGAAGTGAGTTTTCAAGCATGATTAACCAACAGAAAGATGATCCACAATACATTTTATCGTAGTTAAATTTGAAGTAAATATATTTGATATCATTGGTTCGAAGATCATAAAGAGAGTGATGTTGGTCTTGAAGAATAGAATTAGGAATCATGAACATGGGAAGTTGAGGAAACTTAAAAGTAATTATGGATCGTTGGTGTTTGAAGCGTAAAGCAGTGAAATACCAAGATTTACAAACCAGGCTAAATTGGAGATAGTCGTACAAAGATACCATTTGGCTTAGAATCATATCAATCACATCGGCTTCAAGTGTGGCCCAATCTCGAACCACTAAATAATTCATCTCTTTCTTTCTTATTTTTCTGTCACTACCTATAATCACAAACCAATTAGCATTTTAATACTCAACTACAATATACATTAATTTTACTTTCAAAAAATAGAGAAAAGAATATACACTAATTTAATTTCCGGATCGTTTAAATAAAATTCTAAAATTATGAATGCAAATGAAGAGTAAATTGTTCGTGATCGTTCTATTTTTCTAGGGTAGAACAAGAGTAAAAAGAGAAATACTATCCGTTCACCAAAAAAGAAAAAAACTAAATGTCAATATCTTGTTTTTATTTTGTTTCTAGAGGGAAATCAAATTTTAAATTAAGCTGATTTAGTAAAAGAAATCGGCAAACAAATATCACATCATTTTTCAAATTAAGCTGATTAAACTACAAGAAGGCAGAGTAATTGATTGATATCAATGTATTCCCTTATCCCCTTCTCGAATTAGAGTTGAACTCAAAATAAATTACAAGAAACCCTAAAGCAATGAATTTTAAGAATCAAGAAATTGAAATCATTGATTAGGGAAGAATGGTTTGAAATTCATACCAGAGCACAGAGCTTCAGGGAATTGAATTGATGAGCGGCAGATAATTTGGCTAGAATAATGCCCTTACATTCATTTTAGCATAACATTTGTATCAAGATGAAACCAATTTTCGAAAATATATTTATTAATTTAAGATCATAGAAATGACCAAACATTAAATATGGAAATTTATTTGTATATATAACCGATTCATTTACGGAAACAATATATAATGTCAAAATACTCCAAATCAATTGGAATATAATTGACCAAACATTAAATGTAGATTTTTTTTGTTTAATTCTCGAAATAAATTAGAATATAATTGGAACCCGGGAAAATATTTAAATAAAAATAATCACATAATTGTTTTAGATTAAAGGTTTAGATTTTCAAATAAATAGTTATGGAATCAGTCTTCTTTTTTTTAGATTAAACAATAGGGGGTGGGAACTCGAACTCAAGACCTCTGATCATTGAGCATACACTAGTACCGCTAAGCAACTCTTCATAGGAGCTGTTTGTTTGACATATTTAGATAGTTTTTAGATTAAGGAGTTATATTGAGGAGTTATGTTAAGGGGTTAAAAATTGAGAATTGTGTCAAAAACTCGTTTGGATGTAGATTTTGTATAAAGAAGTTAGAGTCAAAACTTTGTTTGGATGTAAATTTAAAAATGACTTATTTTTAGTAGTTAAAAAAGAAATGATTAAAAATGAATGGTTAAAAATTAATTATTTTGATTGATTTGAAAGGAATGATTAAAAATAAGTGGTTATAAATGATTGAGTAGTTATAAATGGATGATAAAAAATGAAAAGTTAGAAATAAGAGTTATTTTTAAAAGTAAATATGAGGAAGAGTTAATCAAAACTCGTTTGATGTAGGTTTTTAAGGAGGAGTTAATAACTCCTAATACTAACTCCTACCTAAATATGTCAAACAAACATCCCCTCGCCAAAATGAGTCAAATCTAGATCTTTGTTTAGTAACCAAATATATATATCTAAATTAAAAGTCCAATCAATTATTTCAAAATAAGAAAATTAGTTCAATCTAAATACAGATATTTATGAAATAAATAAAAAATATTTTTTTAAAAAAAAGTAATTTTATAAAATATACCGCGATAAAAGGTTTATGTTTTTAAAACAAATACCAATAAAAAATAGAGTTTTTTTATTTTTTTTATATTTTTATAAATAGACCAAATCTAAGTTTGATCCCTTACTTTCATGAGACTAAGTTTATACTATAATCTATAGATAACTACAAGCATATTAATCATTTAGGTAAAATGATAGATCTTCTACGAGTATGACTTTAACGAGACTGTTTAAACCCATAATTTAGTAGAATCGTACTCCACATTAATGAAAGAAAGAAGAATGTAAGCCCAAAAAAAGATTGGCAATTTTCAAGTATGACCAACCGAAAGATGATCTATAATATAAAGAAATGGTTGCTTGGAATACAAATGGATTGAATGTCTATTTATTATATTTCTTTCCAAACTTTCAAACTTCTATAATTGTTTTTTTTTTTTTTTTTTGTGTACAAGTTGAAGGAAGGAGGATTAAAAATATCGATTTCAAGGATCAAATCCGTGACGGTAGAATAGAAATAGATTAACATCAAACCAGATAACCAATCGCGCTACCAACTCATTCGGTAAACTTCTATAACTTATTGAATCTGATTTTTATTACACTCATCACTAATAAAGTTTAGAGAATATAGAGACAGACATTATTGAGAGAAGTTAAAAATAGCATTTAGAAAAGAGAAGTTTGGAGAGGCATATATCTTATTGTCTCTTCAACTAACTTTCTCTATTGTTTTTCAATCTTTTAAACTGAAATTTAAGTTTATTTTTACTCAAAGTTTTTACAATGTGTTCTACCTTTTCTATCATATATCTATCTTTCTCTAAAAAAGTATGTGAATATTAACTAAATTTTAAAAACAAAAATAAACTTTTGAAAACTATTTTTTTTGTTTTCAAATTTTGATTTGATTTCTACAAATATAGGTGAGATATAGATATCCAAATTAAAAAAAACATATAATAAAGTAGTTGTAGGTTTAAATTTCAAAAACTAAAAAGAAAAATTAAATGGTTATCGAACGAAGTCTTAATAATGAAATTGTAATTCTTTTCATTTTACCCATTTCTTTAAGGCGCCGATCATCATTTTTCAGATGTGTGTACACGGGTTAAATTGGGTCGAACAATTTAAAGATAAATTTTGGATCAATCCAAACATTTAAGTTGATCACTTCGCTAACCAACTTAACTTTATATTTTTGAATTTGGGGCCGAATCTATCCATTCACACTCATAGACATTTTTGTGAAAAAATAATTATGAAAGATGAAAATGTCAGATTACGGAGTTTGAACATAAAACATTTGTAACTACATTTTGTGTTAAAAAAACTAAAAAGTGGCGATATCAGGCCCAAACCTAGAACAAAGAAAAGATGTCAAACATTGCACGATTTTGAACAGAATTCATATTATATTATATTATATTATATTATATATATTGATTCATTTTAGCTAGGTTGAATCAAGGTAGAATTTCATCAATCCATAATTCTAACCAAAAGTTTCGATTATTCTTAACTTTAATCCAATCCAAACAAAAAAGAAAAAAAAATCAACTTAACCGACCCTTTTTTATTTGGATTGAATAATTCGAATTGGTTGGATTACCTGTTCATTTATACATCCATACGTAGTGAAATATTCTTAATTTAAAAACAGTTCCCTTTATTTTTTCTTATCCTATGATGCTACTTTTTGCATTTTTTTTCGATACAAACTGTATTTAGCCCACCCATTTTATATTTTATAACTAAAAAAAGGATCTTTTCCATGAGACATGCAATCCTTATTTTTTAATTATCTTATATTGTTAATATTTGGTTGTCTAATGAGCTTTTGCTTAAGTTTAAAAACTACACCTATTTTATTCCAAAGTTGGGATAAAAATAAAAAAAGTAATTAAAGTAGTTACTCTGAAATATTAAGCTCATCAATTTAATTACTTCTTTTGGATAACCCTATATTTGATGGAAATTAATCATTCTCCAACCAATTGTACTAGAGGTATGGGTATTATTGTAATTAAATTCAAACCTATCAACCGAAGAATAAGACAAACTTCAACTTTCCAAATTACAACTTTTACTTTTAATTTGTGTTACATTAAAAATAAATAAATAAAGATTTGGACAATATATGATACAATTAACTTAACAATACTAGAATGTAATGCAATAATAGCTGAACTTTGATGTTATTTTTTTGTGGAGGAAATTTGGTGGAAATAGGGTATCAGTATTTAAAATATTTGGATAATAATTTTATTTTATTTTAAATTAAGTATAAATTTTGAGTGCTTGAATCAGTTTGAAGAGAATAAGATATTTATAGCTACATGTAAAAATTGGTTTCCCTCCATTGAGAGTGAGTGTTTTTCTAATTTAATAAGTATATTAAAAATATTTTTTCGAGGAGTGTCTAAGTTGGTCTGGGCTGGACAATCACACATATAAAAAATAAACTGAAAACATTTATGTGTAAAAGGGTGCAAAATTGAGAGGTATTAGTGTTTTTAGACATGACTAATCACATTTTTTGTATGTTGAAGGCTAAACCAATTTAGGTAACAATAGGATACCTGTTATGAATTGAATAAACACTTAGCTAAAAGCATGAGAATAATCAGCAACAAATAAACTTCACACAAGCTTATTCATTCTCATCAAGGCAGTCATCAAACAAACTTCTACATGCTTAATAAAATCCTAAATCAGTTCAAACAAGTTTTAGCTCAAAAATAAACAAGAAAACAGCCAAAGCAATTTAATCAGAATTAACAAACTTCTCCAACAGCATAGCAACTCAACAGAACAAGCAGATATTCAGTTTGGCAGTTATAAACAGCCTAGACAGTTTTCTAACAAGCCAAACTTCCTAAACAGCCTCAACAACTCAACAGTTTTCAAGAAGAGGTGCAACTTGTTAAAGCTCTAACTCAGTTCCAGACTTCTATATATTGATCTCTTTTGTATCTAAGAAAGGGGGTGATATAGAGAAAAATTAGAGAGAGAGCAAAAGTGAGATTTTGAGTTTATGCTTGTGAGAAGTATTGTGAGAGCTATGGTGAATGCTTATGAGAAGTGTGTGAGTTTGAATGCTTGTAAATACTGTCAAGATCCATGAATATAAGAAATGAAAGAAGAAGAAAAGGAAAGCCACAAAACACAGAGATAAAGTTCTAATGAAAGAAAGCAAGGGAAATAAAAAAGAAGAAATGTCGATTCAACTTAGCTTAAGGTGAAGCATCAAGAAGATTCAAATCTGTGAAGAACAAGGTGAAACTCCGCTAGAACAAACCCTAGCAGAGAAGCATTTCTTTGAGCAAAGCTTTGTCAAAGGGGAAAAATCAGAAAAGGGAAAAATGTATTGAAACCCTATTGTTTTGTTTAGCAAAAGACAGAGGTGTTAATCATGCAGGTGATGATTCTAACACGTGTCTTACACTTGGAGCAAAATGGTAAGTTTTGGGCTGTATGTTTGGGCCTGAAATTCTAAATTTCAAATTGAAAATTTGGAATTTGAACTTACAATACCAATGAAATTATTTTCAATTTGGGTAGAGAATAAAATGTGCTATTGGTGTAATGCTTTTTAAGAAGTAGAAAAACAAAGTTTTCTCTTATCTATTACAAAAACAAACTATTTCATTTTAAACTTCTTTAATACTCCCTATTTCATTGTGTTCTATTTTATTTTTCTCTGGTTTTCCTCCCTTTGTTTTATCGGCCATAACATCAAACACCAAAGTTAAAATGAAGGAGGAGAAGAAGGAAGAATGTTCATTATGCAACTGAAATATGATTCGTTAAAATATCTACAAAATTGTTTTGAGTAAAATTAGAATCAAGAGATTGGGCTACCCAAGATGAAGTTAAACCTACAAAGAGGTCGAAGAAATCTCGAAGAGCCAAACACCACCCAAGGAGCAAGGGTTGAGATCGAGCGAGCCCGCTAGGGGCGTGTAGGCTCGCTAGAGCAAGCAGGTCTGCAGGCGCGCGTAGCCGTGTAGAGGGGGCATCCCACCTAGGCGCAAACCCCGCATACGGAGCAGACCCAATTGGGTCTGGCAAATCTGTCGTAGACCTAACTGAGCCGAGTCGGGCCAGGCAGGCCAGGTCGACCCGATTTGACCCCAAACCATTTTTTGCCCTATTTTCCTTATTTGAGGTATGTTTTGTGTGCCGTTTTCGCGATGATCTTCTGACGAATTTTCATAGCTAGAGTTAGACTCCAAAAGAGCTCGACCCATAGGGAAATATTTACCTAAAATGGGAAATATTTGTCCAAAATAGCCAATATTTTACCTAAAATGGCCATGTCCATACCACCTATAAATAGGTCAGTTAGCGAAGCAAATAGGTAAGCTATTCAAAACTCTAAACTCGACTCCTACCTACTTCTTTCAACCTAGACTAGCTTAGGTATCGGAGGCGGCGTGACTCACACCACATCGGTGTCCAGTTTCTCTTTGATTTTTTGGTTTATTCGTTTCCAATCAATAAAAATTCACCGTTAATCCAAGAGACTAAATTTCGGCATCAACAAAAATCATCAACATCATCTCAATGGAAATTTTCATAATTGTGTAACTTGCATAATTTATTTCCCGAAAAAAAAGTGCTCTAAGGAGCATAGAGAAACATTAAATATACAAGTACTTAATTTTCTATAGTTTTATATATATAGTGTTTTATCTCTAAAAGTTATCGATCATGTGATCACACTTGAGAGATACTATTTGCTTTCTCTTACTATGTAAATAATACCCAAAGATATCGATTTTGTTATACTTTGGAAGAAATAAAGCTATCTCAATATTCATTACTAATATTAATGTCCAAATGTGAATGAAATTTTTAGGGGTTTTATTACTTTTCTATTGTTCTTTTTATTCCTTTTCTTCTACCAGTTTTTCTAATGATTCCGCCCACTATTAATTTAATCATAAGATCTGATAAACATAAAATTGAAAATTGGAAGATAATTAAATTATACTATTTTGTCCAATAAAAGAATAAATAAAAATATTATACCAGAAAATATAGTCGAGAACATAGGTATTAACCTTTCTCACATTACTAACAATGGGTCACATTTTCTAATCACAGTTATCTTAACTGGGTCATCTTTTCCAATAAATAAATAAATAACATTATTATTATTTTTTTTAAACAAAAACATTATTATTATTATTATTATTATATATTTAAATATCAAATATATAAACACATACCAGCCCAGCCTAAACATCTACATGTATATATATATACATACATACACACACATGTACATACATATATAATTTAGTTAACCTTGCGCTTTAAATGTTATCATGGAATTATACAACATACATACATACGTACTTATATAACATACATACCTACATATATGCATATAACATACATGCATATACATATAATACATAAATATATATATATATATATATATATATAAACAATCATAAAAAAAAAACATATTTTAGTTTTCAAAATTTTTTCTCTCTACGTGAGAGTCTTCCTTCCAAGTGAAGGTTTGGGCAACTTCTGTGGTTCTTTCTATGGTTTCGCTAGAGATTTGGCTCTTTGTAATCAGAAAGATTTGGAGTGATTGATCGGATTATTTTCAGAGATTTGAGCAATTGCTTTCTTGCTGGGTTAAGTTCATATTCAAAGGCTTTATTCTGTACTGGTGGCTGGAAATCCATGGGGGAAATTCTAAAGAAATGGAGTGCATTCTCGTTAACGGCAAGAGAAGAACGGGTTGTGAAGGTGGGAGGCGGATCGAATCTTTTATCAAAAGGTAGCGTTCAACTTTGTCTCGCAACTCGAGTTCTTTCGTCTAAACAGGTTAATGTTGATGCGTTTTCTGGGGTTATGTGAACAGTGTGGAAAGTACATCAGGAAACTAGGTTCGAATTTGCTGGAAATAACACATTCTTGATTCGATTCAAGAATTCGATAGGGAAAAGTCGAGTTATAAGCCAAGGGCCATGATCATTTGATAGGGCGTTGGTTGCTTTTATATCACCACAAGAAAATGATCAGGTAGGGGATTTATCCTTTGACAAAGCTCCATTTTGGGTCCAAATTCATAACATCCCTGTGAACTGTCAGTCTATTGATGTCGCAAGAATTCTTGAGAGTGAAATTGGAGAATTAGAGGAGATAGAGTAGGATGGAAGTAATCAATGGACAAGCCCTATTATCCGTGTTCGAGTTGTGTTGGATCTTCTAACCCCTCTTCAAAGAGGCATTTTGGTGCAAGCCATGGAAGGTAATGTTGTTCTTTGTCCAATTCTTTATGAAAAACTTCCAGATTTCTGTTTTGAATGTGGATGTATTGGACACTTGACGAAAGAATGTCCTAAAGTGATTGAAGAAAGGCTAATTCTGCAGAAGTATGAGTATGGTGATTGGATGGGTGCACCTTATGTCAAAAAATCTGGACAAAAAACAGGAGAAGAGGGGGTTGGACAGGAAAGTCCTAAGAGAGAAAGGACTGGGGATCGTGGAGGGAGAGATGGACGTTGGGCAGAAGGAGGTAGAAGTGGAGGGGAGAGTTGGAGACGTATTATGAATGAGGAAGAGGAGGATTCTGATAAGGACATGAATGTTGTTAAGGGGAAAATAGCGAAGGCGAAGGGGGGGTTAATAGGGGATACCAGAGAGGAAAATAGTAACAACAGGGGCATTGTTGAACAGGGAGATGTTGGAGGAGGTTTGGTTTGTCTCAATAAAGAAGGGGAAAATATTATAGAAAACAGCACTTTAAGTAGGATGTGTGGGTCAGGGCCTTCTAAAATAAGTAATGATGAAGTGGGAGAGAAACAAGGGAAAGGGCATGAGGAAGCTGTTGTTAAATGTAGAATGAGAAAATTCCGGAGATTCAAAGGAGAACATATTTCTATGAATCTAGACCTGAATGCAATTCAAGTTGATAAAGGAAAGAGAAAATTAGAAGATATGGATGTGGTCGAGGAGGTGGAAGGGAAACGTGCTCGAGGTGGGTTGGTGAATTCTGTTTCTGATTTGGTGGAGGCTGATGTTCAGCCCCACCTGGAATTATGAAAATCCTAAGTTGGAATGTCCGAGGAGGGGGGAATTCTCGGGCGTTGGCTGATTTGAAGGACATACTGCGCCTTCATCATCCTCAAGTGTTGTTTTTAATGGAGACAAAATGTGGTGTTGCAAGTTTTGAGAAACTGAGAAGGCAACTTCAGTTTGATCATTGCTTCTGTATTCCGTCTATGGGGTTAAGTGGTGGCATTGGTATGCTTTGGGGGGAAGGCGTTCACATTAATGTCATTTCTTCTTCTCGTAATTACATTGATTGTAGAGTGAGCTGGGATGACATATGCTTTCGTTTTTCGGGAGTTTATGGTTTTCCTGCTTCTAATGATAAACACCTTACATGTGCTCTTCTAAGGAGGCTTTCTCCATGTTGATGATTTGTCATGGCTAGTGGAGGGAGATCTTAATGAGGCTTTTTGGGATAGTGAAAAACGTGGGGAATCGTTGAATAGTTCCAAATCGATGGGATTATTCAGGCAGTTGATGAATGATCTTTATCTGCGTGATTTGGGTTTTTCTGGAGATTTATTTACATGGTGCAATAGGTGGACCAATGGTTTCCCTGTTTGGAAGCGTCTGGACAGATTTTTAGGTGATGGATTTTTGTGTTCTTGTTTCCCCAATGCCTTGGTTTCTCATTTGGACTGGTATGCCTCTGATCATAGGCCAATTTGTTTATCCATTGATGGATAATGTTCGTGGTCCTCCTCGATTTCACTTTGAGGAATTTTGGGCAGATGACAAGGAGTGTCAGGAAATTGTTAAGCAGATGTGGGGGTTAGAGGCTAATGCAATTAATGGTTTAGACGTCTCGCTTGAGCAACGTAAAGAAAGGTTTTGGGGGTGGGGTAGGAGGAAAAAGGTTGAGAAATGGAGGACTATTAACAGATTGAGGTTGCTTATTAAAGAAGAGTTTGCCAGAAGGTGGGATACGAATTTTGAGCATATTCATTTACTGGAAAACGATCTTGAGAAGGAAGTGGTGGCTGAAGAGAAGTACTGGAGGCAAAGGTCTCGGGTTGATTGGCTGAAATGGGGGGATAGAAACACTCGTTGGTTTCATTTGAAAGCTTCTCGTCGTAAAGCTAAAAATTTTGTGAACGAGATCAGAGATGATTCAGGTAGACTTATTCGATCGAATAAGGAGATTTTGAATGTCATTAGCAACTATTTTGTGAATTTATTCAAGTCTTCGGATCCTTCTGAAGTGCATATTGAGCAGGCTTTAGCTTCGATTCCTTGTAGAGTGATAGAAAGTATGGATGATGCTTTGTGTGCTCCTTTCGTTGAGGAAGAGGTTCGATTGACATTATTTCAAATGTTTCCCACTAAGGCCCCTGGTCAGGATGGCTTTCCAGCTATGTTTTATCAAAAATTTTGGGATATCCTCAAAGGGAAAACAGTAGCTTTTTGCCTTGATGTGCTTAATAATGGCAAATTTATTAAGGAGGTTAACAAGACGGATATTGTGCTTATTCCTAAGGTATCTAACCTCATTGAGGTGAGTGATTTTAGCCCTATCAGTTTGTGTAATGTTTCTTATAAAATTGTTTAAAAAATGATTGTGAATAGAATGAAAGGTATGCTCTCTGAGGTAATTTCGGATAACCAACATGCTTTTGTGCCTGGTCGGTGCATCTCGGATTGCTTATTGATTGGGTATGAATGTTGCACCATATTCATAACAAGAGAAATAAGGGTGGTAGGATGATGGCCCTAAAGTTGGATATGAGTAAAGCCTACGATAGAGTTGAATGGAAATTCCTCAGAAATGTAATGTTGCGGCTTGGTTTTAGGGAGCATTGGGTTAATCTGATTATGGATTGTGTTCCTCGGTTAGCTTCTCTATTCTATTGAACGGTTAGCAGGGTTTGCCCTTCAGACCCGAACGTGGATTAAGCAAGGTGATCCTCTCTCTCCTTACCTGTTTCTTTTATGCTCAGAAAGTCTCTCTTGTTTAGTGGATGATGCTCAGAGGAGAGGCCAATTAAAGGGCGTAAGATTGCTCGAAGGAGTCCATCAATATCGCACCTTTTTTTTGCCGACGATAGCTTACTATTCTGTCATGCTTCCTTTATGGAAGTTTCAACTATTAAGGAAATCCTAAAAGTTTATGAAGGGGGTTCAAGCCAGTGTGTGAATTTTTCAAAATCTGCTGTCGTATTTAGTCCTAATGTTCCTTCATCTTCGAAGCATTACCTTGCGAGTTTCCTTGGGATAAAGGTGGTTACTGAGCTGGGGAGATACTTGGGTCTTCCTTCGCGTTTTTTGGCTAACAAGATGAAAGAGTTGAATTTTTTAAAAGAAAGAGTTCAAAAAGCTGTGGGTGGCTGGAAAGGGAATTTTTTCTCAACTGCTGGGAAGGAAGTTTTGTTAAAATCTGTTGTTCAAGCTATTCCCACTTATATTATGGCCTGTGTTCAACTCCCTAAGGGTCTTTGTTCTCATCTTTCCCAATTTATGGCTCGTTTTTGGTGGGGATCCTCCGAGACTAAGTCTAAAATCCACTAGGCTAGTTGGGACAAATTATGCCTGCCTAAATCCAAAGGTGGCTTGGGGTTTAAAAATTTGGTAAATTTCAATCAAGCTTTGATTGCCAAGCAGGCCTGGAGATTACTTGTGAAGCCTTATTCTCTTATGGGTCGTGTATTCTGGGGAAAATATTTTGCAGAAAGCTCTTTTCTTGAGGCTAAAATGGGTCATAACCCGTCTTATGTATGGCGTAGCATTCTTTGGGGGAGAGACCTTTTATCTAAAGGGATCCGACGTCGCATTGGGAATGGTTTGGACTCAACTATTTTTTATTGCCCTTGGGTGCCCAGGGAGCCTTCGTTTCGACTATTCACCATTCCCTCTATAGATCATTCAAAGATTGTGGTTGCTGAGCTATTTTCTGTCGATGGTGGGTGGAATGTAGATAAGGTTAAATCTATTGTTTGGCCTATGGATGTTGGTGTCATTCTAGCTGTGCCTATTTGTAAAACAGAGGAGGTTGATAGTTGGATTTGGCATTATACTAAGGATGGGGTGTTCTCAGTGAGAAGTGCGTACAAACTCTTATCTCATGATCTTCCAGAAGCTTCCCCTTCGTCTTCTGATATTATGGATAAATGGTGGAAGTTGGTTTGGAATTTGAATGTCCCAAATAAGTTAAAGTTGTTCATTTGGAGGCTTTTTCATAATTTTTTACCTACTAGAGCTAATCTTGTGCATAAGCATGTATCAATTCCTGTTAATTGTGTAGTTTGTAGAAAGGAAAATGAGAACCTTGACCATACCTTTATAAAGTGCCAGAGAGCGCATTTGGTGTGGCATCAAATTTGTCCTGCAGTTCCTTAGATCTTTCGACGGTCTTTATCCTTCTTGGATGGCCTAATTCGCTTGAGTGACGAGGTCTCTAAGCCTTTGTTTGAGCTTATAAGCGTGACTTTCTGGGCAATTTGGTGTGATAGGAACAAACTATTAGCTGATGAGAAAGTGTCGGGAGTCGATATTCGTATAAATTGGATTAGAAATTACCTGGGTGAATTCCAAAAATCCTATGATGATAAGAAGAAAGTTGTTTCGAAGATTTTTAGATCCGGAAGATGGGAGGCCCCGAACCTGGGATTCTTAAAGCTCAATGTGGATGCTTCTTGTACTAAGGGTAAAGTTGGAGTTGGTGTAGGAGCGGTCGTCCGTGATAACCTGGGTAAATGTTTAGCGGCTTCAGCCTTTTTTCTTCCCCAAATCCTTAATCCCATTAAGGCAGAAGCTCTAGCTCTTATTCATGGGTTGAAGCTGGTTGAGAAGAAAGGGTTGTTCGGAGTTTTGATTGAATCTGACTCTAAGTTGTTGGTAAATTGGGTTCACGATCCTCATATGCTTTCTTCTTCTTTTGGAGTTCTTTTGGCTGAGATTCGTCGTTTGTTGGAAAGTGATAGCTTTATTGAGCTGATAGCTATCCCTAGGGAGGAAAATAATACCGCCCATGTTATTGCCCGATGGGCTTGTAATTCAGGCTTTTCTTTAGACTGGTTTTTGTATTTCCCTCCTTGGCTGGAGAATTTGCTAGTCCTTGATGGGCCTGCTGGTTTTGATCTATAAAAGAGTTCCATTGTGTTTCAAAAAAAAATATATATATATATATAAACAAGGAAATTTTAATTTTCAACGTTAAAAAGTATCTTTAAACAAATTGAAGATAAATATAGCACTGTATTTCTGTCAACTCATATGTATTTATATATATAAATAGACATACCAGCCCAACCTAAACATATACATGTATATACACATACATGCATATATACATAAATACATACACATATATATACATACATACACATACATACACTATTATGTTTATATTATAATATATATATATATATATATAATATAATATAATATAAATATAATAATTTTTTTTCTTTATAGCATCACACATGATCATTACTTGAGAAATATGTATGAATATTCAATTGATTTTTTTTATATATTCTTAGAAACGCACAAAAAATTTCTTTCCACTTCTCCCAAGTTATGTCGACTCCACACTAACTTTTTCGAAATTCATCCACACATATTTGTTCAAAAATTTTGAAAGGAACATTTGTTGGAATAGAAATTTTGACAAATCAAAACTCACCACATCATTATTTAAATTAATGACAAAGCAAATATTTTTATGTAGGGATCAATTATAAAATGATATATTGTCCCCTAAATTGAATTATGGCAAACCAAATTGTGCCACGTGTCAGTGTTATGGTCGTTTGATTGTACCGATAGCATGATCAAAACTATGGATGACCGAGCTTGTTCAAATGACGATTTGGGCCTGAAGCCCATTTTCTTTATGGAATCAAATTGGGCTCACAACACACCCTGGTCCAAAAAGACGTTTTGATCCAAAATCACCTATTGATCCAAACCCAAACCATGAAGACATTTGGGCCCCAAGCCTATTTGAAGCCCATGGAAAATTGAAAAAGACATTGCAGCTTCCTGAAGAAGAGACTTAATGTCCTACTGCATTTTTGAAGATTGAAGTTTTTCATAACTCCTACAAATTGAAGCTACACAAGAATTCCTAAAGACTGAAACCATACAACGTTTCATCGAGACTTGAAGCTTCTATAAATCTTGAAGATCGAAGTTGTTGAAACAATTCCAAGTTTGAAGCTACTAAAATTGTCTGAAGACTGAAGCTGTAAAAATACTTGTATTTATGAGAGAAGAATCAAAGAAATAACTACCGAAATGTCTCTATAATCCTCTACGTCCCATTTTCCTTAATATATTGCTTAAATTTCTTTCCTTACTTGAGCCTGTTCGGCCTGCCCGATTGAGCACAGTATGATTTTTCCTACCAATCCAACGCTTTGGACCATAGGGTTTTTTTCTTTTTTAAGCTTAAAAGAGAGACCATAGGTTTTGATAAACCAATCAATATTTTTATCAAAAAAAAAATAAATAAACCAGTTAATATTAATTATATTGCCACACTTGGGGGTTGTTTGTTTGACATATTTAGGTAGGAGTTGGTATTAGGAGTTATTAACTCTTCCTCAAAACCTACATTCAAACAAGTTTTTATTAATTCCTCCTCATTTATACTTTTAAAAATAACTCTCATTTTTAGCCATTCATTTTTAATCATTCATTTATAACACCTCAATCATTTCTAACTACTTATTTTTAATCATTCCTATCACATCAATCAAAATAACTCATTTTTAACAATTTATTTTTAATCATTTCTTTTTTAAATACTAAAAATAACTACTCATTTTTAAATTTACATCCAAACAAGATTTTGACTCTAACTCCTCTATATAAAAACTACATCTAAATGTTGAGGATCATCAAAATTTTAAATATTATTTTCAAAATCTAAAAAAGAAAGAGATGGATCATAACTATTTATTAGGAATTTAAAAAATAACTAAAAAATTGAAGTTAAAATATCATTTGAAAAATATCATCATAAAAAATCATTCTAGTGTTGATGTTATACATCACAGTGTGCATGAAAACAATTTCTCTAAGGATGCTTCAACATTTAAAACTGATCAAAAATTGTTGCAGGACCTCCATCTGCTTACATATTCGTACATACCCATAAATTTAAAAGGATGAATGTTTGACTTGAGACACAATGCAACTTTTTTTTTTTTTTGAAAAGTAGATACAATGCAACATAATGATTAGAAAATGCATACCTTACCTGCTACTGCTACGACTCCATGATTAATTTAGTGGTGGAGAACGTGACTAACTTTTGGCATATGTGCATACTGGTACAACCTCCATAATAACAATGACAGATGATAGAGATGTACAATCATTGTTGTATCCTTGAAAAATTTAAGTGTCTAACTTTTGACATTTGTATGTACTAGTACAACCTCCATAATAACACTAGTATAGAGAAAAAAGATGTATAACTCTATGTTTGTCATCTAAACCAATGTGGAAGTCCATGGTTTTAAATAACACTAAAAAACATACTCCCAATGACTTGGTGACTTGGTGAAAGTTATATTTTGTGTTTCAAATTTCAAATACAAATATAGAAATTGTTAGTAAAAATTCAAAAAGCAAAAACCAAAGAGAATAAAGTATCTAAATACTGAAATAGAATTTTGAACCTACCCACATTTATTGAATATATCTGAAATGTAGAAGAAGACTCATAAAGATGCACTTTACTATTCTATTTCCATACAATACAATTCACTCAAAAAATTAAAAGCTCGCAAATAAAAAACATACATTAAAACACAACAAAAATTTGGAAATTAATAATAACAAATCAATAAATTAAAAAAACAAAACAAAACAAAACACCACGGTACAACTGCTCGTACAATCCCAGCTAATTTGTCAGTGAGTCAGTGAGTGCAATACTAAAGGTTGGATCTTGAAAATAATCCTCTACGTCCCATTTACACGATTCGAAATCTACCGAAATGTCTCCGAAATCTTCCGATTTTGTCTACGTCCCATTTTCCTTAATATATTGCTTAAATTTCTTTCCTTACTTGAGCCTGTTCGGCCTGCCCGATTGAGCACAGTATGATTTTTCCGGCCCAATCCAACGTTTGGACCATAGGGTTTTTTTCTTTTTTAAGCTTAAAAGAGAGACCATAGGTTTTGATAAACCAATCAATATTTTTATCAAAAAAAAAATAAATAAACCAGTTAATATTAATTATATTGCCACACTTGGGGGTTGTTTGTTTGACATATTTAGGTAGGAGTTGGTATTAGGAGTTATTAACTCTTCCTCAAAACCTACATTCAAACAAGTTTTTATTAATTCCTCCTCATTTATACTTTTAAAAATAACTCTCATTTTTAGCCATTCATTTTTAATCATTCATTTATAACACCTCAATCATTTCTAACTACTTATTTTTAATCATTCCTATCACATCAATCAAAATAACTCATTTTTAACAATTTATTTTTAATCATTTCTTTTTTAAATACTAAAAATAACTACTCATTTTTAAATTTACATCCAAACAAGATTTTGACTCTAACTCCTCTATATAAAAACTACATCTAAATGAGTTTTTGACACAATTCTCAATTTTTAACTACTTAATATATACAACTCTTCAATATAACTCCTTAACCCAAAAACTACGGGCTCGTTTGATAACGTTTCTGTTTCTCGTTTCTTGTTTCTTAGTTCATGTTTCTTGTTTCTTGTTTCTAACTTTTTTAGAATAAGAAACAAGAATGTGTTTGATAACCATTTTTTTTTTCTTATTTCTTATAAAAAATAAGAAACAAAACAAAACTTGTTTGATAACAATTTCTCGTTTCCTGTTCTTCGTTTTTAATTTTTTTCTATTTTACAAATTTTTATATTTTTTAAAAAGTTTTTTTAAGTATGATTTTTTTAAAAAAGATAATGTAGTATAAAAATATATAATATGAATTAAAATTTCATTAAAATAGTTTTCAAAAATGTGTATGGTTTAATATAAATAAACATTTTATAAAAAAAATTATATGTTCTGTTTACTTAATTATTTATATAGTTTGATGTTCACTCAAACATATAACGATTATATTACTCTGAAAACGGTGCTATTAATTTAAAATATGAAAACAATATTAAATATATATAGATAGAGAAAAAAAACGTAATAGAGAAAAAAAATATAGTAACGTAGTAACTTTTTAACTAATAATGTACCATATGCATTAAACAAATAAAAATAATTTAAAAAATATACATGATCTAATATATATAAATTTTATTCAAAACTAATGAAATATATAACATGTAATATTATCTTTTAAAAACAAAAAATTATGAAATTTTAAAAATTAACACAATATATAAAATTGGGAAATTGAAAATTAACATTTGTATATAAGAAATTTTATCAAAATAATGTTAATAAAAAAAAAAATCCTCAAATGAGATTTGAACCTTGGTCTTCAGTAAGACAATTTGTTACATCACCACTAGGCAAAAACACAGTTTATTTTACAATGGTGCGCTTTTTGATATATATATTAAACACAATGTCAGGATTAAAAAAAACGGAACCAAAGAAACTACTTTTGGTAGTTTCTCACTTTTTCACTTTTTTTTAGAAACATTTCTCCTTTATTTGAGAAACAAGAAACGGGAACAATTATCAAACAAACCTGTTTCTAAAAAATAAGAAACATGAACAAGAAACAGGAAACATGAACGTTATCAAACGAGCCCTACATAACTATGTCAAACAAACAACCCCTTGGATTTTCCATATCGATCCCTTTATATACGCGTCATTGATATTAATAAAAGAAATTTATAATAGTGTACAATTGATACCTGATATTATATTGATGAGTAAATACAATATCAATAACTATATATATAAATACTTTAAAATTTGCTTGTATTGTCTGGGGAGCACCTCCAATATAATTTTCCTATTTTTAATTGGGTTTTACCTTTTTATTTTTGAATTTCCTTTTCTTTTTAATTCATTTCCTTACACTTAGAAATGTTTTATCAATAATTTAAAATTGATCTAAATGAGATTTGAAACTCAAGACTTCTTATTATGCTCTCTAATCGAATTAAATATATTTATCATAATTATGTTAAAATAATATAGAAATAAGGTTAATTCTAAATTTTATTCCAATAATTTGGATAAATTTTGTCTAATTCTAGTTTATACTAAAAAAAAACAACTATTTTGTTTTAATTGGTTATCTGGTTTGGTGTAATTTCATTTCTACTCCACAGTCATGTGTTCGATCCTTGAATCAGTATTTGTAATCCCCCCTCCAACTTGGTACGGATTAAAAAAAAAATAAAGCAGTTGGACATGAGTTTGTGTTGCATTATGCCTTGAACGCACTAATGCCCCATGATTAGTAGTCGGGGGTCTCGCTGCACGGTCAACGAGTGGGGGTGCGGGGGCAACGCCCCCGTGGCGAAAACGTAAATTAGCATTATGTAATTAGGTTTTAATTAGAGCGCATATATAAGCTCGAATTAAAACCCTAGTCGTTTTTATGACATTTACCTCTGTAATTCGCCTCTCTGAATAAAACTCATTCTCCCTCTCTGCCCGTGGACTAGCCAACATACCTCTCAAAATCTCAGGAAACAAGGACTAAACCATCACGCAGCTATCTGCGACAAAACACCTTGAGGAAAACAGCTCAACAGCTTACCAACCAAAGCCACGACACCTCTGTGCCAACTCACTCAAACGAGGCTCCGCTAACGCCAACTGCGAACGCACAACAACAAGAAGCAAAGCCCGAGAAGGGCTTGCTCAGCAGAACTCAACTCAAGCTCATCGCGAGCAAAGCTCGCCTCCAAGCTACCACTCAACTCTTAAAATCCAACTGGCTACTAAGAGGACTTCTCCTTTAAGCTTAGGCCTAACTCAACTTCCAACCAGAAGCTCCACTCCCGAAACCTCACAAGGAAAACGGATGACGACAACCTCCAAGCTTACGGATCCTGAGCCACACGAATCCGCAAGACTACTCCGCAAGCTAACACTGAGGTGGGCATCCAAGGAGCAA
Organism: Sicyos edulis; assembly: GCA_036507275.1. NCBI lineage: Eukaryota > Viridiplantae > Streptophyta > Magnoliopsida > Cucurbitales > Cucurbitaceae > Sicyos > Sicyos edulis. The sequence continues at coordinate 33,742,386 of CM071851.1, forward strand.
CTCAACCACCACAGAGGCTAGGGAAAAGGAAATCTTCAATCCCCAAAGAACCAACAACTTGCCGAACAACTCAACTCTTCTTGGTGGCCTCCGCCTTGCGGAACAAACAACTCTTGCTTGCTAACAACACAAAGCAAGGACCCTCTCATTGGTGACCAACGCGCTTACTCGATCAACTACACAACTCGGAGCTAAGTCGACTCCTACCAAACGGGAAACGACTTTCCCAAAGAAGCAAACTCAAGGGCGCTGAACTTCACACAAGCTCACTGACTAGCCCAAACCCAAGGCAACATCAACCAACTCTCTTGGAAGCAACACCCAAGGGAAAACTCAACCAATCGGATCACCAATCCGAAACAAACAAAACTTACTCAACTGCCGAGGGAGGGGTCAACTCCCAAAACTTCCTGACTAGGAATAAAGCCTCAGGGCAACGCCCTCTAGCTAGAACCGAACTAGCTCTCGAAACAACAAAAGAGCCAAATCTTGGCCAAACACTCACAAGAGGCAGAACAACCCTTACTGCAGCCTCTAGAACACCATCCAAGAATCCGCTTAATCGACAAACAAGCGCTTTCAAAGCGACCAACAAACTTTTCCTTCTTGCTAACACCTCTGCCATCAACTCCAAAACCAGGGGAGTAAGCTGACAACTCCCCGAAGAAAACGGCTCTTACAAGCAGACAACCAAAGGACAGAGAGCTCCACATACACTCACTGTCTTGCTCCACTAGAGCAACAACATCTAATCTCACGGGGCAACAACAGGGGTCCACCACGGACTGAACCTCCAAATGCCAAATGGGGCAACTCAACATCTTGAAACAGGAACAAAACCAACAGGGCACAAACCACTCGCCCCACGAGCAAAACTAACCTCTAGCAACTCCAATCCACACCTTGGTCAACACCAAGCATCAACTTGCCACCATACCGAAACCACTTCGGGCTTTACTCCAAACAAACACTAGCTTGCTAGTCTACCAAGACTGCTAGCAACTCCACCGAGGCTACAAACTACACGCCTCCAAATGTAGCCAATCAAACTCACTAGCCGGGCATGATCGAGCTCTGGAGAGGCTCTCCACAACCTAGGGTTCTCCGACAACCTCAACACACACACTTCCTGGCATACGATCTAATGCATAAATCGCTCGAACAAACAACTCCAATTTCCAGCATCCCAACCATGCTGGCCAACTCCAACTTCTTGGGAACCAAGAGGACCCGAAACGCTACAGAATGCGTCATCCTCCTACTCAAAGCATCAGCCTCAACAAGACGACTACCCAAGGAAAGGATCCAAACAACTCTCTTAGCCATGACGATCAGAAACCACGCGGCTTAGCTATCACCGCTCTTGTTCAGTTTCCAACTGAACTCCAACCAACGATCAACAAGAAGATCCGCCAACCAAGCTTAGGCCCAACTTAACAAATCTTGCCTAAACAACAACTTGATACCACGAGCACGGTATCCTTACCGCCTCAACCAAAGCCTTACAACGACCACCTGGAGTCCAACTTCTCCAGGAACTGAGCACTAGATCTCCAAAGCAAACCCTACATGGATCTGAAACTCTCGCCACGGAACGAACCACACAAAACACACTTGTGTGCACAACTCCCAACCTTCTTTTAGAGATCCAGGACTAACAAGCGCTTTTCCAAAAAGCAACGCTAACTCCTGGCAGCGATACAAACAATCCAAGGAACACCAAAAGTTCCATCTCCACACGATACTCGAAGCTGAAGCAACCTTGCTCTACCAAAGCATAACAATGCCAAACCGAACTTACTTTATACCAAGCCTCTACCAAGGGTGCTTACCCTTAAGGCATCCAAAACCTCTCGCAAGGCATCAGCTCATCTCGCCTGAAAAGCATCCAACTCACCTCAAAGGCATCCAACTCATGGTCCCTCAGCTGGACCAAACTCGCATCTACAATGCTCAACTCTCCTCAGATTTAGGCACTCGAAGGTAGTTGACCACACTACCAACCACAAAGAAACTCTTGGCCTTAACACTAGCTCGAGACTCACGCGCACCAACACTTACCAACCGGCAACCTGCTGACTTACTCAACCTCCAGTAACACTGGGAAAAGGCTCTGGCTCCTCACGAGCATCCTTTCGCTTGTAGTCCATCGACTACCACTGAACTAGCCCCCTGGCATGACCTATACAGGTGCCACTGCCATAAACGGATCCAAGGCTAAAGGAGTGCGCTGAACTCCGGACGGCATAGAACCATCTGCTATGCCCAAGCCAAACTCAAGCCTCAACCAGACTTAGTGCCAAAGTGGCACACCAACCAATGCACCTCAAGTGCCACCACTACCAAAACCACATCTTACTACCAATGGGGCCAACAAGGTCACAACCTCAAGTGACACGAACTCTGGCTAGGCATACAAGGGCTCCAACTCAAAAACCATGCCTATGGCATCTCATCAAGCCGAAGGCTCACGGCCTACCCTTGCATCTCCACATGACGCTCAACAAAACTCTGGTCGGCTCTCTCAACATGCAGCAGCTAGCCCAACTCCAGGAGCTCACCAAAGAAAGAGTGCTCAACTCTACCAAACATCTGAGGAAAACACCAACGGATCTAGTCCGAAGGGAACACTACTCACTGCACCCTTAACTACAGGGTTCCGGCTTACTGGCTACAACAACCACACTTCACAGAAACACAAAGATGCCTCATCAACCTCCCCGAAGGCTACCAGCTTGCAACCACTCTCTGGGCAACCAAATAATCTAACAAGGCTCAAGATCAGCACTTGAGCTACCCAGGCTAGTCCACACGGGGACCTGCTCCACCAACATCCACATCAGCACAATCATAGCTAACTCCTCTCTTGGAGTGGCACTCCAAGGCAAAGCACCTCCACCCTCTCACTAGGGGAAAACCAACAACTGGGCCACAATTGGCCTACGGGAGTCCAAGCTCTGCCTCCCACGGGGACGATGTCCCAGGGCATCCGAACCTACCTGGATACCACAACAAGCCACAACATATATCACACACTGCGGGAAGTTGGCATGATGGCGCTCTAAGCCCAAACCAACAACGAGTCAGAACCTGCTCGTCTCCGCTCCACAACACTACACAAGGCATACACAAGATGACAGGTATTGTAAATTCTTAACCCTTTTTCAACAACAAATAGTAAACTTAGGCGTACCTGATGACTGTCGGAGTGCTGGTGATCATGGGAAAAACGACCTACAACAAAAGGTCGATCTCTGAGAATCTATGACTCGAGCTCGATACCAAGCAGAACGACCCGAGGCGAATGGGGTTCTAAATAGGCCATTACCTCAATGCATGCATACAAATCTACAGAAAATTTGCAAGGTGGTGTTTGGATTCTAAGTAAAAACTAAAACATGAAAACATCCATTTAAAAATCAAAATAAATTCCTAAAACCTGTCCCTGTTTCCAAGCACCTGTTCCAAGACAAATACATTTCCAAAACATACTCTGATCAGAGATTTATTTAAAACATACAAACTTTACAACAATGCTAGAATCCGTAAAATACATTCGTAAAACACCCTAGGGCTCCGTGCCCAACTACATGCATTCAGAGGACACTTAAATCATAAACATAAACATAAGACTCAAGAGTTGAACAAGGGGTTCCATGATCACAGCTCCTCCTCCAGCCATCCTGCCTCGCGCCATGGTTTCCTGAAAGATAAGTAAGGGTGAGTAACGAATTACTCAGTAAGAATCCCCAACCGGGGTACAATACGATATACATGGTCATCTCGAGAAAGATAAGCAAGCTATGAATATAAACACAGATAGAGCACATAGCTTAGCCCACACTTGGGCCTCGGATGCCAACTCAGGGTCTTAGTCCGGAAAATCAAACACCACACAACACATCACACAAGTCGCCTATATACGAGAAACAAGTCCCGGCCTCGGCTCATCGCTTGTCGACGAAAGGTACACCGGCTCACAATCCCGAGAGAGCTCTCCGATCGGTGAATAATGAGCGTAAGCATGCACCGCGTGCTCACTGCAGAACTATGGGGTTGCCGAGTGGTCGAAGGCAAGCCGCCCATATCCAATCACCACGCCTAACTAAATCTTTGGATCGGTGTCACCGACATAGGGGTGTGAGACACGGACACGTAAACTATGTCACCTGAACCACCGCACTTTGGGGCCAAGAAACGGCCGTGTGGTAGGCTTACACCGTGAAGCCGTCCTTGCCTTAACAGTGGCAATCGGGGGCTCTTGCCAAACATGCCGAGGACATGCCGGCCGGGGGGCGAGGCAATGCCAAGTCATCATCCCGACCGTTGGGGCATTAACAACCGCCTCCTCACCCAAGATTGCGGGGGCCTACCGCTTGGGTTAGCTAATCCCTCCGCGGGGTCAGGGACGGAATGACTTGCTCGGCGTCCCGCCATGGATGCAAGGTTCTTTATGCATCGGGCCCGGATGATGCTATCTACTCCGCACTTCTAACTCGCCTAGCAAGCAACAAAGAAACAATTCCATAAAATCCAATACGTGCTCAATAAGAATACAACGAGCCTAGCATGATACTACGAAGCAAAGAACGAGTCACGAGCATGCCGAAAAGGAACAACCTAGCATGGATTAACATGAGAATTAACCAGAAAGTCATGCTAATCGGGAATTCAGATTAGAGCACTTATCACCAAACATGTCAATAAACACAAACAAGCATACAATCAAGAATCGCATAATATATCGCAGGGTCCACACAACTCCGTAAGAAATCCTTACAGCGGGAAGACCTCTAAACACAAGAAACCTAAGCTGCGATCGAACCCGAGCTAGCTAGCGAGAACCTAACAAAAACAACAATAAATACAATCAAAAGGCCCAAATATAATAAAACAAACAGGGCTCAGCTCGGGAGCACTCACGAGGCACGGCTGACATGCGAACAGGCCATTTGCTCGAGGCTAAATGGTTGGCGCTGCACAGCGCTGGGCGCGCTGACACGGCGCTGGGGCGCTGCTCGGCTACTGGCTGCTGCTGGTGGCGCCGACATGCGCTGGCGCAAGCGGCGCAGCCCAGTGGCGCGCGCGAGCGCGCAGCTGGCGCGAGCGAAGCGCGAGCGCGCTGCGCTTCTTGCGAAGCCGGGCGAGACGCGCGACTGGTCGACGACGCTCGGCTGGAGCAAGCGACGGGGCTGGGCGAAGACGCGCGACCTAGGCGTCTGGCTCGGCCGATCCGGAGCGACGACGACGAGGCTGGCCGGCACAGGGGACGCGCGACAGAGACTGGGCTCGGGCTGGCGATGGCGCGCGACGCTTCCGAGGCGACTGGCTGGCGAGGACGAGCGCGCGGGGTCGGGCTAGGCTAGGCGAGGCGGCGGCGACGGCTCTGCGAGCTTCAGCGGCGGCGCGAGGCGGCAAGACGGCCGGGGCTCGGGGAGAGAGAGAGAGAGAGAGAGAGAAGGAGAGAGAAAGTTGATTTTGGGGAAAAAGAAAAAAAAAAATAAAAGAAAAAGGAAAAATGGATTTGGAAAATAAAAAGGAAAAAATGGGAAATAAAAAGGAAATGGGGATTTATCCCAAAAATCCAACCTTATCCAAAACAAACCTTAAAATCCCACTTCCCGGCTTCCTCCTTCGAAACCCGACTGAAGCAACCTCCTCCAAACAACAAAACTCACTGAAATCAACCTCCCAAACCAATACTAAAGGCCCGGCTCAAATCCCGAAGGAAACACCCAAACAACCATCATTTAGCAAAAAAAATCTCAAATGACAACCGAACTCCCAAACGAAAAGCCCAAACATCTCGGGACTCGCAGCCCACAACAAACAAGCCTCAACAAAGGCAGGAGCTGCCTCGAAGCCCTGAAAATCCACAAATCCTACCCGAAGAGCCAAAAGACCAAAATACCCCCAACGGGCCAAACGGCTCTAAAACCCAACCAAACAACCGAAACTTGACCCGAAGGCACCTCGAAAACTGGGATAGAAAACTAGGCTGTTACACTTTTTTATTTATCAATAATCGATTTCGAAGATGTCTGGCATTAACGTGAAAGTCGAGAAGTTTACCGGAGGGAGCAGTTTCAGTCTATGGCAGATTAAGATGCGTGCCCTATTGAAGCAACAGGGTCTGTGGAAGCCTCTTACCGCCAAGTGGAAGGATGCAAATTTGGACGAAGATGAGGAATTGATGAGTCTAGAAGAAAAGGTGCATTCAACTATCATGCTTTGTCTGGCTGACATGTCATCGCTGAAGTCGCAGATCAAGTTAAGGCTGCCGGTTTGTGGTTGAAGCTCGAGAGTCTGTATATGACAAAATCTTTAACCAAGAAGTTGTTTTTGAAGCAACGGTTATTCAGCCTCCGTATGTCCGAAGGTACGCTTCTGAAAGATCATCTTGATAAACTAAATACGATATTAATGGATCTGCGTAATATCTAAATTAAGATTGATGATGAAGATGCCGCTTTAATTCTGTTGGTGTCGTTGTCGCTATCGTATAAGTTTTTCGTAGACTCGTTTATATCTGGCAAGGATACACTGTCTTTAGATGAAGTAAAGAATGCTCTACTTACTAGAGAGGACCGCCACAGGGTCGCTGGTACAACAAAAAGTGGATCGTCTGGTCTGTTTGCAACAGGGAGCAAGGCTCAAAATCCCGGAAAGAAAAAGCCAAAGGAATTTGCCCCAAATTCCAAAGGCTCGAAGAAGTATAATTCCAGGGCAAACGATACTTGTGCTTACTGCAAGAAGAAGGGACATTGGAAGCGTGGATCGTCCTTGCGATGCTGACTACCAACCCGATAAAAGGAAGGTGCAAAGAATGCCATAGCGATGGTTGATGGCAGCTCAGAAGAAGATCTGGCCCTAGCTGCAAATGATCACACCTCCTCTAAAGGTGTGTGGGTCCTCGATTCAGGTGCTTCGTATCACATGTGTCCGAACAGAGAGTGGTTTTCAACATATGACAGATTGATGGTGGCAATGTGTCAATGGCAAACAGTGCAGTCTGCAAGGTAGTTGGGATTGGCTCAATCAGGATACGAACGCACGACGGGTTATTCTACATTTTGAATGATGTCAGGCATGTTCCATCAATGATAAAGAGTTTAATATCTCTCAGTACTCTCGACACCAAGGGTTTCAGTTTTAGAGGTGAAGGTGGAGTCATGTATGTTTGCAAGGATTCAAAAGTAGTTCTGAAAGGTACAAAACGTGGAACGTTGTATTTTCTGGCAGGTTCAACGTTGACAGGGTTTGCTGCAGTGGCATCGACTGTAGTTTAGAAAGAGGACATGACTAAGTTATGGCACATGAGACTTGGTCACATGAGTGAAAGAAGTATGCAGATTCTGTCGAAGAGAGATCTTCTATGTGGACACAAAGTGCAGAACTTGGAGTTTTGTGAACACTGTGTATTTGGGAAACAACATTGTAGCAAGTTTCTAAAGGGAGTCCACTGTACCAAGGGTACACTTGATTATATCCACGCTGACTGTTGGGGTCCTTCTTGAGTTGAATCAGTTGGAGGTAGCAGGTATTTTTTGTCAATTATTGATGATTTTTCAAGAATGACTTGGATTTTCATGATGAAGCACAAAAATGAAGCCTTCAAAAATTTCAGACAGTGGAAGGTTCTAGTGGAAAATCAAACAGGAAAGAAGGTCAAGAGATTTCGAACTGATAACGGTCTTGAATTCTGTAATTATGAATTTGATGAATTTTGCAAAATTGAAGGGATTGTTCGACATCATACTATCAGGCACACACCTCAACAGAATGGTGTTGCAGAACGTATGAACCGAACTTTACTGGAGAGGGCAAGATGCATTGTAACGGCCCAGGTTTTCGTCCCAGTCTTCCAGGTATGCCCTAGGGGTATTTTAGTAATTTGGTCGGGCCGTCAGGGCCGTTTATGTCTTTTTCCAGTTGCTAAAATTATTGGATGGTTTTATGAAGGTTTTTGAGGCTTTGTGGTTTGGTTTGAGCATGGGTAGATGCAAAAGTAAAAATAAAGGTATTTGTGCTGCAGCCGGGGTTTGAACCCGGGTCTCCTGGGAAGCTTGTAGAGATGTGTGCCAATTGAGCCATTAGGTGCTCTTGTTGCTCTTTCTGCATCACATCTTAGTTAACCTTGGATCTTTGGTGTTTGGTGCATTTGGTTAAATGAAATAGAAATTAGGTTTGTTGTGTTTTCTTCTCCAAAAGAGTTGTGGCCGCCCAAGCTTTCTCCCAAGCTCTCCTTGCCGATTCTTCATCCTTGCAGCTCCCTTGGATCGTTCATCATCATTCCGGTAAGTCTTCATCCTCTTCATCTTCTCGATTGGGTGTTCTTGTTGGCCAAGGTAAGGAGAAGAGCTTGTGTGTGTGTGTTTGTAGCAGTCGCCCAAAGATGCCCAGATCTGCCAAAGAAGAAGCCCAGCCGCCAGATCGCCCAAAGAAGAAGCCCAGATCGCCGAGTCGCCCAGCTCCATCGCCTCTGCTGTGCCATCGAGCACTGTCGCTCGGCCAAGCCGCCGAGCCTTTCGAGCGGCCCTGTCGCGGCCAATGACGCTCAGAGCGGCCCGCATCGCGGCCAATGACGCTCAGAGCGGCCCACATCGCGATCCAGCCAGATGCGCTGCCGAGCCTGCGGCGGCGAGATCGCGCGTCGAGCGCTCGTCGTCGGCCAGCGCGCATTGTCGCCGCGCCAGCCAGCGCCCGCGCGTGTCCGTCCGCTTCCGGCTTGTCGCGCCCGTGCGCTGCGCGCCAAGCCCGCCGTCATGTATAGCGCGCAGCCAGCTCTGCCGCCCATCTGCGCTGTCGGCGCGCGTGCGCCAGCTCTGCCGCCCATCTGCGCTGTCGCGCGCCAGCGCCCGACCCTGCCGCCCATCAGCGCCCATCCAGCGCCCAATGAGCAGCCTCGCCATCTTTGTCTGCCCGTCCGCGTGTCTGCTCGCGCCGCGTGAGTTGCTCCTTGAGCCAAGCCTTGTTTATTTTATTATGTTTAGGCCTATGGATTGTGATTATTATTGTGTTTGTTAGGTTCTCGTTAGCTAGCTCGGGATCGATCGCAGCTTAGGATTTTTGTGTGTAGTTGCCTCCCGGCCTGTAAGGATCTCTTACCGGAGTTGTGTGGACCTGCGATGTTCTATGTGATTGTTGTTTGTATGTTGTTTGTGATTATCAAGCATGTATAGTTTAGGTGCTCTGTCTTTGAATTCTCGACTAGCATGACTTCGTATGTTGTTCTCTCATGTTAGCCCATGCTAGGTTGTTCCGTTCTAGCATGCTCATATCTGTTCTTGCTTCGTAGTACCATGCTAGGTTCGTTGTATCATTGAGCACGTTTTGGATTGTATTGGATTGTATGTTATTGATATGATAGGTTAAAGTGTAGGTAGGTAGCATCATCCGGCCCGATGCATAAAGTATCTTGCATCCATGGCGGGGACGTCGAGACGATTCTCGTCCACGACCCCGTTAGGGTTTAGCTAACCCGACCGTGAGGCCCGCAATCTTGGGTGAGGGTGGCGATCGTTAAATGCCCCAGCCGGTCGGGATGATGACTTGGCATTGCCTCGCCCCCGACGATCGGCACGTCCTCGGCGTGTGTTCGGCCGTAGCCCTTGATTGCCACTGTTAGGGCAAGGACCGCTTCTGGTGTAAGCCTACCACGGCCGGTTCCTTAGCCTCAAAGTGCGGTGGTTCAGCCGACATAGTTCACGTGTCCGTGTCTCACACCCTATGTCGCTGACACCGATCCAGATTTAGTTAGGCGTGGTGGATCGGACATGGGCGACTTGCCACTAGACCCGCACCCCATAGTTCTGCGCAGAGCACGCGGTGCATGCTTACGCTCATTACAACGCCGATCGAGAGCTCCTCGGGATCTTGAGCTAGTGCACCTTTCGTGATCGACGAGAGACAGGCCGAGGCCGAGACTTGGTTCTCGTATAGGGCGTATTGTGTGGTGTGGATTATTCCGACTAAGACCACGAGTTGGCATCCGAGGTCCAAGTGTGGACTTAAGCTCGTGCTCTATTCTCGTGTTTATATTCATAGCTTGCATACACTCATCTAGATGACCATGTGCATCGTATTGTACCCCCGGTTGGGGATTCTTCTTGAGTAATTCGTTACTCACCCTTACTTATCTTTCGTGTAACCATGGCGCGAGGCGGGATGGTGAAGGAGGAGCTATGATCATGGGAACGTCTTTGTCGTCTCTCGACTTTTTATTTCTATGACTCTTGTCTTTCATTTTCCCTGAATGCATGTAGCGGGCACGAGCCCTAGGATGTTTTCTCAATGATTTTGTGGATTCCCGCTTTATTGAATTTGAGGTTGTTTCAAATGTTTTAATAAATCTCTGATCGGAGTGTACGTTTTGGAAATGTATTTGCCTTGAAACAGTGCTTGGAGATAGGGACGAGTTTCAAAGAAACTATATTGATTTCGATTGAACCTTGATTGTTTTGTTTTAATTGGGAATCGAAAACTTATTTGCATATTATCCTTTCCTTTGAATGCATGCATTGGGGTAAAGGCCTATTTAGAGCCCCTTTTGGGTGGGTCTTTCTGATTGGTATCGAGCTCGAGTCATAGACTTTGTAGACCGACCTTTTGTTGTAGGTCGTCTTTCCCATGATCACCAAAGACACTCAAAGCAGTCATCAGTGCGCCTAAGTTCTCGCTTTTTTGAAAAGGGTTAAGAATTTACAATACCTTTCATCTAGTGTATGCCTTGTGTAGTGTTGTGGAGCGGAGACGAAGCGGGTTCGACTCGTTGTTGGTTTGGGCTTAGTGAGCCATCATGCCAACTTTCGCAGCGCGCAGCGGTTTGTTTGGCGCGCTTGTTGAGGTATCCAGATAGATTCGGATGCCCCGGAACATCGTTCCGCAGGGAGGCGAGCTTAGACTCCCGCTTGGCCATTTGTGGCCCGATTCTTTGCGCTTTTCCCCTAGTGAGAGGGTGGTGGTGCTTCGTGCGGATCGCCAAGATGTTGATCGCACCCGGCAGGAGCAGCGGCGCTTGGCATGTCCGGCCGAGGAGTTGGACGGATCGTGTTGATGTTGAGGCCGCGTCCGAGGTTGTTAGGCCCGCATGCCGATTTGGCCCCGGCAGCTTGAGTTGCCTAGAGGAGGGGTAGAGGCTAGCAGCGCCTCAGTGAGACTCCTTGAGCAGAGTGTGCTCCACCATGAGAGATCCGATGGCGTGTCTTTAGCTATCGAGAGCGGAGACCTGCGCGCAGCTTGTAGCGCGCGTGGTGAGGAGTCCCGGCACAGATAGCCCAAATGACAGAGTTTGTTTCAAATTTTTCCCCAAGAGCTCTTGTAGCCCCTGAGGTTCCCTGGAGGGCATGATCAGCAGTTTATTCGGATGAGTTTGTTGGCGTTGATGGAGACGCCTGGGTTGGCAAATGGATGCCCAGAGAGCTCGATGTTTTAGTAAGTCCTCTTCGCTAGTAGTAAAGTAGTTGGCCGAGTTTGAGTTTAGCATCCGTGTGTGGGATGCCCCGCTGCTCGAGAGGCCGAGGTGTGCCGCCTCTCTGTCTTTATTTGTTCATCGGATGGTGGTGGAAGTCCCAGGTGAGAGGTGGACTAGCGAGTCTCCACCAAAGTGGCCGATTGTTTGGCAAGTTGCCGTGTTAGTGGCTTGAGGCGGATGAAGGGTCATCTTTGCCCCCTTGCGAGCTTCTTTGTTGTTTAACAACCCGACTTCCTCGGATGTGGATTTGGTAGTAGTAGCACTTGAGGTGCATTGGTTGGTGTGCCACTTTGGCACTAAGTCCGTTCGAGCTTGAGTTTGGCTTGGGCATAGCGGATGGTTCTATGCCGTTCGGAGTTCAGCGTACTCCTTTAGCCTTGGATCTGTTTATGGCGCTTGCACCGTTTAGGTCGTGCCAGAGGGCTAGTTTAGTGGTAGTCGATGGACTTCAAGCGAAAGATGCTCGAGAGGAGCCGGAGCCTCTTCCCAGTGTTTCTGGAGGTTGAGTAAGTCAGCAGGTTGCCGGTTGGTAAATATTGGTGCGCGTGAGTCTCGCGCTAGTGTTAAGGCCAAGAGATTTTCCTTGGGGTTGGTAGTGCGGTCAACTACCTTCGAGTGCCTAAATCTGAGGAGAGTTGAGCATTGTAGATGCGAGTTTGGTCCAAATGAGGACCATGAGTTGGATGCTTATCGATGAGTTTGGATGCCTATGAGGCGAGTTGGATGCTTTTGAGGCGAGATGAGCTGATGCCTTGCGAGAGGTTTTGGATGCCTTAGGGGTAAGCACCCTTGGTAGAGGCTTGGTACAAAGTAAGTTTGGTTTGGCATGATTATATTTTGGCAGAGCAAGGTTGCCTCAGCTTCGAGTATCGTGTAGAGATAGAACTTTTGGTGTTCCTTGGATTGTTTGTATCGCTGCCAGGAGTTATCGTTGCTTTGTGGAGAAGCGCTTGTTAGTCTTGGATCTCAAATGGAAGGTTGGGAGTTGTGCACACAAGTGTGTTTTGTGTGGTTCGTTCCGTGGCGAGAGTTTCAGATCCATGTAGGGTTTGCTTTGGAGATCTCGTGCTCGGTTCCTTGAGAAGTTGGACTCCGGTGGTTGTTGTAAGGCTTTGGTTGAGGTGGTAAGGATACCGTGCTCGTGGTATCAAGTTGTTGCTTAGGCAAGATTTGTTAAGTTAGGCCTAAGCTTGGTTGGCGGATCTTCTTGTTGATCGTTGGTTGGAGTTCGATTGGAAACCGAACAAGAGCGGTGGTAGCTAAGCCGCGTGGTTTTCGATATCGTCATGGCTAAGAGAGTTGTTCGGATCCTTCCTTGGGTAGAAGTTATGTTGTGGCCGATGTTTTGAGTAGGAGGATGACGATTCTGTAGCGTTTGGGTCTCTAGGTTCCCAAGGAGTTGGAGTTGGCCAAATGGTTGGGATGCTTTGAAATTGGAGTTGTTTGTTCAGCGGTTGTCTGTTAGATCGTATGCCTAGCGGTGTGTGTGTCGAGGGTTTCCGAAGAACCCTAGGTTGTGGAGAGCCTCTCCAGAGCTCAGTCGAGCCCAGCTAGTGAGTTTCAGTTGGCTAGCCGGGAGGCGTGTAGTTTGTAGCCTCGGTGGAGTTGCTAGCGATCTTGGTAGACTAGCAAGCTAGTGTTTATTTGGAGTAAAGTCCGGAGTGGTTTCGGTGTGGTGGCAAGTTGATGCTTGGTGTTGACCAAGGTGTGGATTGGAGTTGTTAGAGTTTAGTTTTGCTCGTGGGGGGCGAGTGGTTTGTACCATGTTGGTTGTTTTTCCCGTTTCCGGGATGTTGAGTTGCCCCGCTTGGCATTTGGAGGTTCATGCGAGATGGACCCTTGTTGCGCCTCGTGAGATTAGATGTTGTTGCTCTGGTGGAGCAAGACAGTGGAGCGTATGTGGAGTTCTCTCGTCCGTTGGTTGTCCGCTTGTAAGAGCCGCTTCCTTCGGGAGTTGTCGTTACTCCTTGGTCTTGGAGTTAATGGTGGAAGCGCTAGCTTGAAGGAAAAGTTTGTTGGTCGCTTGGAAGTAGTCGTTTGTCCAGATTAAGCGGATTCTTGGATGGTGTTCTAGAGGCCGCAGTAAAGGTTGTTCTCGCCTCTTGTGAGTGTTTGGCCAAGATTTGGTTCGTTTGTTGTTTTGAGAGCTAGTTCGGTTCTAGCCGGAGGCGTTGCCCTAAGGTCTTGTTCCTAGTCAAGAAGTTTTGGGAGTTGACCCCTCCCTCGCAGCCTGAGCAAGTCTTTGTTTGTTTCGGTTTGGTGGTCCGATTGGTTGAGTTTTCTCTTGGGTGTTGCTTCCAAGAGAGTTGGTTCTTGTTGCCTTGGGTTGAGCAAGTCGTGCGCGAGTGTGGAGTTCGCCGCCTCTTCCGAGTTTGCTTGCCGGGAAGTCGTTTCCCGTTTGGCGTGAGTCGACTTAGCTCCCGAGTTGTGTAGTCGATCGAGTAGCGCAAGCGATCAGCCAATGAGAGGGTCCTCGCTTTGTGTTTGTTAGCAAACAAGAGTTGTTTGTTCCCGCAAGCGCGAGGCCACCAAGAAGAGTTGAGTTGTTCGGCAAGTTGTTGGTTCTTTTGGGGATTGAAGATTTCCTTTCCCTCTAGCCTCTGTGGTGGTTGAGTTGCTCCTTGGATGCCACCTCGAGTGATAGCTTGCGAGGTAGTCTTGCGGATTCGTGTGGCCCGTGATCCGTAAGCTTTGAGGTTGTCGTTATCCGCTTTTCCTTGTGAGGTTTGGGAGTGGAGCTTCGGTTGGAAGATGAGTTAGGCTTAGGCTTAAAGGGGAAGTCCTTTGAGTAGCCGATTTGATTTTAAGAGTTGAGTAGTAGCTTGAGGCGCGCGTTGCTCGTTATAAGTTTGGGTTGAGTTCTACTGAGCAAGCCCTTCTCGGGCTTTGTTCCTAGTTGTTGTGAGTTCCCGCTGGCGTTAGTAGAGCCGCGTTTGATTGAGTTGGCACAGAGGTGCCGTGGCATTAGTTGGTAAGTCGTTGAGCCGCTTTCCCTCAAGGTGTTGTGTCGCAGATAGTCACGTGATGGTTTAGTCCTTGCTTCCCGAGTTTTCCTTGAGAGGAATGTTGGATGTTCCTTGCTGGCGATTTTCTCCTTAAGATGGTTGCTTAAGTGTTGTGGTCGTGTTCTAGTTGGAGAAGTTTGTCTTTTTGGATCGATCGCCATTGGTGGTTCGCTTGTATCTCGTTAAGGTGTAGTCAAGGTTTGAGGTTTGTTGGTCTTTTGTGAAGTAAGAGTAGGCCGTTTAGTTTTGGAATCTGGAAGGTTCAGCTTGTTTGGCCATTTGTTGTAGGGTTGAGTTTGTTTGTTGACAATTGTGCCACGTGTTTTTATGTATCGATGTTGGGGCAGCATGTGCCGGACCCATTGTTCATTGTGGACTTTGAGCCTTTGCAGCTGATTGAGGATTTGAGCTTCGAGAGGAAGCCTGTGAGTATTCTGGTCTTTGAGACGAAGACGTTGCATAATCGTGAGATCCGTTTGGTAAAAGTTCAGTGGAGGAGTTAGAGTTCAGAGGAGGCCGCTTGTGAGCGGGGAAAACGGGATGAGATTGCGGTATCTGTCTTTGTTTTCAGTCTTAAGGACTTTCGAGGACGAAAGTCATAAAAAGGAGGGAATATTGTAACGGCCCAGGTTTTCGTCCCAGTCTTCCAGGTATGCCCTAGGGGTATTTTAGTAATTTGGTCGGGCCGTTTATGTCTTTTTCCAGTTGCTAAAATTATTGGATGGTTTTATGAAGGTTTTTGAGGCTTTGTGGTTTGGTTTGAGCATGGGTAGATGCAAAAGTAAAAATAAAGGTATTTGTCTTTGCAGTAGGTTTTGAACCCGGGTCTCCTGAGAAGCTTGTAGAGATGTGTGCCAATTGAGCCATTAGGTGCTCTTGTTGCTCTTTCTGCATCACATCTTAGTTAACCTTGGATCTTTGGTGTTTGGTGCATTTGGTTAAATGAAATAGAAATTAGGTTTGTTGTGTTTTCTTCTCCAAAAGAGTTGTGGCCGCCCAAGCTTTCTCCCAAGCTCTCCTTGCCGATTCTTCATCCTTGCAGCTCCCTTGGATCGTTCATCATCATTCCGGGTAAGTCTTCATCCTCTTCATCTTCTCGATTGGGTGTTCTTGTTGGCCGAAGGTAAGGAGAAGAGCTTGTGTGTGTGTGTGTTTGTAGCAGTCGCCCAAAGATGCCCAGATCTGCCAAAGAAGAAGCCCGAGCCGCCCGGATCGCCCAAAGAAGAAGCCCAAATCGCCCGAGTCGCCCACTCCATCGCCCTCACTGTGCCATCGAGCGGCTGTCGCTCAGCGGCCATGAGCGACTTTCGAGCGGCCCACTATCGCGGCAAATGACGCTCGACGCGGCCCTATCGCGGCCAGCAGACCTTCAGACGACCAGCCTGCCGCGATCCAGCCAGAAGATGCGCCTGTCCGAGCCTGCGCGCGCGAGATCGCGCGTCGAGCGCTCGTCGGCCGTCGCCACTTGCGCCGTCGTCGCGCCAGCGCGCCGCGCGTGTCCGTCCGCTTCCAGCTTGTCGCGCCCGTGCGCTGCGCCCGGCCGGCCGTCATATAGTGTACGCCAGCTCTGCCGCCCATCTGCGCTGTCAAGTAGCGCGTGCGCCAGCTCTGCTCACGCCGCTCTCATCTGCGCTGCTCGGCGCCCAGCGCCCGACCCTGCGCCCCGCCAGCGCCCATCGCCGCCAGCAGAGCTCTCGCCATGCTTGTCTGCCGTCCGCGTGTGTCCGCGCCGCGCGCGTGAGTTGCTCGAGCCAAGCCTTGTTTATTTTATTATGTTTAGGCCTATGGATTGTGATTATTATTGTGTTTGTTAGGTTCTCGTTAGCTAGCTCGGGATCGATCGCAGCTTAGGATTTTGTGTGTGTAGTTGCCTCCCGGCCCGTAAGGATCTCTTACCGGAGTTGTGTGGACCTGCGATGTTCTATGTGATTGTTGTTTGTATGTTGTTTGTGATTATCAGCATGTATAGTTTAGGTGCTCTGTCTCGAATTCTCGACTAGCATGACTTCGTATGTTGTTCTCTCATGTTAGCCCATGCTAGGTTGTTCCGTTCTAGCATGCTCATATCTGTTCTTGCTTCGTAGTACCATGCTAGGTTCGTTCGTTGTATCTGTTGAGCACGTTTTGGATTGTATTGGATTGTATGTTATTGATATGATAGGTTAAAGTGTAGGTAGGTAGCATCATCCGGGCCCGATGCATAAAGTATCTTGCATCCATGGCGGGGGCGTCGAGACGCTTCTCCGTCCTCGGACCCCGTTAGGGTTTAGCTAACCCGACCGTAGGCCCCGCAATCTTGGGTGAGGGTGGCAGATCAAGCATGCCCCCGGTCGGGATGATGACTTGGCATTGCCTGCGTCCGACGACGTCGGCACGTCCTCGGCGTGTTCGGCCGTAGCCCTTGATTGCCACTGTTAGGGCAAGGACCGCTTCTGGTGTAAGCCTACCACGACCGGTTCCTTAGCCTCAAAGTGCGGTGGTTCAGGTGACATAGTTCACGTGTCCGTGTCTCACACCCCTATGTCGCTGACACCGATCCGTAGATTTAGTTAGGCGTGGTGGATCGGACATGGGCGGCTTGCCACTGGACCCGGCACTTCCATAGTCTGCGAGAGCACGCACGCGGTGCATGCTTACGCTCATTACAACGCGACCGGAGAGCTCCTCGGGATCTTGAGCTAGTGCACCTTTCGTGATCGGCGATGAGACAGCCGAGGCCGAGACTTGGTTCTCGTATAGGGCGTATTGTGTGGTGTGGATTATTCCGGACTAAGACCACGAGTTGGCATCCGAGGTCCAAGTGTGGACTTAAGCTCAGGCTCTATTCGTGTTTATATTCATAGCTTGCATACACTCATCTAGATGACCATGTGCATCGTATTGTACCCCGTTGGGGATTCTTACTCGAGTAATTCGTTACTCACCCTTACTTATCTTTCAGGGTAACCATGGCGCGAGGCGGGATGATGGTGAAGGAGGAGCTATGATCATGGGAACGTCTTTGTCGTCTCGACTTTTTATTTCTATGACTCTTGTCTTTCATTTTCCCCGAATGCATGTATGACGACACGAGCCCTAGGATGTTTTCTCGAATGATTTTGTGGATTCCCGCTTTATTGAATTTGAGGTTGTTTCAAATGTTTTAATAAATCTCTGATCAGAGTGTACGTTTTGGAAATGTATTTGCCTTGAAACAGGTGCTTGGAGACAGGGACAGGTTTCAGCAAACTATATTGATTTCTGATTGAACCTTGATTGTTTTGTTTTAATTGGGAATCTGAAAACTTATTTGCATATTATCCTTTCCTTTGAATGCATGCATTGGGGTAAAGGCCTATTTAGAGCCCCTTTTGGGTCGGGTCTTTACATGCATGCTCTCAAATGCTGGGTTAGCTAGAAGATTTTGGGCAGAAGCAGTAAATACAGTGTGCTATCTGATCATCCGTGGGCCTCATACAGGTATTTACTATAAAAAACCATACGAGGTATGGTCTGGTAAGCCTGCAGATTACTCTTTATTAAAAGTTTTTGGCTGTAATGTTTACTACCATGTTAGTGAGGGCAAGTTAGAGCCAAGAGCGAAGAAGGGTGTTTTTGTAGGTTATGGAACTGGAGTTAAGGGATACCGAATATGGTCTCCTTCTGAGAACAAAGTTATTCTCAGTCGAAATGTTACTTTTGATGAGAATTCTATATTTAACTCCATTGTGCAGTCCACAGTTGCAGGGAACAATAGCAGTGTTGATAAAGAGGTGGAGCTAGAATTCAGTTTAGACAGAGATGAATTACAGCACCAAGGTGGAGAATTAGATCAACATGCTACAGATGAGCCAGATATGCCTAATGATCAGTCGGTTTTGCTTGATCAGCCAGATCCAGATCCTGCTATAGAAACTGATATCACTGGTCAATCTTCTAGTATGAAAATTAGAAATCTGAGTATAGCTCTTGATAGAGCTAGAAGAACAGGAGTTAGAGCTCCTGTCAGATATGGTTTCGAGGATATGGTTGCTTATGCACTGTAGGTCGCTGAAGAGGTGGACACGTATGAACCGTCTACCTATAAAGATGTCGTTTCATGTAGTGAGTCAGAAAAGTGGCTTGTTGCAATGGGTGATGAAATGGAATCTCTGGATAAGAATCAGACCTGGGAGTTAGTCAAACGACCAAAGGAAAGGAAGATTGTGACTTGCAAGTGGGTCTTCAAGAAAAAGGAAGGAATATCGCGTACAGAGGGGTTAAAGTATAAAGCTCGTGTAGTTGCAAGAGGGTTCACTCAGAGGGAGGGTGTTGACTATAATGAGATATTCTCACCAGTAGTCAGGCACACTTCTATCAAGGTGCTACTAGCTATGGTGGCACATCAGAATTTAGAACTTGAGCAACTAGATGTGAAGACAGCTTTTCTGCATGGAGAGTTGGATGAGGAGATTTACATGACCCAACCAGAGGGATTTTAGTGTCCTGGAAAAGAAGACTATGTTTGCAAACTGAAGAAGTCATTGTATGGACTTAAGTAATCTCCAAGGCAGCGGTACAAAAAGTTTGACAACTATATGATTGAGCTCGGCTACAACAGAAGTCCATATGATTGTTGTGTGTATCATGACAAGTGTAAAGATGGTTCGATCATCTATCTTGTTCTGTATGTAGATGACATGCTCATAGCTGCTAAGCTGAAATCTGATATTTGGAGATTGAAAGATCTGCTGAGTGCTGAGTTTGAAATGAAAGATATGGGTGCTGCTCAGAAAATCTTGGGTATGGTGATTTATAGGGAAAGAGAAAAGAAGAAACTCTGCTTGTCACAAAAGGGTTACATTCAGAAGATTTTGTTAAGGTTTGGCATGTCATCAGCGAAGCCTATAGATACCCCAAGTGCTGCAAATATTCGGTTATCCTCAGAATTTTCACCCCAATCTGAAGCTGAGAAAGAATACATGTCGCGTGTTCCTTATGCTAGTGCAGTTGGTAGCTTAATGTATGTTATGGTTTGCACTAGACCTGACCTCGCGCATGCTGTTAGTGTTGTCAGTCGGTATATGGGTCAACCTGGGAAAGAACACTGACAAGCTGTGAAGAGGATTTTCCGCTACTTTAGAGGTACATATCATGTTGGTATTATTTATGGGAACGAGACGCAATGCTCAATAACTAGTTATTCCGACTCGAACTATGCTGGAGATGTTGATAGCAGAAGATCAATGACTGGTTCTGTTTTCACTCTAGGAGGTTTTGTTGTTAGTTGGAAGGCTACTTTGCAGTCCATAGTGACTTTGTCTACAACTGAGGCAGAGTATATGGCTTTGACAGAAGCTGCTAAGGAGGGAATCTGGTTGAAAGGACTAGTCGGTGATCTTGGTCTGCATCATGATCGTGCAGTAGTGTACTGCGATAGTTTGAGTGCTATATGCCTTGCGAAGGATCAGGTTCATCATGAAAGAACGAAGCACATAGATGTGTGATATCATTTTCTCCGAAATGAGAAAAGGATTAAGGTTCTGAAAGTGGGCGCTGCTGATAATCCTGCTGATATGTTCACCAAGGTAGTTCCGCATGGCAAGTTCCAGCATTGCTTGGACTTGCTGAATGTTTACAGTTGCTGAGGTCCCTAGCGGACCATTTGAGGCAGAGAAAGAAAACATGTGAGTTTTTTGTACACCTGGTATGGGCACAAATTCATACCAGGATAATTTTCAGCTTCAGACTCTGATTGAAGTGATTCTAGTTGCGTTGAAGTCGTAGTCTTTCCTTCTTTCTTTTCACATGTAGCTTGACACAAATCTATCAAGATTTTTCCTTTGTTTGTCTAAAACGTCGGCGAGCACTTTTTTAAGCTTGGGATTTATTTTCATGGTTGTTTAAGTCGATTTCTCCATGGGTAATTTGAAGACTGCAATGGAGTTCAATTTTAAGTGAGTTTCCAGTGAGTATTGAAACTTTGGTTAGCTATATTTGAATTTGAGAGTTGATTTGTATCTTAGTTTCTTTTACCTTATTATCACACAAATCTTTGTGTTAGCTTTCAAGAAGGCATGGAAACTAAAGGATTAATGGTGGGTGTTAGTTGTTCCAAGAAGTAATTTGAAGCTTGTAGATCGAGTTTTTGGTTGGTTTAATATTTTGCACTTAAACCCAGGTAAGTAGCTACAATTGTAATCCTCTTGCATTATTGTATTCTTGAATGGTGGATCATGAATGGGATGTTTAAACAATTTCTAATCAACATAAAGACGTGGATCTTGATTATGAGAGGTATTCATGTTGTGAATATATAACTTGATGTGAGTTGATATATGCTTAAAAATTTTCTTTTGTCTAAAGTAAGGTGAGGAATGTTGCTCATTCTTATGAATGTGAGTAATGGATTTCTTTAAAAATGGTGGAAACATTTTATACGAGACCCTATAAGGTGCTCGATGACGTGAGGATGTGCTTAAGTTTAAGTTCGGGGCTGCAAAAGGACATTATAAGAATTAAAGTGGACTATCATGTGTCGAGTCTTATGAATTGTTTGTTCGTTGTAGTTGGAGAAAAGTTAAGGTGTGTATTTAAAAGTGTGCCAGTTCTAATAAGATGGTGGAGATTTCAAAATCTTGGGCTATCTGAAAACGAGTCTAAAGAGCAACTAAAGTTTTGTAAGTCGTGAGTGGTTTGCTTTTACCTAAGGTGGGGTGTTGTTGCCTGAAGGTTGCATTCTTATCAACACCCAAAGAACATGTTCCTTATCAAAAGAATATTGTCGGGTTTGGTTGTATTCTCTAGTTTTAATTAGTAGGCATAGGGTTATTTTCTGATGGCAAGCGTGTGGTAAGTAGCGTCATTCCTGACCTAGTCTGTTGGAGATTACACCCATTGTTGGGGGATGCATTTTTGTAACGGCCCGGAATTTCATCCCGGTCTTCCCGGGTTGCCTCAAGGGCATTTTGGTAATTTGGTCGGGCCGACAGGGCCGGTTATGTCTTTTCCAATTGCCAGAAAAATTATGAGATGAATTAAATGGGATTGGGAAGCTTTGTGAAGGTATTTGGGCTTGGTGAAATGCAAAAAGAAATAGGGAATTAAATAGCGCGTCGGGTGAGATTCAAACCAAGGGTGCTTGAGAAGCTAGTTGGGTGTCATTGCAAATTGAGCCACCGAGCGCTCTTGATAATTTGTATGCATCACCTTATATTTAAGCCGTGCTTCAAGGGAGTTTAGATTTAAAGGCAGAACTCGCCCGAACCTTCTTCTTCTTCTTCTTCTTCTTCTTCCTCGCGATTTCTTCTCCAATTCTCCTTCGACCGACTACGATTCTCCTCACGATTTCTCCCTCGCCGACTCCAATTCGCTGGAGCTCCCTCGCCGACCGTCTCCCTCCGGTAAGCTCTCCTTCTCTTCTCTTCTTCTTCTTCTTCTTCTCCTCCAATTCCGTCTCCCCTGTTTCCGATTTCAATTTTGCTGGCCGAGAGAGTGAGGGGAATTGTGTGGGTTTTGTGCAGCTAGTGGAGAGGATCTGAACCAGCTACAAATCGCTCGCCAATTCGCACCAATTCGCCGAGTTCGTCTTCTCTTCCCAATCGCCCCAGCTCGCCCTTGTTCGAGCGCAGAAGCTGGCCCCATCGCCGTGTCGCGTGCCCTGTCGCAGCCCAGCCCACCGAGCCACGCCGCGCATCGAATCGCACCAGCGCACGCGTCCTCGCCCAGATTCGTGTCACTCCGTGCGCGTCGCGCCGCTACGCGCCTCGCATCGCTCGCGTTCGTCGTTCGCCCGCGCACCCGCCCCATTTCTTTGCCTCGCTCGTGTAGCCGGCTCGTTCGTGTGTCAGCCGCGCCTCGTGAGTTGCTCCCGAGCCGAGCCCTATTTATTTTATTGTATTTAAGCCTATTGTGTGATTATTGTTGTGATTGATAGGTTCCCGGTAGCTAGCTCGAGATCGTTCGTAGCTTAGGTTTTCGTGCAATCGCCTCCCCGACCAAGGTAAGGATCTCTTACCGTAGTTGTGTGGACCCTGCGATATATTATGCGATGTTGATTGTATGCTTGTTTGTGCTTATTGACATGTTTAGTATTAAGTGCTCTATTCTGAATTCCCGACTGGCATGAATTCCTACATTGTTTCTCATGTTAGTCCATGCTAGGTTGTTCCTTTCTGGCATGCTCGTATCTGTTCTTGCTTCTTAGTACCATGCTAGGTTCGTTGTATTCTTATTGAGCACGTATTGAAATGTATTGGATTGTTTGCTGATTTCTATAAGACAGGTTAGAGTGCAAGTAGATAGCATCATCCGGGCCGGGTGCATAGCGTACCTTGCATCCCCGACAGGGACGTACGAGATGGTGCTCCGTTCCTGATCCCGTTAGGGACTAGCTAACCCTAACGGCTGGCCCTGCAATCTTGGGTGAGGGGGGCAGACTGTTAAATGCCCCAATGGTCGGGATGATGACTTGGCATTGCCTCGTCCCCGGCAGTCGGCACGTCCTCAGCGTGTTCGACCGTAGCCCCTGATTGCTGTTGGCTTTTTGGCCATCTCTAATTAATTAATTTTAACTAATTAATTGATTAATGTTTTGATGATAACAAACTTGAAATTTATTTACCAACAAATATAGTGCTTTGAAGTATACATTTTGTAGAGCTTGAAATAATAATTCAAACGCATTTTGAATTACTCAAATCAAAGTTAAGATGAAAAAGTTATGGCCTAAAAGATTTTGAATGGTAAATCCCGACGTGATGACGTAGCAAAAATTGGCCAATCCAAGAGCGACATGTGGAGCCTTGGGTGTTTGACATTTGAGATTTTTTTGTGTTATAAAAAGTCAAGGTAAAAGCAAAATAGAAAAAGGAAAACAAAGGTATCCATTATTATATTATTATTTGAAGATGTGTCTAACGGTAACTTTCTTAAAATGAAAAGAAATTTATATATTGTTATACTACTTTTATGTGTTTGTCCAAATGCAACTTTTTTAATATTATTATGTCTTGTGTCTAACGGTAACTTTTTTAATATTACAATATTATTATGTCTTATGTCTAACGGTAACTTTTTGAATATATTATAATATTATTATGCCTTGTGT
Source organism: Sicyos edulis (assembly GCA_036507275.1). Lineage (NCBI taxonomy): Eukaryota > Viridiplantae > Streptophyta > Magnoliopsida > Cucurbitales > Cucurbitaceae > Sicyos > Sicyos edulis. The sequence goes on from CM071851.1 coordinate 33,765,931, forward strand.
CTAATGGTAACTTTTTGAATATTATAATATTATTATGCCTTGTGTCTAACGGTAACTTTTTGAATATTATAATATGATTGTGTTTTGTGTCTAACGGTAACTTTGCCTCTTCATGTTTATTTAAGCTTCATCTTCTCCACCAAATGGAGACACCAAGTTTCATATTTCTCAATCCTCCAAAATAAAGAAGTCTTCATTGTTGCTCTCTCCAAGCTTTCAATTTTCATCTTATTCTTGAGAGAGAAATTATTGTATTGTGAGGATTTGATTTGTGAGAGTTAAATTTGTAAATCCACTCTTGGAGAGAGTTTGTTCATCTTGATCTTACATTTCCAAATCATTGTACGGTTTTCTCTTGATCCATAAAAAGAGAGGTTGTAACGGTTTGATCTTGAGCCGTGGAAAAGATCGGGTTTGTTCTTGCTCCCGCAAAAGGAACGTTGTAACGGTTTGACTCTAAGCCGTGGAAAGAGTCTTCATTGTTTTAGTGGAATACCCAAGAGGAGCTTGGGGAGTGGAGTAGGTGCGCCGAACCACTATAAATTCACGGTGTCAATTTCTCTATCCTTAACTTCTTTTATTTTTGCAATTAATTTATTGTTATATTATATTAATTGCTCTTATATGTTTTGTTTGGTTGTTATAATTTTATCTTGACATATTCTTTACCGATCTTTATATTATAATTAAATAGGGTGCTTGAAATCGGTCTTTGATAATTTCTTATTTAATTTACATGGTATTCTTGGTTAAATTGATTGTTTAGTAAAAAGTAAATTCATTTGTTTAATTGGGCCCACATTAGGAAAAAGTTTCATAAAGTTTAAAGAAACCCTATTCACCCCCCTCTAGGGTTGTCATACCGATCCTTCAATTGGTATCAGAGCGGTTGCTCTTTGGATAAAAATATTTTTCAAATATTATTTTGATACTTTTAGTATCTTATTAATATTTTGAAGAAATTATTTTAAAAGCTTAATTGCTAAGAGCTATGACAACTTTAAATTTTAAAAGTGATTCTAATGATAGACCTCCTTTCTTTGATGGTTTAAATTATAATGTTTGGAGAAATAGAATAAAAACTTTTATGCTTGGTATGGATTTTAATATTCTATATGTTTGTGAGCATGATTTGTCCAAATTAGAATTGAATATTGAGTTGCTCACTTTTAATGCTAAAGCTTTAAATATTATATATTGTGCATTAGATAGAAAAATATTTGATATAATTTCACATTTTGAATATGCATATGATGTTTGGAATTTTCTTGAAAACATGTATAGTGTAGAAAATTCTCCTTCTATTTCTAATGATTTATTTGATGTGAAAGAGAATTACAATTCTCAAAATCAAGAAATTATTCATGAAGTTGAAAAAGAGAAATGTGATAAACCTTATTTATGCTTGATGGCTAATTCAACCAACGATTTCGATGAGGAAAGCGATGAAGATGAGGTAACTCGAGAACCTCTTTCTTACGATGAGTTATTTGATGCATTTGAAAGCATGCAACATGATTTAGAAAAACTTGTATCTAAATATGTCAAACTATCAAAGAAGTATAAAATTTTATCTTTTGAAAATAAGTCTTTGATAGATGAAAATGTTTATTTGAAAAATGGTGCAAATACTTTATTGTTGCATAGTGAGATTGATAGTTGTTGTGATGAGAAAAATCTCTTAGTTGATAAAATTAAATCCCTTGAAAAAGAGAATGATGAAATCAAATCTTTATCTTGTGATTTGAAAATGGAATTAGATGATTTGAAAAATAAAAATGAGGAAATTGATTTTTGTTCATTGAAATTAAAAGAAGAAATTGCTAGCTTAAATGATAAAACTATTGATTTGGAAAATAGCAATACATCTTTAGAAAGTGATAAATTTTCTTTGATTGACAAAATTAAATTTATTGAATGTGATAGTCTTGGTAAAAATGATCTTTTGCATATGCTTAAAGAAAAAGAAATGATGGCTACTAAAGAACTTGAAATTGCAAAAGAATCCATTAGAAAATTGACTATTGATGCTCAACAATTAGATAAAACTATTGACATGGATAAAGCTTTAAATATGAAAAAGAGTTTAGGTTATGAGATTGAAAATCTTTCATCTAGCTCTAAGAATATTTTTGTTAAGGGTACTTCTTGTATGTCTAGAAGTGTTTTACCTCATGCGTCTAATTTGGTTAGTTCTAGTTTTGTGTCAAAGTATGAGAAAGTTAGAAAAATTAATGAGAATTCAACTTTTGTGCCTAGACAATTTCATACTAGATCTAAATGTGTTCATAATGAAAAATGTAATCACAAGTATGAAATGGATAGAGATTTACATGAAAAATCAAAATTTGTGCATAATTTTAGAAATACTAGACATGTGCATTCAAAATCTAAATTTATACCAATATGTCATTATTGTGGAGTTAAAGGTCATATTAGACCAAATTGCTTTGAATTGAAAAATACTCCAAGAAAGAATTTCTTTGTGAAAAATTATTGTGTTAAAAAGAAATTCATGTCAAATGTTATTTGTTATTCTTGTGGAAAAATTGGTCATAAATTCAAGACTTGTTATTTGCCAAAGTTGAATTTTAAATGTATTGGACCTAAAATGAAATGGATTCCAAAATCTATATTTACTAACAATGAAGGACCCAAAAGATGGGTACCAAAATCCTTTGATTGAACTTTCTTTGTAGGTGTAACTTTCAAGAAGCAATTGATTGCTTGAACTTCAAATTTGAATTTAATTCAAATGGAGCAACAATTTTGGCTTGCTTGAAACCAATAAAGGAAAAGTTGCTTAGTTTGATAACTTATTTTTGAATTTTGGAGATAAGTATTTTTGTTGGATCTATTATGGAAAATACATCTCATGAATGATTTAAATGTTTGAAATTAATTTCATTCTTTTTATTGATTATTGGGTTAAATGTCTTTAGTTAAAATGAAGATATTTTTTATTGCTTTATTTTCCATAAATTAGGTTATTTATTCTTTAAATGTTGTGGCCAATTATTTCCAAACTTATTCAAAATTTCTTATACCTTATTATTTTAATTATTGATACCATGGAAAAATATTGAATATCTATTTATGGTATTATTGTGATTTTTGGTTGATTGAACATATAATTCTTGAGAAATCTTATATTATGATAGTTATTTAAATGTGTTATTATTTTGATTGAAAGTGCTAATAGCTTGATTATACTTATAGTACAATACTATTGTTGTTTTTCTTTAACATGAGCTATGATGATATTTGCTCTCTATAAATTTTTGTGTGCCTTAGAAAATATTGAATATTAAATTTTATTCTTGAGAGACATATTGTATTGTTTGGCTTTTGTCTCATTATATGAAACATGTTACTAATCAAAGTTTAATTTTATACATTGCTTGTCTCATTTGAATAAAATGTTCTAAAAAAATGTTTCAAAAGAGTTGTATAATTCTTTTTCATAGGGGAGTATTTTATGAAATTGATCTATATTCTTGAATCTCGTAAGCATTTTATTCAAATTTTTTTTTCTTGAATGAGATTTTTAATGAAAAATTTATAAATGGTTTATTTTGTGATAGTTTGAAGTTCAAAATTTTACTTTTATATTGTGTAAATTATTATTCTTGAATTTACTCAAATAGTTTTATCTATTCGGTATTTATTTTTTAAAATTAGAAGAATATTATTTGTTTTAAGGGTGAGTATTACTTTATACGATAATTTTGATGTTGTTTTACCTTATAGTCCTCTTTTGGTGATTACCCTTTTATGCATATTGCTTATCTTTTTAGGGGAAGTTGTTATTGTCTTTGAAGTAATTTCATCCTTAAAAATATTTATTTTATTGACTAATATCTTTATACTCATCTATAATTGATTTATGTGTTAAATGCCTTTTTGTCTTTTATTAAGGGGGAGTATTAAAATGATTTCAAAAGGGGGAGAAGTTAGTGATTATTTTAAAATGGGAAAATGTTTAGTTAAAATCATCTCTATATTAGTTTTCTTATTTTTCCTTTTTGATTGATTCCAAAAGGGGGAGAGATGATAAGAAAAATGAAAGTATATTGATATTTGTATGTGTGTTGATTGTGCATCTAGTTAATATCATATATCATACACCACTTTTAATTCATTTTTCTTGTATAGTTTGTCATCATCAAAAAGGGGGAGATTGTTGGCTTTCTGGCCATCTCTAATTAATTAATTTTAACTAATTAATTGATTAATGTTTTGATGATAACAAACTTGAAATTTATTTACCAACAAATATAGTGCTTTGAAGTATACATTTTGTAGAGCTTGAAATAATAATTCAAACGCATTTTGAATTACTCAAATCAAAGTTAAGATGAAAAAGTTATGGCCTAAAAGATTTTGAATGGTAAATCCCGACGTGATGACGCAGCAAAAATTGGCCAATCCAAGAGCGACATGTGGAGCCTTGGGTGTTTGACATTTGAGATTTTTTTGTGTTATAAAAAGTCAAGGTAAAAGCAAAATAGAAAAAGGAAAACAAAGGTATCCATTATTATATTATTATTTGAAGATGTGTCTAACGGTAACTTTCTTAAAATGAAAAGAAAGTTATATATTGTTATACTACTTTTATGTGTTTGTCCAAATGCAACTTTTTAAATATTATTATGTCTTGTGTCTAACGGTAACTTTTTTAATATTACAATATTATTATGTCTTGTGTCTAACGGTAACTTTTTGAATATATTATAATATTATTATGTCTTGTGTCTAATGGTAACTTTTTGAATATTATAATATTATTATGCCTTGTGTCTAACGGTAACTTTTTGAATATTATAATATTATTGTGTTTTGTGTCTAACGGTAACTTTGCCTCTTCATGTTTATTTAAGCTTCATCTTCTCCACCAAATGGAGACACCAAGTTTCATATTTCTCAATCCTCCAAAATAAAGAAGTCTTCATTGTTGCTCTCTCCAAGCTTTCAATTTTCATCTTATTCTTGAGAGAGAAATTATTGTATTGTGAGGATTTGATTTGTGAGAGTTAAATTTGTAAATCCACTCTTGGAGAGAGTTTGTTCATCTTGATCTTACATTTCCAAATCATTGTACGGTTTTCTCTTGATCCATAAAAGAGAGGTTGTAATAGATTTGATCTTGAGCCGTGGAAAAGATCGGGTTTGTTCTTGCTCCCGTAAAAGGAACGTTGTAACGGTTTGACTCTAAGCCGTGGAAAGAGTCTTCATTGTTTTAGTGGAATACCCAAGAGGAGCTTGGGGAGTGGAGTAGGTGCGCCGAACCACTATAAATTCACGGTGTCAATTTCTCTATCCTTAACTTTTTTTATTTTTGCAATTAATTTATTGTTATATTATATTAATTGCTCTTATATGTTTTGTTTGGTTGTTATAATTTTATCTTGACATATTCTTTACCAATCTTTATATTATAATTAAATAGGGTGCTTGAAATCGGTCTTTGATAATTTCTTATTTAATTTACATGGTATTCTTGGTTAAATTGATTGTTTAGTAAAAAGTAAATTCATTTGTTTAATTGAGCCCACATTAGGAAAAAGTTTCATAAAGTTTAAAGAAACCCTATTCACCCCCCTCTAGGGTTGTCATACCGATCCTTCAATTGCCACCTGTTAGGGCAAGGACGACTTCCTGGTGTAAGCCTACCACGACCGGTTCCTTAGCCTCAGGTGCGGTGGTTCAGGCTGACATAGTTCACGTGTCCAGGTCTCACACCCCTTTGTCGTGACACCGATCCGTCCAGATTTAGTTAGGCGTGGTGGATCGGACATGGGTAGCTTACCTCTGACCCGGCACTTCATGGTTCGCAGTGAGCACGCGGTGCATGCTTACGCTCATTCACAACACACGAGAGAGCTCCTCGGGATCTTGAGCTAGTGTACCTTTCACTCGACAGTAGACAGGCTGAGGCCGGGACTTGTTTCTCGTATAGGGCGTATTGTGTGGTGGATTATTTCCGGACTAAGACCCTGAGTTGGCATCCGAGGTCCAAGTATGGACTCAAGCTATGTGCTCTATTCTGTGTTTATACTCATAGCTTGCATACACTCATCTAAATGACCATGTATGTCGTATTGTACCCCGGTTGAGGATTCTTACTGAGCGATTCGTTGCTCACCCTTATTTTTGTGGTTTTCCACAGGTAACCGTGGTGCGTGATAGGATGGCTAGAGGAGGAGCTGTGATCATGGGGCCCAACCGTCGAACTCTGATTTTGTGTTATGACTCTTTATGCTTTTGTTTCCTCTGAATGCATGTAACCGGGCACGGAGCCCTTGAATGTTTTCTGAATGCTTTTACAGATTCCAGCATCGTGGCAACTGTTAAAAGTTTTAAATGCTTTATTAAATCTCTGATCAGAGTAAAGTTTTGAAAATGTATTTGTCTTGAAACAGGTGCTTGGAAACAGGGACAGGTTTCAGGGAATTATGGTGACTTTTTAAATGATTTTATGTTTTAGTTTTTACTTGGAATCCAAACATCATATTGCAAAATTTCTGTCAATTTGAAAGCATGCATTGAGGTAGCGGCCTATTTTGGAACCCCTTTCGGGTCGGGTCGTTACAGTTTTCAATTGATGCCTTAGAGGATGTGCACTAGGGGCATGTGACACACGTTCTACTAAAAACTAAATGTGAATTTAGAGGGTTTCCAAGTTTTCCATGTGTTCGATTATGATGAATATCTCTATCACTTGACTTGGTTGGTAGTAAGTGTACTACACACCTTTAAGTTGCTTAGAGGCTTGGATGGTTAGAGTTGAGATTAAGAGTTCTTCAGTTCTCCACTATGGGTTAAGGATCAGAATTACATACTTCGTGTATACAACTGAGGGATTGGTTCTACCTCTCTTGAGAGCTACTTACTTTGTATAATTTTTACACTCACTCTTCTCCTATATATATCACTTTTGCAGGATGACAGAGCCAAGGTGACAAGACTTACTTGCATTCGTTAGGGCTATGCAAGGTGGCTTAAGGGGTAGAACCTTAGATTCTAGAACCTAATTGGTCTTGTACCTTAGTTTGTGGGGTTGGTGTTGTAATTTATTTTCGGGGTGTTACAGTTTTTGGTAACCGAGAGATAAAAATGGAATGTAAATCTGTAACACGAACACGGAGTTTTTGGTTCTTCTATACCCATACTCTCTAACTCAAATAGTGTGGTTTTCTTAATGGAAGAGTAGACATAGGGACCCAACATGGAATAAAAGTATAGAAGAGTTTGTAATTCTCGTTGTAGTTTTTCTCTCAATTTTGTTCTGAAAATAATCCGTCAATTTTTTTCTCTACCATTAAGAGATTAAATCGATAAAAAATGAATAAAAACGTGGGTGAGGGGGTTACAAGATCATGGATCACAAAGTATGGTTAAAATAAATTAATTTATGAAAATTAAATAAGACATTTTAATTATTTCCAACATTTTTTTCTTTGCTTGGTTTTCTAAAAATTTAATTAAATCCAAATTTATAATCTAACAAATACCATTATAAAAATAAAATAAATAAATAATAATAATCTAATAAATACAATTAACCTTGTAAATTAGTTCAAGAGAATATATCCCCAATTTTCAAATATTGTTAAATTCAAAAAATAAAAAAGAGCGAGAGAATACAAATGAACAAAATTGATCCAAAATGAATAACTTATTCATGATCCGTGTACTCTATAAAATCAGCAATACTATTAATATAGTTGAAAGTGTTCAAATTAATTATGTTGGACCCTTTTAAATTGTGTTTTTGAGGGGAAAAAAACATTCTTAGCCTAAACTCTTTTTTTTCCTTTTTATGAGAATTTTGACTCCATACTTTGAGTTCATCTAATTGAATTATATATATTTGATAGGTATAATTATTTAGGTTAATTTGGATGTGCTTAAATTATTATTCCGGAATATATTGGTTTAACCTTATAATATATAACGCTTAATTGGTTAATGTGAGCGGGTGAGAAACCCTTGGTTATGGAACAGTCTACATCAACCTGACACAGCTAATTAGAATTGCACAAAAGTGTCTCATCACCCGCCTGGTACCTAGTGTCATATGTTTTTCTTTTTTCTTTTTAATTATCATTTTTTATTTACCATCTTATTAAAAAAATGAACCCCAAGTAGAAATTGCTATAAACTATTTTTTAAATAAGGAATGTTTCTGCCATAGCTTTCAAAACTATATATCACTATTTTATTTGAAGGAGTACAAAATATATTTTCTATCATTTTAAAAACGAGATTTTAATCTATTTTGGTTATTATATTTTGAGTTGTCTTTAATCTTAATTTATGTATTCTTAAATGTCCAAAACTAGTTCAATAATTAATAATAATATTAATAATTTCAATACAATAAATAACATTAAATAAGCACCTAAAATGAAAATATTTACGGTTATGGCAAAATATTTTTTTATTAGCAATCATACTTTCATTTTTTATTTAAAGAAAACATTTTATTTATAAATCCATTTTTGCCCCTATGTAACTACTACCCGTAAAGAAAGTTTTAGTTTTAATAAAATTTTCCAAATCAACTTATTTCCTATTTTGGTGGAGACGTGGTTACACATTTCTCTCATATTTGTTCAAAATTACAAACACTAAAAATAAGAGAATTCAACCGAAGCATAACAGTGATTAAGTATTCTCCACGAAATGATTTCTTTGTATGACTTTCTTCAATTCAGCATGGTTTGTAAATCTTGGTATTTCGCCGCTTTATGTTTCAAACGCCAACGACTTATAATGACCTCCAAGCTTCCTCAACTTCCCATGCTTATTGTTCCTAATTCTATTCTTCAAAACTAACGTCACTCACTTTACGATTTCCGAACTAATGATATCCGCCATGTTCACTTTAAATTTCCTTTCGACAAAAGGTGTTGGGGCTCATCTTTCGGTTGGTTGATCATGCTTGAACACTCCCTTCACGTTTCCTTATTCAACCCTTTTAGTGGGACTCACATTCTTCTTCCTCCCATTAATGTGGAGCCTCGTCATGTAGCTAATGTTTACACTTCACCCAGCCTAGTCAAAGCCATCGCTACTACAATTTTCACCTTCCATGACAATTAGTTCAGGTCAAAAGTTAGAAAAAAATTAGAAACTGTCATAGAATATCTAAAAACACGCGATTTTATGAATGAATGATGATTTTAAGTTATTGAAATTTTATGACAATTATTGATATTTTATTAATTGTCATAAAAAAGTTGTCATGACATTTTAATAATTATCTCATAGAAATTTTTATGTTTAGCGATAATGTTTTCTATTTTCATAAAATTTTGATAATTTAAAAATTGTCATAGAAAATAAATATTTGTAAGATTAAAAATTCTATTTTTCTGTTTTCTTTTTATTTATTATTTATCTAACCTTATTGACATTTTTTAAGAGGAAATTAGATTTTTTTTTTTTAAAAAGAGACAAATAACAGTAGCCCTGATTTTTCCTAAAAATATCCTAAAAATATCGACAAAATCTTCATTTCTATTTTCATCTTCTCCTTCACAAACGTGCCCTAGCATGCGATATTCTTCAACAACCAACGAGCTCCTCCATTTCTATCGCTATTTCCTTGTTCAACCTTAAGGTGACTTTGATTTCTTCACTCCATTTCACCTTTCATTTTCAGACTTGAAGCCATCATTTTAGGAGCTGGTAATTTTGAACTTCTTCCCCTTCGATTCCTTCAATTCTACGAATTTATCTTGGTCGAATAGCTTGTTTCCATGGAGCCTCTTCTTTTATTCTTAACAGTAGGTTAATGTGTTCATATGAGAAGGTTTTCGAACATCAATGGCCCGATTTGAGCTTGCTAGTTGTTCGGGTAGAGCGAGTTGAGTGTTATTTTTTGGGTACCCTCGACTTCTCTTAAACTCTACATTGTGGTTTTTTTTTTAATTACTAATCTATGTTGTTTTCAAAGTGATTTCTGAATATTGTCAAGTTTCCTTAAGATTGAGTCGAGAGAGATTCGTAGGTTGGACTTAGGGGATCCATCATTAGTTTAAGGTTTATTATGTGGTTTATGCATTTGTCTCGTGTATTTGCCTTTGTATTTTGTATTTGTATGCATACTTGTCTCGGTTATTGTCAATATTTTTTTAGAAGACAAAGGCCTACTTCAAACATTATGACAAGTTCAAGAGAAGATGGGATCATTTTTTACTAAATAAAGAATTCATACCTTTTTTTTAAGATTTCAGATTGATGTATTTGAATATCCACAAAGATAAAGATTGACTGCTTGGCTTAGAATTCATCTTATTAACCAAGACAAGAACAAGTGTAGAATACTCATAATTGTATCTTGCGAAAGATTCAGATTTGATTCTTACTCTCGTGATCCTTATGGGCTATAACTTGGTCTCGCAAACTATGTTTCAGGTGTATTTTCTATTTTAACACACTTTTATTCCATATTTTTTCTTTTGCCAAATTTAAAAAATGAGAAAAGATAGCAAAACTTTGTAAAAAAAAAAAGCGATTTAAAAAACCAATTAATTATAATTAAATAAAACAATTCATATTACTTGCTTTCCTTGAATTTTTCATTGTGTTTTATTAGATTAATGATTTTGTTATATGCCTCAATTGTTTGATTGCTATAGGATGAGAAAGTGTTAGTATATGTGTTGCTTTGGTTTGACTTGGTGGTTGAAATGAACTTTGGAAATCAAGAGATCAGAATGAATAAAAATTCTTGATTTGTTTTGTCTATTGGCAGGTCTAAGAGTGAATTTGATCTGCTGGACTTGGTAAAGTTGACTGTTGTTTCTTTTTATTGGGGGTAGGGGGTTTTCTATTGTTCTTTCTTTATTGAACTTGGCCGCAATAGCACAACCAAATATCCATAACGAATGAATGGAACATGGGTAGGTTTAATTTTGTTGCACTTTTAATCTCAATTGTTAGTGTATCATTCTCTTTTAAATGAAATTCAACTAGAATGTAGTTTTGTTTTGAATTGTAGTTTTGATATATTATGAGACTAATTTCTTGAAATAACTCCTTAAATTTCTAGGGCACTTAACGACTTCTATCAAATTATTACTATCACTCTTATATGGTACACTTGATGTAGACCAATTTTTTTCTTACTGCCAAGAATGAAAAAGGTATGGATTATTTTTGTTTTTCTCTGTGTTGTTGGGTGGAATTTGGTATTCTATTGGTTAGGCATGTAGTTTGTTTTGATGTATCAATTAGGTTCAAGTTAGGTTTTGAGCTTAATGGCGAGGTTTGCAATTTCCATCAATTTCTTAGTTTTGGAAGCAAGGGATTGAAGGATGACAGATGCTGAGGATATTCGGCCACCTGTTTGTGACAATTGAACTAGTTTCGTGCTAAATTTTGTGAGTCTTCTTTCTAATTAATAATGGTATGGGCTAATCTTTTTTCTGCTAAAGGAAGAAGTGTGGTATGAGCTAACTTTTTTTCTTTTTAATTTTTTTTTTACAATTTAGTGCTTTTATCAATGCAGGGTTCTGTTACCTGGAAATGTTAGATGCACATTCCTAGAATTGGGTTATAATTTGTTTTTGGATTTCTTGCTTTTCTGTGATCTCAAGTTGTGGTTGGTCTGTTATTAAATGGATATTTATGTTCAAGTCTTTATTGATGTATCTTTTTCTTTGTTTACTGGATATTTTTTGTTTCTATTTTTTAATTAAGAGATGGGATTCATTGTTATTGAACATTACTTTTGGTATGTCTGTGTGTGTGTTTTTTTGCTGTCTATATGAACTTTGGCAATTTCTTTTTGTTTGGTTTTGAGACTCACCATCGATGAGGATGGATTATAGTATATGTCCTTCAGATTTTACTCTATGTGTTTTTAATCATTTTTTTTATAGAAATGTTACTTGAAGGTTAGATATTCGGTTCCTTTTATGCATTCTTTTTTTTAGGAATTTTCAAAGTTTTGTATCTTAAATATTCAAATGATAGGTCTTTTTCATATAACTATCCTAAATTTATTTCTACTCAGAGAAATACGACTTGATTTTGCATGTACTTTAAGAATTCTTTTTAAATTTATACTATTTGAACACATAATACTCTTTTTTTTTTCTTCAAAGTAATAATTCTCAAATATGCTCTTTGCTCTAGTGTATAAGGATTGAATTAACTCGCATTTGTGGCTCAAGAAAATGGGATGTGTTTTTATTGCACTAAGTTTATAATTATTTTTAAATATTGGTTGTATGTTTGTAGGAAATGTGGTGGTATGAACTTAAGGAATGACGTCGATGCATTCAAAAGGGAGTCCACGGTAAGATTGATTAAAAATGATTTGGAGGTTTATTAGGATCATGTATTTATTAAAAGGTTATGATAAATTTTTGTTAGTTTGTTCACTTAGGGCTAATTTGGTTGTGGTCATGTTTCTTACTTCTCGTTTCTTGTTTCTATATTTTATTTTCTAAAAAACGGGCCCATATGGTAAGTTCACTTCACATGACCTATTCTAAAAAAATTTGTTCACCCATTCTCAACAAATGGGTCTATCTATGCATGTCTTTTCCTAAGTCTTACTTCTTTATTTATATAATGGTCTGTTTCGTTACGTATCATTCACAAGGGTGCATTCAAACCAAGAGAGGGACTTAGAAACTCTGGATTAATTTTGTTTGCTTTTGGTACATTTCAAGGTACAAAAAAAAGTCTTCATATTTGAAAAGTAAAGAAGAAATTGAAGCCTTCAATTTTAAAATTATAAAACTCATTTTTAGATTTTGGAGTGTGGTTTTATTTGAATCATTTTGTAAGTTCTATGAATAGTTGAAATTTAAGAGTATAGTGATTTGAATGTATTTTTATGTGTAGGTATTTTGTTGAAGGTGTGGATCGTTCAATACATAACTACAAATAGTGACTTTTTTTGCTCAACTTTATGAATCAATGGAATTGAGTTTGACAAATTTTCTTGATCTTCTTAATTTTTGTTTTTGCAGGTTTTGAGTTTGAGTTTCTTTGGGTTATTATATAATACTAGTTGGGTATTGATTCATTGATTCATTTTTTTTATATATACTCTAAAGACAATTCATTATATTTCAATTTTGTTGGCAATAGTACCAAATATTTATTTCTCTTCTCAAAGAATTACTTCTATTATTTCTTATATTGGTATCTTTGTAGATTTTGAAGGTAATAATTGATAGAGAGGCGAAGCCATGGACTCGGTTATAACCAAGGACATAAGTAAGTTGACTCAATTGTTTGATGGCTTGCTTATAATTCGTTGCATGTTAGTTTGAGTCTCTAAGAATTTATTAAGAATATTTCATTTAGTTTTGAATACATGCCTATTTAGTTTTTTTTCATGTTTTTATGGACAACTTTTTAGAATCTTTCATTATTACTTGCAAAAAACAGGCGAAAGATCTAACTGATATAGATTTGTTGAGCGAGGTTGCAAAATCTTTCTTCCAAGTATACATTAGTCTTATATTTCTTTCATTTTGGGTTCAATATGCCAAGTAGCTTTTGTGAGTTTTTTTCCTGGTCATTGTGGTTTTTAACTGTTTGTTACTTTTGTTGTTTTCACATCTTCTCTTTAGTCTTATTGAAATGCACAACTATATTCATTGCCCAATACTTACCTAGAACTTCTTTGCTAACAGTTGGAAATTCTCGAAATAAAAGTTGGAAGTCATGCAACATGCTCATTCTCCCTTTGATTGAACTTATTTGCTAATAGTTGGAACTTCTTTGTGCATAGAAATTTTTGTGCCTTTTAATTATAGATTTTATCTTGAGATAGATAGTTAGTAGCATGAGGTTGCTTGTTTGTTTCAACATTTGAAACTTTTTGTGTCTCAATTTATTGGTGTTCCGGTGAAAGATTGCAATAATGAAGTTTGGCCATAGATCAGAAGTAGAATGAAGTTTTTTTTTTTTTTGTGAAAGTATTTTGTTGACCTTAGGAGAATTGTGTTCAATAAAGTAATGGATATTTTGGGAACTGTTAATACCTGCAACAAGTGAATATTGTATCTGAGTAAGTCTAATTTCTTACTTTTAGATTTATGTTTCACTCATACTTTTAATGCATTTTCAACAGTGTTTATCGAGCTATCCTGCAGTTATGGTAGCTTAGAATGAAAATAAAGGTAATCCTTAAGAGTTCGTAACTTCTTTCATGCTTGACCATGCTCTTGTATCTTGAAGTTTTGGTCTTCAATATTTATCTCGACTTTATGCTAAATTACATGTTTATTTTAAGTTTATAGTCTTAATGTATAATATGCATGGTGTTGAACTACTTTTATTGACTTTATACTTATATTGTGAAATTTACAAGCTCATATTCGACTCTGTTGAAGATATTAAGTTTACAAACTAATATTTTAGCATTTTGTTTTTCATTTACTTGAAGTCTTATAATTATATTGTGTAGGTAATTCTTTCAAGTAAGGATCGTTTGCATCAACAGTTATCGTTCAAGTTATCAGTTTTCGTACGAGATGTCAAAGTATTGAATTTTCATTCTAAACTTTTTAAAGCCTTCAGTGTAATTATTTACAACTTTTATATATAAACTACTTTATATTGAACTTGTTAAGATCTTATTTACATTGTGATCAATGAAAACTATCTAGCATCTATGTGGTTTGACATTTTTTAAATTCATGTTGATGTTTGAATTGACAAGTTTAATCGTAATTAACATGAATCTAATTAATAAACTAATAGAATATATCCCTCTTTAAGATTTAAAAACTATCATCATATATCTTTTATAACAGTATTAAACTATCATGAAATAGAAATTATGACTATTACAACTATCATTAAATCTAATCTATGACAATTTTAAACTATCAATATAACTATCTGAATAGTCATGTTGTTCCCTCTATGACAATTTTAAACTATCATGAAATAGAAATTATGACTATCACGACTGTCATAAAATGTGAATTCATGATAGTTTACTATTTAGATTTATTTGGAAAAGTAACTCTATTTTATGACAATTTAAAACTGTCATGGTAACAAAGGTTAAAATTGCAAAAATAACACAATTTATGACAATTATAAAATGTCATAAATAGATATCATAAACCATATTTTTCAGTAATTCATGACAATTTTTAGATGTCATGAAAAAATATTTATGACAAATGTATAATTGTCATAAATTATATTTTATGACATTGTTATTATATATCATAAAAGCTAGATAATGAATTGACATTATTATTATATATCACTCCCCTCCCCAAACAACGCCGGTCGCTCACCTCCCCGCGCCACCCTCTCGCCCGTCTCTTTAGCCCTTCTCGCCCGCGCGACCACCAGGTTGCATCGGCGACGCCGCGGGTCACCACAGTCACCTCGCTGCCGCCGTTCGACCACGACCCAACCCCACGCTCATCAATCAACTTCGACCAGCATCACACCTACAGTTGCTATTTCAATGCGTTTTCATCTCGATCCAGCAGCCTCGCAGCGCCGTGCTCGATTTCTTGGTTTTGGGTAAGCCCTTTTTGCTGCTATGGGTTTTATTTGGTGTTGGTTTGTCAAGCTATGAGCTGATTTCTTATGTGGTTAATTGATTGTGCTTTGAGTTGGTTGTTGTTGTGAAGTTTTGACAGCTTGCAACGTGGGTTCGACTCTCCATTTGATTCTTCGTGCCTCGACGACTTTGGACAACCATGCTAAGTCGAATTTTGGGTAAGTTGTGGGCTAATTTTGTAGGGTAAAAAGCTTGATGTGGTCCTCGAGTTTGGTTTTAATTGATTGATTTTGGTTCATGTCGAGATTAATTTTGTTATATTTTTCTAGGTCGTTCAGCTTATTTGGTTCATGTCGAGATTGAAGCTTTAATTAAAATGAAGTTACTGGTTGTCTTTTAGGTATTTTATGGCTGGAATACAACAAGTATAGGGTGTGAATGTGTAACAGCCCAGAATTCCATCCCGATTTGGCCCAGGGGCATTTTGGTAATTTGGTCGGGCCGACCGGGGCGATTATGTCTTTTCTAATTGTCGGAAAAATTATGAGATGATTTGAATGGGTTCGGGAAGCTTGGTGAAGGTGTTTGGGCTTGATAAAAGGTAAAAAGAAATAGGGAATTAAATAGCGCGTCGAGTGAGATTCAAATAAGGGCCGCTTGGGAAGCTAAATGGGTGGCATTGCCACTTGAGCTACCAGACGCTCTTGTTATTCTAGACGCGCCATCTTATTCTTATGCGTGTTTTCCCCTGCCTTTGGTTTTAAAACAGCCCGTCCGAGAGTTTTCTTCTTCTTCCTTCTCATTTCTTCCTCGACCGACCCGAGCTCCCTAGCGATCTCTCCCTCGCCGACCCCAGTTCAACCGAGCTTCTTCTCCATTTCAAGGTTGATTTCCTTGTCCCGAGCAGCAGGTGCGTCTTCTCTTCTCTTCTTCTTCTTCTTCTTCTTCTCTCCTTTCCCTTCTCCCCTGTTTTTGATTTCCATTTTCCGGCCGTGTCGAGGTGAATCGCTGGGTGGTTTTTGTGCAGCTGGAGTAGGGGAGTTCTACCAACAACAAATCGCTCGTCGAATCTTCTCCAATCGCCCTAATTCAAGCTCTTTCTCCATCGCGCCGGAATCGCCCCTGTTCGCCCCTGTTCGCGCGCAGAAACTGGCCCCAGGCGCTTGTCGCGTGCCCTGCCGCCGAGCCACGCCGCGTCCTCGCCCAGACCCGTGTCACGCCGTCCCTGTGCCGAGCCGTGTCTCCGCTCCCGCGCGCCCCTGCATCGCCCGCGCACCCATCCGCGCGCAGCCAGTGCGCCAACGCGCCCAGCCCTGCGCCCCAGCGCGCCCAGCCAGCCCTATTGCTGCCCCGCTCGTGCAATCGACTCGTTCGTGTGTCCGTCGCGCCTCGTGAGTTGCTCCCGAGCTGATCCCTATTTATTTTATTGTATTTAGGCCTATTGTGTGATTTTTGTTGTGATTAATAGGTTCTCGGTAGCTAGTTCGGGTTCGTTCGCAACTTGGGATTTCGTGTCAAATCGCCTTCCGACCAAGGTAAGGATTTCTTACCGGGGTTGTGTGGGCTCTACGATATTATATGTGATTGCTGATTGAATGCTTGTTTGTGTTTATTGACATGTGTAGCTAAGTGCTCTATTCTGAATTCCCGATTAGCATGATTTTCCTGATTTAATTCTCATGTTAATCCATGCTAGGTTGTTCCTTTCTGGCATGCTCGTATCTGTTCCTGCTTCGTAGTATCATGCTAGGTTCGTTGTATTCTTATTGAGCACGTATTGGATTTTATTGAATTGTTTGCTGATTGCTAGGGCAGGTTAGAGTGGCAGGTAGATAGCATCATCCGGGCCTGATGCATAAAGTACCTTGCATCCATGGCAGGGACGTACGAGACAGTTCTCCGTCCCTGGACCCCGTGAGGGATTAGCTAACCCAACCGGTAGGCCTTGCAATCTTGGGTGAGGGTGGCAGTTGTTAATGCCCCAATGGTCGGGATGATGACTTGGCATTGCCTTGTCCCCGGCAGCCGGCATGTCCTCAGCATGTTCGGCAGTAGCCCTTGATTTGCCACCTGATAGGGCAAGGACGGATTCCTGGTGTAAGCCTACCATGACCGTTTCCTTAGCCTCAGGTGCGGTGGTTCAGGCTGACATAGTTTACGTGTCCAGGTCTCACACCCCTATGTCAGTGACACCGATCCAGAGATTTAGTTAGGCGTGGTGACTGGACATGGGCAGCTTGCCACTAGACCCGGCACCCCTCATAGTCTGCAGTAGCACGCGGTGTGCGTTTACGCTCATTATAGCGCCGACTGGAGAGCTCCTCGGGATAATGAGCCAGTACACCTTTCATTCGACAGTAGACAGGCTGAGGCCTGGATTTATTCTCGTATAGGGCGTATTGAGTGGTGATGGATTTATCCGGACTAAGACCCTGAGATGGCATCCGAGGTCCAAGTATGGACTTAAGCTATGTGCTCTATTCTGTGTTTATACTCATAGCTTGCATACACTCATCTAGATGACCATGTATATCGTATTGTACCCCGGTTGGGGATTCTTACTGAGTAATTCTTTACTCACCCTTATTATTGTGGTTTTCCACAGGTAACCGTGGTGCGTGATAGGATGGCTGGAGGAGGAGCTGTGATCATGGGGACCAAGTGTCGAACTCTGATTTTGTATTATGACTCTTTGTGTTTTTGTAACGACCCGACCCGAATGGGGTTCTAAATAGGCCGTCACCTCAATGCATGCATTCAAATCTACAGAAAATTTGCAAGATGGTGTTTGGATTCTAAGTAAAAACTAAAACATGAAAACATCCATTTAAAAATCAACATAAATTCTCAAACTCGTCATCCTGTTTCCAAGCACTGTTCCAAGACAAATACATTTCCAAACATACTCGATCGAGATTTATTTAAAACATACAAACTTTACAACAATGCTAGAATCCGGAAATACATTCGAGAAAACACCCTAGGGCTCCGTGCCCAACTACATGCATTCAGAGGACATTTAAATCATAAACATAAATCTCGAGAGTTGAACAACGGGTTTCCATGATCACAGCCTCCTCCTCCACCATCATCGCCTCGCGCCATGGTTTCTGAAAGATAAGTAAGGGTGAGTAACGAATTACTCAAGTAAGAATCCCCAACCGGGTACAATACGATACACATGGTCATCTCGAGAAAGATATGCAAGCTATGAATATAAACACAGAATAGAGCACATAGCTTAGCCCACACTTGGGCCTCGGATGCCAACTCAGGGTCTTAGTCCGGAAATCAATCACCACACAACACATCACACAAGTCGCCCTATACGAGAAACAAGTCCCGCCTCGGCTGTCTCTGTCGCCGACGAAAAGGTACACTAGCTCAAGATCCCGAGGAGCTCTCGGTCGGCGCGTGTAAATGAGCGTAAGCATGCACCGCGTGCTCACCGCGGACCATGGGGTGCCGGGTCTAGAGGCAAGCCGCCCATGTCCAATCACCACGCCTAACTAAATCTTTGGATCGGTGTCACCGACATAGGGGTGTAAGACTCGACACGTAGACTATGTCGGCTGAACCACCGCGCACCGAGGCTAAGGAAACGGGTCGTGGTAGGCTTACACCGAGAAGCCGCCTTACCTTAACAGTGGCAATCGGGGCTACGGCCGTACACGCCGAGGACGTGCCGACTATCGGGACGAGGCAATGCCAAGTCATCATCCCGACGGTTGGGGCATTTAACGATCGCCACCCTCACCCAAGATTGCGGGGCCTACCGCTTGGGTTAGCTAATCCTCACGGGGTCGAGGATGGAATGACTTGCTCGACGTCCCCGCCATGGATGCAAGGTTCTTTATGCATCGGGCCCGATGATGCTATCTACTCGCAATTCTAACTCGCCTAGCAAACGACAAACAATTCCATAAAATCCAATACGTGCTCAAAAAGAATACAACGAGCCTAGCATGATACTACGAAGCAAGGAATGATACGAGCATGCCGAAAGGAACAACCTAGCATGGATTAACATGAGAATTAACCAGGAAAGTCATGCTAATCGGGAATTCAGATTAGAGCACTAATCACCAAACATGTCAATAAACACAACCAAGCATACAATCAGCAATCGCATAATATATCGCAGGTCCACACAACTCCGGTAAGAAATCCTTACCGCCTAAGACCTCTAAACACAAGAAACCTAAGCTGCGATCGAACCCGAGCTAGCTAGCGAGAACCTAACAAAAACAACAATAATTACAATCAAAAGGCCCAAAAAAAATAAAACAAACAGGGCTCAGCTCGGGAGCAACTCATGAGGCACGGCTGACACTCGGACGGGCCATTTGCCAGCAGGCTAGGCAAATGGCTTGGCGCTGCGCACAGCGCGCTGGGCACGCTGACACGAGCACGGGCGCTGGCTCGTGGCGCTGGGCGCTGACTGACACGGCGCTGGGCGCGGCTGGGCACGGCCATTGGCTAGCGAGCGCGCGCACGCGCGAGCGAGCAGCGAGGCGGGCGCGCGCGCGCGACGACGAGCTACTGAGAACGCGACACGGCCGGGATGAGCGACTTCGGACCTAGGCTCGGCGATCTGGCGCGCGAGGACACGCGACGAGGGCGCGGACGCGCGATCCGGCTGGGCTCGGCATCGAGGCGCGCGAAGGCGCGGACGAGCGTTGGGCACGCTGCGAGCGGCGCGCGATGGCGGCGGGGGCTCGGGCCGGGCGATGGCGACGCGTCACTCTGCTCAGAACTGGCGCACTGGGCGCGCGGGGGCACGCGGACGGCACAGCGCGCAGCGGCTGGGGCCAAAAGTGCTAGGCTCTGGGGGAGAGAGAGAGAGAGAGAGAGAGAGAGAGAGAGAGAGAGAGAGAGAGAGAGAGAGAGAGAGAGAGAGAGAGAGAGAGAAAATGCATTTTGGGAAAAAAAAAAAAAGAAAAGAAAAAGAGAAATAAAAAGGAAAAAATGGGAAAAAAGGGAAAAAATGGGATTTTTAATTCCATTTTCCATCCTTATCCACTTTAAAACCTCAAAATCCCATTTCCCGGCTTCCTCCTTCGAAACCCGACTGAAGCAACCTTTCCAAACAACAAAACTCACTGAAAACAACCTCCCAAACCAATACTGAAGGCCCGGCTCGAATCCCGAAGGAAACACCCAAACAACCATCATTTTGCCCAAAACCCAAATGACAACCGAACTCCCAAACGAAAAGCCAAAACATCTCGGGACTCGCAGTCCAACCCAAACAAGCCACGGCAAAGGCAGGAGCTACCTCGAAGCCCTGAAAATCCACAAATCCTGCCCGAAGAGCCAAAAGACCAAAATACCCCCAAGGGTCAATACCGCTCTAACGACCCAACCAACAACCGAAACTTGACCCGAAGGCACCTTGAAAACTGGGATAGAAAACTGGGCTGTTACAGTTTTATTTTCCCCTGGATGCATGTAGCCGGGCACGGAGCCCTATGATGTTTTCTAAATGTTTGTGGATTTCAGCATTGTTGTTTCTGGACAGGTTTTGATTGTTTTTAATAAATCACTGATCAGAGTAGAACTTTGGAAATGTATTTATCTTCGAACAGGTGCTTGGAAACAGGGACAGGTTTCAGGAAATTTTGTTGACTTTTTAAAATGGGTATTTTCCATGATTTAGTTTTTACTTGGAATCCGAACATCATATTGCAAATTTTCTGTAGATTTGAATGCATGCATTGGGGTAACGGCCTATTTTGAAACCCCTTTCGAGTCGGGTCGTTATAGAATGGAAATGAAACTTCTGAGTAGATGATACAATAGTTGGGATATGTTGTGGGACACTATTATTTAATTTAAATGTTTTTATGTGTATTTTTATCTATGCAAACACCTTTTGAGTGACATGTTATAAACTTCATGGTGATAATTCAGGCAGGAGATGTTTAAAATCTGATTCTGCATATGAATTTTGGTGCTTTTACCTAGCTAACATGTTGTTTTAGAATTTTGTATGAACCTCACCATGTAGCAGTATGCCTATTGTATATATTGTAGTGCATTTAGAATAGTTTATGAGTTCTAAATGTAAATATCCTTGATAAAGTTGAATGCCTATGAGCTATTACTTTTATTGGCATAAGTATAAAAAATGTTGGAGTGTTTAAAGTTGTTTGTTTCATTCAAGAGTTTTATGCTTCATTCTTCTCTTAATATTATGCCATTTTTTGTTGTCTGATTGTGTTCGTAACTTGAAAGTCATATCTCTTTTATGAATTTGAAATTCAATTTGTTATGTGGAAGGATGTATTGAAATTGAATTTTCGAGCTTGATCCCTTATTGCAAACCAATTTGATCCCTCAATCCGATCCCTAATTTTGGAGAGTCTGATACGATGCCTCATGCATTTCAGGTATTGTTCTAATTAGAGAAATAGGTGGGATTGTGGAAGAGAATGTCGATACATTGATAAAGGTTCTGTTTTTTTTAATCAGTGTACCCTCATATTTTATTTGAATTCTTCATTATAAAAAACTTGGAATCCTACTGCTATTTTTATTGATTGTATATCTGAACCATTATATTCATGTTTGAATGCACATTTAAGTTTTTTGGTTATTTAATATCAATTGATCATTTGGTACACTTGAAGTATACTTTGGTAACTTTTCTTGCCATGATTTATTTTTGTGTAAGGTCTCAAAGAAAGTACATTCGAGGTTTTTTTTTCTTTAAGGTATGTAAAGTTTTCAAGTTCGCTTGTCCAAAAGAGGGGAAAAGGAAATGGATTGTGAACCCTAATCTTTTTTCACTTTTGTGAAATTGAAGTATGAAGTCTTCTTCGGTTTGCGACGAGGATAATAGAAGGGGAAATGAGTTGAGCTTGTAGAGAAAGAGGTGAGTTTCTTGTTGTTAATTAGAAAGTGTTTATTTAATGCTCGGGTTTATAAAAACCTCAAAGTTTGGAGATTTATAATGGTTAAAAAATTGGTAAACAAGTGGTTTGTTCTGAAATTACTCTTATTTGTAGTACTCTTGTATGTAGGAGGTTCGAGACAGGGCGATATTGGGCTACACAACGAGTGATCCTCTCAACAATAGGTGGGTGGATTCAATTTGGTAAGGTTTATTGGGTGTTTTTCTATGTTGGCTGCTAATTTTTGTAGGCAGGGCTCTGCATTATTAACTATAATATGGTATAGAGTGAGTAACCCATTGGGGGAAGAATAGAAGATTACTAAATTGCATGTTGTGGAATGAAGTTTCTATATGAATTTATAGCTTATGATTGTTTAATAGATTCATATTTTACCCACTAATGATATTTCATTTTGTATATTCATTTTGATGTGTTTTTAGAGGCAACATTAATAACATTTCATTCTCCAATTCTCATCTCTAGAATTCAAAAGAATGACACAAATACGATAGAGGTTGGCGTTGAAATGGTCCAGTTGACTTGTTGATAGGAAGTAAAAAACAAAATTTTTCTAGATAGTTTTCGATGTAAATAGACTTGGCTTTATTTTAGAATAAATAAAGCCTAATTAGTTTACTTTTCTCGAAACTAGACTAATACACTTTTCTCTCTCTCTCTCTCTCTCTCTCTCTCTCTCTTTATTGCAGGCATAGAAACCAAGATTGTTAGTAGGTATGATTTCATATTTTGCAAGGTTGAGAAACTTATAATTCTATTCGTGTTTTATTGTTTGTATGTTGATATAGTGAACTCTATGAAGTAATGGATTTTTTTGGAGTTGTTAACATCCTCAACAATGTATCAAGTAAGTCTAATTTCTTACTTCTAAAATAATGTCTCACTCATACTTTTAATGCATTTTAAATAGTGTTTATGCTGCTATCCTGCATGTATGATAACCTATGATGAAGATTGAGGTAATAATATATTTGGTAACATTTTGTTTTTATTTACTTAAAGTTTAATAATTATATTGTGTAGGTATTTTATTCAAGGTAATGATCGTTTTGCATCGACAGTTATTATACAAGTTGCCAAAGTATTTGATTTTCATTCTCGGTTTTATGAAACATTAAGTGTAATTTCACTTACAACTTTTATATATAAACTACTTTGTAAATAACTTGTTAAAATTTTATTTGTATTGTGATGAATGAAATCTATTTGACTTTTATGTGGATTGTGACATTATTTATTAAATGCACAATTATTGACAATGTTTAAATGCTTTTTTGAATTATTGGTTTAATTGTAATTAACATGAATAAAATGAATAAATTAATGAAATTTATCCAGTTTTAGGATTTAAAAACTGTCATGGTATATCTTTTATGACAAATTTAAATTATCACAAAATAGAAATCATGATTATTATAACTGTCATGATATTTAATACATGAAAATTTAAAACTATCAAGAAATAGAAATTATGACGATTACAACTGTCATGAAATGTGATTCATGATAGTTTATGATTAAATTTTATTTGGAAAAATAACTCTATTTTATGACATTCTAAAATTGTCATGGTAAGAAAAGTTTAAATTGAAAAAATAACGTCATTTATGACAATTATAAAATGTCATAAATAGTGATCATAAACCCTATTTTTCATTGATTCATGACAATTTTTAACTATCGTGAAAAAATATTTATGACAATTTTGTGCATGTCATAAATTATATTTTATGATATTTTTATTATATGTCATAGAAGGCTTACCATGAGAGGGGATATTATGACATAGCATAATTTTGAGATAATTGTCATGATAAGTCAACTATGACAATTAAAAATTGTCATAGAAAGCCAAAATTGTAATAGTGTTTTGGAGATGTTAACTTTTGTAACGATACTATATATGCCATAGACAAAAATCTTGTACTTGGGAAAATTGAAATTGATGAAAATTCATCTATTTTCTTCAAGGCAATCACACTTGAATTTCCCTTATATGAATGGGAGCGCGAAGGGTTTTCATTTGAAAATACATATTCATGTTCAGTATATGTCGTTGAGTCTTCCAAAAGAGAGGTTTTATTGAATGGAAATTATTTACATAAAGACATTCGTTACATAAAGACAGGCAAGTTCTTGATCTACAAACTTAGTGACGAGTGTGATGAAAATGGGATTCACCGAGTTACAAAAGTTGAAAGTTTGGATGGAGATGCTATGTTCATTGGAGACAACCAATCCATTTTTGTTCCAAGCAAAGATTTCTTTGAAAGTTCATCAAATCATATATATTATACCAAAAATTGTATCGACTTCTTTTCTCCCTTTATATATGGGCCTTATGATTCAGGAGTATACAATTTAGAATATAAATCCTTCAACAAACACTACGAAACAAATCTTGTTGACCGAAACTTGCCTTTCACCGATATGGATTGTTCCCACCATATGTTTCAAAGATTTTAAGGATTAGATTGATCTGTTCATTCGAGACAATACTGTCTGTACTTCCTTTATTCATTAATGTTTTTTTTTTTCTATTGCATGCCTAACATTATTATACAGCAAATGTTTTCTCTTCTTGAAATTCAAAGCACAAATTTTAATTTCTATTTTGAATTCTTCCACAAATAATTCATTCTTGTCAACAATGAAATAATAGTTGCTGAAATTTTATTTTATAAAGGAGGGGCAAACGTGAAAATTAAAAGAAAAAAAGTAACGGCATGATAAATACACAGAAAGGAAAACACTAAAATATATACAAAAAAGTAGGAGTAAATGGTACTTAAATAATAAGCTTGATAAGTAGCAGTCCACTTAGTTGAGATTACGAAATTCAAGATTATATGAAGCACTTAAACTTTTTTTTTTTTTGAAGTATTATGAGTTCAAACTCTCAAATATGATGGAGCAAAGTTTCAATTTTCCTCTCAAAAAAAAAAACTAAAATAAATAAGGCCAGAATTAAATTGAACAATTTTAAAAAAAAATCAATTAAGGAAAGAAATAAAACAAAAATTGAGAAGATAAATGGTACATATTTTGTCTCATTTTTATTTTTCGTTTTGGGTGGTAATTTTAGGGGAAAATCATTAATTTATTAATTTCGCAAAACAAAATCAATTTTTCATATTTGAAAAAATCAATTTTGATTACAAGCTTTTTATTTCCTTCTTTATTTTTTTTAAGATTATAATAATTAGGGGTGCTACGGTAGAGAATAAAAAAGAACTCTAATCAAATTGGAAATGAATGATCTACTTTATTTGGAGAAAAATGGTGGCTTAAATAGCCTTACAAGGAAGCGAATAATAGCTCACTAACAACCCACAAAAAACTAAGGCGGTTAACTAAAATAACAATGAAAACCTATTCTAATGCAATTTAATCTAACAAACAAAGACTTAACAATCCCTCCTTTAAATTGAACAATGTCAAGTGTGAGGTTTATCTAGCATTTCACATACTCCCAATAAGTCTCGAAGTCTTAGAAAATCATCCAGATTGAAGGGTTTAGTCATCACATCAACAATTTGCTCTTTAGTAACACAAAATTTCAATTTGATGACTCCATCTTTAACTAAGTCTCGAAGAAAATGAAACTGCACGTCTATGTGTTTACTTCTTCCATGCATGACTAGATTTTTGGAAAGTTTGTGTAATAGCCTTATTTTAGTTAAGAAATAAAAGAATAAAAGAGGTTAAAAAGGGCTTTTTGTTGTTATGTTGAAAATAAAGGGCATTTTAGTATTTTTGGCTTGTTATTTAAATGGATTGTGGATCTCTAGGGCTCAATAAATCACTGTTCATTGTCTCCTTCCCTTGTCCATTTCCATCCAGCTTGTTGGTTCTCCCGAGTGTCATCGCTAGCTGATAAGTCTTGATTAATTGTATTTATTTTATCTTTTTCCCTTTCATTTTAATTGAATATTAAGTTTAATGATGAAAATTATACTTAATTTCATGTAGATGGTGAAATGTTATATGTTTGGTAAGCTTGGCATAAAAAGCATTAAATGTTTGAATTAATAATATGAAAAAAAGGGAGAATAGAATAATTGGAATATATATATATATATAAACAAACTATGGCATGTGGGGACGAAAATTGAAAAAGAATCAAAATTTTCAATTGGGCCCACTTGAGCCCAATGCACTTGTACTTGATTATTAACCTACCTTCTTTTATATATATAGGTGAACGCAAATTGAAAGGGGAGGTGCGGCAGAGACGAAGCTGAGAGAAACAGAAATTGATCTTTTGGGATTGACGGCCGAAGATAGACAACAATTGAAGTTTCTTTTTCTATTTTCTGTCCAGCCACAACAACGAGAATAAAAATTGGGTTTTGCTTTTCTATTTTGTTAGTTTTATTCATTCAATCTCATGAATATTGTTTTCCATTATGAGTAGCTAAATTCTTACTTCTAGTTCAAGGGTAGTTTTAATTTAATTGTAGTTTTGTGAGGCTTTGAACCAAATAGAATTTTCTTTTAATTCAAAGATTATTTGTTTCTTATTTTAATTATTGATTGATTGTTAGCAAATTGAATTGACGCCTTAATTTATTATCAATTTATCCATGCTATACATGATTTTTTGATAAGTTATTGTTTCGAATGATTGTAAATTGTAGCGAAGGGTTAGCTCATGTGTGTGTGATCGTGGCTTTTCCAAATTACATAGCTTGCATGATAGGCCATAGGGAAACAAATAAACGAAATTAATTAATTTTGTAGTCGTCTCGGTTAGTTAATTTTGGTTTGGTCGTTCTCATAAATTTTAATGCTATTATTCAGTTGATATGGAACGCTATCGTGCCCAATTAATTGAGTAGTGAGGTTTGAGTTTGATGCTGGGTCAGAGTCAATTAAGTAGGAGAACAAATATCTATTGTGGCTTTTCCAAGTAGGTAGACTAATTCTTTGAACCTAAGAAAATTAAATATTTTTTGTAGCCTATGATCAAATGTACAGTTGAATTAAACTAAACCCTTGAATTGGAAGTTCTCGTTAAAATTGTTTATTTTATTTTATCCTTTTTATTGCCTTAGTAAGAATTTTATTCAATCGCCAAAACCCCCCATTTTATATTTGTTTTTAATCATTGAGAAATTAATTCATAGCTCCTTTGGGATTCGACCTAGTTCCATTATTTCTACAAGTTAAAGTTAGAGAGTCAGTATTTATTTTGGTAGGGCTTCGACAACCCGACCAAATTTGGCACCGTTGCCGGAGAGCTTAATTTAGTTTCTCAATTTTTTTTTATTTGATTTATTTATTTATTCTTTTCTTTTATATAGTTTATGACTCGTTCTTCTCATCATATTGAATTCTCATTAGATCCAGAAATCGAGAAGACTGCACGTAGACTAAGAAAGGAGGCAAAAGAAAGGAAAACTCATCTTGAAAAAAAAATCAATATAGCCGAGGTTAGTCTACAGAATCTATGACTCTGAGCTCTGATACCAACTGTAAAGACCTGACCCCAAAGAAAATTAAATATCTATTGTGGCTTTTCCAAGTAGGTAGACTAATTCTTTGAACCTAAGAAAATTAAATATTTTTTGTAGCCTATGATCAAATGTACAGTTGAATTAAACTAAACCCTTGAATTGGAAGTTCTCGTTAAAATTGTTTATTTTATTTTATCCTTTTTATTGCCTTAGTAAGAATTTTATTCAATTGCCAAAACCCCCCCATTTTATATTTTTTTTTAATCGTTGAGAAATTAATTCATAGCTCCTTTGGGATTCGACCTGGTTCCATTATTTCTACAAGTTAGAGTCAGAGAGTCAGTATTTATTTTGGTAGGGCTTCGACAACCCAACCAAATTTGGCGCCGTTGCCGGGGGGCTTCGAGTTTCATTGTTGCTTCGCCACCACAAGCCGAAGAGTGCGTCGTTGAGGGCTTGTCTAGTGTCGTCGGCGTCGTACGAAGTAGCAGCGCCGCATGGGCTCGTTGAAGCAGCTTCGTGGGTTCGTAAGAGCTTGGTGTTTGCGTGTAGCTCGTTGCGGCTTGGGTTTTGTCGTCGATGGATGTTTCCATCGCGTGAGGTTCGGAAGCAGGGCTGTTTAGAAGGTGCCGCCACCGCCAGTTGAGAGTAGCAGCTGCCGTAGTGGTAAGACACACACACTCTCTCTCTCTCTCTCTTTAATTTTGGGTTTTAGGTTAAAGAGTTTTGAAATGAAGAAGAAGACCCATGTTTGGGTTGAGGTTTAAGTCTATTTTAGTTTGGTTAAAGCTATTCTAATGAGGAATATGGGATGTTTGGTTCTAGTTTAGGCTTATTTAAATGAGGTTTTAGGCTTGTTTGGTTATATGTTTAAGGATATTTTTAATTAAAGAGTAAGGACTGTTTGGCTGTTGGTTTATGGGCATTCAAGTTATGGTTATGTAGTGTTTGTTCACAAGGTTAAAGCCATTTAAATCAAGATTGGGGGTTGTTTGTTTACATGTTTAAAGTAATTTAAATGGTGGATTGTGCTTGTTTGGGTGTGGGTTTAAAGCCATTTAACATTGGATTAAGGTCATTTTAATGATTTATTAAGTTTGTTTGGCTATGAAGTTTAAATTAATCAACTTATAGATTAAGAGTGTTTGCTCGTTGGTTTAAGAATATTCAAGTTGTGGTTTGTTGTTTGTTTGCAAGGTTGAGATCATTTAAAGTATGGTTTATCGGTGTTTGTTTACAAGTACTTTGATAACTAAATTGTGTTTTGAGCTTGTTTGGCTAGAGGTGTAAACTTATGTAAGTTGTGATTTAAGGTGTGTTTGGCTTGGGTAAAATGATGAGTTTTGACCCATTACTTCTTATTGACCAGATTTGACCCAAGCCATTTTCTGTTCTTCGAGTCGAGTTTGTGGGGCACATGTAGCCGCCGAGTGTCTCCAGGACACATTTTTTGAGGTTCTTCCCAGTTTGATAAATTCGATATTTTGAATCCGATTTTGATGGTCTGAGGTACTAGTTTTGACTGGTTTATTCGTTTCAGGGCTCGAAAATGTGTTTGGTTGTTTGGAGATTCTAATGTATGCGTGAAGAGTTGTAGTGGATTTGGCTAAGGTAAGGGACCCTTTACCTCATTCTCGAGGACTTGTGGTTAATACATGTGACGGTTTTGTAAAGACCCGACCCCAAAGGGGCTGTAAATGGGCCTTTACCTCAATGCATGCATTCAAAGTTAAAGACAATATGCAGAAATGGCTTTCGGATTCCAATTAAAACTAAAACATTCAAACATTCAATTCAAAGTCAAAACAATTTCCTGAAACCTGTCCCTGTCTCCAAGCCCCTGTTTCAAGATAAATACGTTTCCAATAGTTTACTCTGATAAGAGATTTATTAAAGCATTCAAACTTTCAACAGTTGCAACAATGTTGAATCCGTAAAAACATTCAGAAAACATTCTAAGGCTCCGTGCCCGGTTACATGCATTCAGAGGAAACAAAAACATAAAGAGTCATAACATAAAATCAGAGTTTGACAGCTGGTTCCCATGATCACAGCTCCTCCTTCAGCCATCTTGTCTCGCACCTTGGTTACCTGTGGAAAGCCACAAAATAAGGGTGAGTAACGAATTACTCAGTAAGAATCCCCAACCGGGGTACAATACGATATACATGGTCATCTAGCAAAAAGGTATGTAAGCTATGAATATAAACACATAATAGAGCACATGGCTTAAATCCACATATAAACCTCGGATGCCAACTCAGGGTCTTACTCTGGAAAATCCACCACACAATACGCCCTATACGAGAAACATGTCCCGCCCTCAGCCTGTCTACTGTCGATACGAAAGGTGCACTGAACTCAAGATCCCGACGAGCTCTCCGGTCGGTGCTGTAATGAGCGTGTGCGCGCACCGCATGCTACTGCAAACCATGGGGGGTGTCGGGTCTAGTGGCAAGCTACCCAGGTCCAGTCACCATGCCTAACTAATCTTTGGATCGGTGTCACTGACATAGGGGTGTGAGACTTGGACATGAGAACTATGTCAGCCTGCACCACCGCACCTGAGGCTAAGGAACCGGTCGTGGTAGGCTTACACCAGGAAGCGGTCCTTGCCCTAACAGGTGGCAATCAAGGGCTACGGCCGAACACGCTGAGGACGTGCCTACTGCCGGGGACGAGGCAATGCCAAGTCATCATCCCGACGGTTGGGGCATTTAACAGTCTGCCACCCTCACCCAAGATTGTAGGGCCAGCCATTAGGGTTAGCTAAACCCTAACCGGGGATCAGGGACGGAGTATCGTCTCGTACGTCCCTATCATGGATGCAAGTTACGTTATGCATCCGGCCCGGATGATGCTACCTATCTGAACTCTAAACTATAACATCAACAGCAAACAATCCAATACAATCCAATACGTGCTCAACAGATACAACAAACCTAGCATGATACTACGAAGCAAGAACAGATAACGAGCATGCCAGAACAGAACAACCTAGCATGGACTAACATGAGAAACAACATAAGAAATCATGCCAGTCGGGAATTCAGAACAGAGCACCTATCACTAAACATGTTGATAAACACAAA
This sequence comes from Sicyos edulis, assembly GCA_036507275.1. Classification (NCBI taxonomy): domain Eukaryota; kingdom Viridiplantae; phylum Streptophyta; class Magnoliopsida; order Cucurbitales; family Cucurbitaceae; genus Sicyos; species Sicyos edulis. The sequence continues at coordinate 33,796,904 of CM071851.1, forward strand.
CAAGCATACAAACAACATCACATAATATATCGCAGGGCCCACACAACTCTGGTAAGGAATCCTTACCTTGGTCGGGAAGCAACTATACACAAAATCTTAAGCTGCGATCGATCCCGAGCTAGCTAACGAGAACCTAACAAACACAATAATAATCACAATCAATAGGCCTAAATATAATAAAATAAACAAGGCTCGGCTAGGGAGCAACTCATGCGCGCGGCGACACGCACGCGGACGAGCAGTGCGCACGGCGAGGTCATCTTTGCTGGCGCCGATGGCGGTACCGGCGCACGCACGGCGGGTGGGTGCGGCTTCTTGCACGCACGGCCGAGCGGATGGGCTGCAGGTGAGACAAGGCGTTCGGGCGCGGCGTGTAGACGAGGAGCGGGCGAGCGAAGCGGAGCGGCTGGGCGCACGAGCGATCGGGCGAGGGGCGATGCAGGCGCTGGCGAGCTGGGTGAGCTAGGCGATCTGGGCGCGATGGAGCTGGTGATCTAGGCTTGCTGGCACGCGCGACGATGGCTGCTAGCGATCTGGGCGATCTGGGCTTGCTGGTGCGTGCGTTCTGGGTGTGCGACAGGGGCGAGCTGGGCGATCTGGCTAGGCAGGCTGGTGCGTGCGACAGGGCTAGGCTAGGCTACTGGGCTTCTCTCGGCTAGCTGCAACCAAACACACACACACACACACTTCTATTCACTCGGCCAACCAGCATAACAATTTGAGAAGGAAAAGAAGAAGAAGAAGAAGAACCTTACCGGAACGACGATCGGACCTCGGGGCTGCAAAGGTGAAGGGATTCGGCTAGGGGAGCTAGGGAGACAAGCTTGAGCGGCCGAGAAGCTTTTGGAGAAGAAGACAAAACCCTACACTTCTTTTCTTTTAATCAAATGCACCAAAACTCCAAAGATCCAGGGCTAACCAAGATATGACGCGGAAAGAGTAATAAGAGCTCCCAATAGCTCAACTGGCACGCATCCCAATAGGCTTTCCCAGAGACCCGGGTTCGAATCCCAGCTGCAACATAATTTCCTAACATTTTTACTTTTGCATCTAACCATGCCCAAACACATCCATAAAGCCTAAAAAACCTACATAAGCCCATCCAATAATTTTTAGCAACTGGAAAAGACATAAATGACCCTGACGGCCCGACCAAATTACCAAAATACCCCTAGGGCATACCTGGAAGACCGGGAAGAAAACCTGGGCCGTTACAGGTTTACTTGCATTAGTTGATTTGTCTGAATGTAGCATAACCATGTGCATTGTATGTTGCATTTGATTGCATCGAGTGCATATACATTTCATGCTTGTCTCTTGTATGACTAGTGATGCATGGATCATGTATGTCTGCCTGATATGGTCGGGTTGCATGTGGTTGCATGATTGTCCTGGTATGGACTTGCACATCTTTCCTGATATGGACTTACATGATGTTTGATGCACGACTTGATGCCTCATTTAGACCCAAACGAGTCATGAAGACCGGATAGAGGAGACTAGTAGGTGGGTGTGGACGATGATATTCGGGCGCACACCCTAGCTTGAGGTGATATTCTCTCGCTCCGCAGGACTTTCGTGGATGGTCGGCCGGCTAGGCTCACGGCCCTAGATGGTTTCTACTAGTAGCCTAGGCGCTCTCTAGGTAGGTGGTATGGGCCTGATATGGTTCCTTGGTGATTGGTGTGGCACCACCTCTCGCCGTGAGTATGAGGCCTGGGGCTAACAGGTTACTCGACTCACCAGTTCCCTCTAGAGTAGGATGTCAGATTGCTCTCGAGTCAGAGGACTCTTGTGAGCATTTGGTCTTGGGGTCTACGACCTTTAGACTGCTCTATGTGGTGCTCGTCAAGGACGAGGTTCCTGGATGTTGCACCCAGGAGCTTGGGTTTTATATACCCTTTGGTTATGTTGCTGATCATACTTATTTGCTGATGTTTGTATTCTTGTATATGTCTGTCCCTGAGCTGGGGAAGCCTTACTGAGTTTGCGAAAACTCACGCTTTCCACTGTGGAATCCCCACAGGTACTACTAGGTTGTACTGAGATAGATGATCGATGGAGCTGGAGATGACCATGGGACCTGCTGCATTACTTTGTGTAGAGTTTTTTTAATTTATTCCTTCTGCATGAACTATTTAGGGGCATGATAAGTTGTACATATTTAGTCGAGCTTTTATGTTTTGACTCTTGGGTACCCAACGACACTTTGATCGAATTTTATGGTTTTTATAAACTCGTTCTTTAGTGGACCTCAATAACATTGTTTTACCAGATTTAATTATACATGCCCTAAGCATTCATTGTTGTTTTTCATGCATTTAGAGTTAAAGAGCTTGGGTTTAGACCTTGATTTGGGTCGGGGCCTGTTACAGTTGGTATCAGAGCTCAGAGTCATAGATTCTGTAGACTTGCTTACATCGTAAGCTGTTATTTTGGTCCCCATGGTCTTCAGCTTTCGATTGACATCAGGTATTCTAGTAGGGAGGTTAAGGTTCTGTAGCCTGTTTAGTATGATCAGCTATGTTGCATCGCATTGCATTTTTATTGCATTATGTCACTTACTTGCTAACCTGGAGTTTGTGGACGGGACTGAGATGTCCACGAGACTATTGTACAGTGTGGAGATACCTAGTAGAGTTACTAGAAGTGAGGCTAAAAGTTCAAGAGTCATTGAGCAGTGCGAGCTTTTAAGCTCAGGAGGTGCACAAATCGTGAGGTGCAACCCAGGGTTGAGCAGTAGAGACACCAAGTGTTGGTGACAATTATTACAGTTGCAAGAGTTGGGTTAATTAGCAGTTGAACGATACTCTTTGGATCGGGCAAGATGTTGCTCAAGTGTCTACACCAGTTGCAGATGAGCAAGTTAGGCACAGTGATGGGAATTGCAAAATTTTCAAAGATCTGGAAAGAGATTAAGAAGTGGGATCTATACCACTTTGTTGGACTATCTAAACTCTCCTTAGTAGCTGAGGCGTGGTTTCCACTGTTCGAGATGATCTTTAACCGACAAGTTTACCCGGAGGGGCAGAAGATCATCGTGATATTTCACTTGAGAGTTCGAGACAAAGGTCCGGCGACGGTCTGTGCTGATTTGACCTAGATGGTTCGACCATTTCAAAGTTTATTGACCTTAGATAGTTGTTTCTTATTTGGTTGCCAAGTGTTGATAAGTAGAGAGCATTAGTTCAGTTCCCCTACTTTTAGGAGGGGAATAACGCAGTGTCAGTTGTTTACTCATGTTGTTTAGCAAGAGAGAAAGTTTGAGAATACTAAATCGTTTAGGTTTGAGAGTCAGCAACAAGTTTAAAGATTTGATGGGTATGAGGTCAAGCTAGTTAGCGGGTTGTGTTTGGGGAATCGTTAGATGTCGCCCATGGTTGCCTCCAAGTAAGTTTTATCCAATTCTTAGTTTGGAGGGGTTGTCAGATAACCATGTTGTGATTGCTGGCAGCGTAAGGAAGTGTCCTTTAGGCATCTCAGAAAGCTGAGCTGTTAGCTCAAAGGTAAGAAGTAAGAGAGATTCTCTTGTCGATTTCGACCTAGAAGGTGAGGAAGTAGTTAGCTAAAGAAGTGTGGGATTTCCTACCTCAGTATTAAGAGTATGAAGTTCTGTGTGGGCTATCTATTCAGTTTCAATAGTGAGCAAGGTCGCTGTTGTGGTTCCCGAGAATCCACCAGGATTGCCTCCACCCCGAGTAGTGTTCTTTTTGGGCAAGTTCAAGCTGGGGAATGACCCCATCTCAAGGTTTCTATTTATGGTTACCCTGATGGAGTTAAAGGAACTTGAGGTTAAGTTGCAGGAGTTGTTCGACTATGGATCAGTTCGTCAGTGTGTCATTGTATAGCGTCTCAATGTGGTTGTTAATAAGAATGTCGGTTATATGGATTGTGTTTTAGCTTCTGAAATTTCTTTAAGCTAGGAGTTAAGTCAGATGTTTGTTGCTCAAGATTGATGACTTATCCGAGGAGCTTTAAAGAGTAGTGATGTTTCGAATGCCAGTTTGTTTTCTGGTTTCTCATGTTTGGCAGAGGCATCGTAGCATTATGGGTTTGACGATCAAAAGGTCCTCGGGACTTTCTGAACGGATTTGTGATCGTGTTCATAGTTGTGTTATGAGCTTGTTCAAAGTTAGCATTGGACCATACTGGGAACTTGAGAAAAGTTTTGGGAATACTTTGAGAAATTCAGTGGCGTTCAAGTTTCTAAATGTGAGTTATGATTGGAATCAATAACCTTTTTCAGGTTATGTGGTTTCTCATCAAGGAACTTCTGTGGATTTTTCTAGGACCGATGCAGTGAGCAGTTGGATTAGATCAGCATGATTTACTGAGGAGCAATGTCACAGTTTCCTATAGAGAGGTCGGGTGTTGGGTGCTCAATTTGGTATAAGATCGATTCAGTAATTCAGGAAGAAGTTTAATTTTGGCATCATTTGGTTAGTACCTGAGAGGTCAGTTAGCTTGGTGGCTTGTAGTGATGATTTTGAAAGGGTTTATGGTGTGCTTGGAGATCCTAGAGGCGTCGCTTGTTCGAAGAGAGGTTGTTGTTGCTCGTGGAAAATAAGAGTCAGGAGTTTCTTCACCAAAAAGTAAGAATTTAAGATAACGCAGATGGTTGGAGCTTGTAAAGATTATGGTTGAAAGATTCCTTACCACAGTGGTAACGTTTTTTTTTGGATATTCATGCCTCGAGTAGAGAAGTTCATTTTCAGTGGTATTTATTGCTTCTCTGTTTTGTTGTAGTCTTAGTTCGATCTAGCAGGGTTGTGTTGATTGAAAGGCTTTAGCTCAGTTGGCACAGTTTCCCGCTTAGTTGTTATTGGTCGAGATTTGTAGCAAACCAGTAGGGTGACTATAGTTGTTGGGTCGGTTTGCGAGTAGCAGTTCAAATAGAGACTCTATGTGTTTGTTGATGTTAAAATCAGACCCAAGTTCTTGTTAGAGGTGTATAGTTTGTTGTTTGCTTGACACTATGAGGGTACCAAGATGTATGGAGACCTAAGGATTCTATGACTATGAAGTATCGAGTAGCGAGATTATTGTATTGCCAGTTTTGGTTGGGCTGTGAACAAGTGATTTCGCATTGTTATTACATTATTTAAGTGTTCTAGAGTGGAAGTGGGATGAGGTCTCTATGAGTTTTGTTTCAGGATTCCCTAAGACACTGAGAGGTTTCACCATGATATTGGTGATTGTGGATCGACTTACCCAGTGCACTCACCTTATTCCAGGGAAGCTGGATTGTTCTGTTGAGAAGTGAGCACAATTGTTCTTGGGAGAGATTTTCAGGTAGCATGCAGTTCCTTTGAGTATCGTTGTAGATAGAGACATTTGGTTCACTTTGCACTTCTAGAAGAGCCTTTAGGGAGGCAGTGGAACTACCTGTAAGTTCAGTTCAGCTTTTCATCCGTAGATAGATGGTCAGACCGAGAGAGTCAGCTAGATCTTAGAGGTTATATTGAGTTCCAATGAGTTTTGTTCGCTATGCGGTTGAGACATGTAGATATATCTGAGGGAGTTTGCTTGATTATCAGTTATCAATCTATTGTCCAGTTGGCACCGTTTGAGGCATCGTTTAGGAAAGATGTTGTTCACTTCTCCATTGGAACGAGGTTTGGGAGAGAAGTTGTAAGGTCTGAGTTGTCCCTGTTGTGTTATGGGGCAGTTTAGGAGGTCCATGTTGGAATGCTTTCAACTCAGGCCATTAGAAAAGTTGTGCTTCTATTCATTGCAAAGACATAGAATTTGAAGTTAACAGTCTTGTGTTCTGAATGTGGCATCAATGCGGGGAATGCGAAGTTTGTGATCAGAGAAGAGTTGAGTCAGAGTCGGTTGCTTGTTTGTGCTTCTCGAGTGAGCTAACGCAGTGGCATGCTGTTTTCTTGCTTCCATTGTTGTGTATTGTGCATTTTATATTCCATGTTTATTGCTCTATCAGTATGTATCAGCCTTCTTTCAAGTCGTTGGGCATGAGCTTTTGGAATTAAATGAGGTTCTCTCTCTTATGGACCAACTTTTTCAGTTTTGGATCGAAATTGTGAAGTTCTAAGATTCAATGAGGTTGATCTTGATAAAGTGTTGTGGAAAAGGTTTTGTGATTTCATTTTGCTGGGTTATTTGAGCCTTAGTCAACTTTCGAGGACGAACGCTTTATAAGGGGGGAATATTGTAATAGCCTTATTTTAGTTAGGAAATAAAAGAATAAAAGAGGTTAAAAAGGGCTTTTTGTTGTTATGTTGAAAATAAAGGGCATTTTAGTATTTTTGGCTTGTTATTTAAATGGATTGTGGATCCTTAGGGCTAAAAAAATCAATGTTCATTGTCTCCTTCCCTTGTCCATTTCCTTCCAGCTTGTTGGTTTTGCCGAGTGTCATCGCTAGCCTTCGAGTTTCATCGTTGCTTCGCCACCACAAGCCGAAGAGTGCGTCGTTGAGGGCTTGTTTAGTGCCGTCGGCGTCGTGCGGAGTAGCAGCGCCGCGTGGGCTCGTTGGAGCAGCTTCGTGGGTTCGTAGGAGCTTGGTGTTCTCATGTAGCTCATTGCGGTGTGGGTTTTGTCGTCGATGGATGTTTCCGTCACGTGACGTTCCCAAGCAGGGCTGGTTAGAAGGTGCCGCCACCGCCAGTCGAGAGTAGCAGCCGCCGGAGTGGTAAGACACACACACTCTCTCTCTCTCTCTCTCATTTTGGGTTTTAGGTTAAAGAGTTTTGAAATGAAGAAGAATACCCATGTTTGGGTTGAGGTTTGTGTCTATTTTAGTTGGGTTAAAGCTATTTTAATGAGGAATATGGGCTGTTTGGTTCTGGTTCAGGCTTATTTAAATGAGATTTTAGGCTTGTTTGGTTATATGTTTAAGGATATTTTTAATTGAAGAGAAAGGACTGTTTGGTTGTTGGTTTATGGGCATTCAAGTTATGGTTATGTAGTGTTTGTTTACAAGGTTAAAGCCATTTAAATCAAGATTAGGGGTTGTTTGTTTGCATGTTTAAAGTAATTTAAATAGTGGATTGTGCTTGTTTGGGTGTGGGTTTAAAGCCATTTAACATTGGATTAAGGTCATTTTAATGATTTATTAAGTTTGTTTGGCTATGAAGTTTAAATTAATCAACTTATAGATTAAGAGTGTTTGCTCGTTGGTTTAAGAATATTCAAGTTGTGGTTTGTTGTTTGTTTGCAAGGTTGAGATCATTTAAAGTATGGTTTATGGGTGTTTGTTTACAAGTACTTTGATAACTAAATTGTGTTTTGAGCTTGTTTTGCTAGAGGTGTAAACTTATGTAAGTTGTGATTTAAGGTGTGTTTGGCTTGGGTAAAATGATGAGTTTTGACCGATTACTTTTTACTGACCAGATTTGACCCAAGCCATTTTCTATTCTTCGAGTCGAGTTTGTGGGGCACATGTAGCCGCCGAGTGTCTCCAGGACACGTTTTTCGAGGTTCTTCCCAGTTTGATAAATTCGATATTTTGAATCCGATTTTGATGGTCTGTGGTACTAGTTTTGACCGGTTTATTCAGTTCAGGGCTCGAAAATGTGTTTGGTTGTTTGGAGCTTCTACTGTATGCTTGAAGAGTTGTAGTGGATTTGGCCAAGGTAATGGACCCTTTACCCCCCTTCTCGAGGACTTGTGGTTAATACATGTGTCGGTTTACTTGCATTAGTTGATTTGTTTGAATGTAGCATAACCATATGCATTGTATGTTGCATTTGATTGCATCGAGCGCATATACATTTCATGCTTGTCTCTTGTATGACTAGTGATGCAGGGACCATGTATGTCTGCCTGATATGGTCGGGTTGCATGCGGTTGCATAATTGGTATGGACTTGCACATCTTTCCTGATATGGACTTGCATGATGTTTGATGCACGGCTTGATGCCTCGTTTGGACCCAAACGAGTCATGAAGACCGAATAGAGGAGACTAGTAGGTGGGTGTGGACGATGATATTTGGGCGCACACCCTAGCTTGAGGTGACATTCTCTCGCTCCGCAGGACCTTCGTGGATGGTCGGTCGGCCAGGCTCACGACCCTAGATGGTTTCTACTAGTAGGCTAGGCTCTCTCTAGGTAGGTGGTATGGGCCTGATATGGTTCCTTGGTGATTGGTGTGGCACCACCTCTCGCCGTGAGTACGAGGCCTGAGGCCAATAGGTTACTCGACTCACCAGTTCCCTCTAGAGTAGGATGCCAGATTGCTCTCGAGTCAGAGGATTCTTGTGAGCTTTTGGTCTTGGGGTCTACGACCTTTAGACTGCTCTACGTGGTGCTCGTCAAGGACGAGGTTCCCGGATGTAGCACCCAGGAGCTTGGGTTTTGTATACCCTTTGGTTATGTTGCTGATCATACTTATTTGCTGATGTTTGTATTCTTGTGCATGTCTGTCCTCGAGCTGGGGAAGCCTTACTGAGTTTGCGAAAACTCACGCTTTCCACTGTGGAATCCCCACATGTACTACTAGGCTGTACTGTGTAACGACCGACCTTCCTAAAATACTTTATTTGGTGTTACGAGTGCATGCATATTAAAATCCTCAAAACCAATTTGTTAATCACATGCGTTTTTCCAACAAATCTCATAAAACATGAAAATGGTGCTAATAATCTGAAAACATACAAAGTTCGGGATCCCGATAGTTCAAAACAAATGCGGTTCAAAAGAGTTTAAAACATAAAAACATATGGTTTGACACAAGTAAAAGATGCAGAAAAGAAATGTTGACACCGTGTCCATGATCGATCCAGCTCTCAGCCTAGCCACCTCGGAATGGACCAGTACCTGAAAATGCAAGGGGTGAGTATATCGAAATATACCTAGTAAGGAGCCCCACCATGGGGCTAAGCATGTAAACAAAAAACAAGTTAGAAGATACGACAACTAAAGCTAAATGCCTCGCTCATGTGTGACTGGCCCTCAGGCCGATCACGAGCAAACAATGTCAAACAGCGGCCTGCAAGCCGTGAGCAACTTGCGGCTAAATGTCGAGCAATCATCTGACCAAGGTCAGAGCAAAGACCCCGAGGGAAGAGAACACACAAGTTCCCCAAACCTCGGGTCGGACACGTCCCATACCATGTGTAACGGCCCGAAAATTTCATCACGGTCTTCCCGGGAGGCCCAGGGTCATTTTGGTAATTTTGGTCGGGCCGACAGGGCCGGTTATGTAATTGTTAATTACCGGAAAAATTATGAGTCGATTTGAATGAGATCGGGAATTTTGGTGAAGACATTTGGGCTTGGAAAAAGGTAAAAATAAATAGGGAATTAAATAGCGCATCGAGTGAGATTCAAGCCAGGGCCACGTAGGAAGCTAGGCAAGCGTCGCTGCCAATCGAGCCACTGAGCGCTCTTGTGCTTCTAAACGCGCCAGCATCTATATAAGCTTGTTCGGCTGAGTTTTGGTTTATAAGGAAAAATTCCGCCCGAGCTTCCTTCTTCATTTCTTCTCTTCTCCTTCGTCTTCGCGATCCTTCCCTTCGACCGACCAGGGCGTCTTCGTGTTTTGCTCCCTCGCCGACTCCAATTCGCGGAGCTCTCTCTCGCCGTTCGTTCCTCGTAAGCTTTCCTTTTCTTCTTCTTCTTCTTCTTCTTCTTTTTCTCCCCAAATTCCGTCACCCCTGCTCCGATTTCGAGTGTTTCGGCCGAGTCGAAGTAATTTGTGTGTGTGCGATGTTCTGTGCAGCTAGCCAAGATGGATTCGTCCGTGTAGAAGCTCCATCGTCGCCGGAATCGCGCCATCTCGCCGAGATCGTCGCTCCCCTGTTCGCGCGCAGAAACAGAGTCGCCGAGCTCGCGTGCGCAGAAGCAGCCCAGCCGTCGAGCCTCGCCGCACAACGAACCGTGCGGTACGCGGCGTCCTCGCCAAAGAGTGTCGCGTCGCCGCGGCGCCCTAGCCGAGCCTCGCTAGCGCCCCTGCTTCGCCCCGCATCCGTCCGCGCCCCAGCGCACGCAACCAGCGCGCCCACGCGCCCATTCCTGCGCCCCAGCGCGCCCAGCTAGCCCCGTTACTGCCCCGTTCGTGCAATCGGCTCGTTCGTGCGTTCGTCGTGCCTCGTGAGTTGCTCCCGAGCTGAGCCTCGTTTATTTTATTATATTTAGGCCTATTGTGTGATTTTTGTTGTGATTGATAGGTTCTCGGTAGCTAGTTCTGGTTCGTTCGCAATTTAGGTTTTCGTGTCAATCGTCCCCGACCAAGGTAAGGATTTCTTACCGGAGTTGTGTGGACCCTGCGATATATTATGCGATTGCTGATTGATTGCTTGTTTGTGTTTATTGACATGTGTAGCTAGGTATCCTATTCTGAATTCCCGATTAGCATGATTTTCCTGATTTAATTCTCATGTTAATCCATGCTAGGTTGTTCCCTTCTAGCAAGCTCGTATCTGTTCCTTGCTTCGTAGTATCATGCTAGGCTCGTTGTATTCTTATTGAGCACGTATTGGATTTTATGGAATTGTTTGCTGTTTGCTAGGGCAGGTTAGAATTGCAGGTAGATAGCATCATCCGGGCCTGATGCATAAAGTACTTTGCATCCATGACAGGGACGTCGAGCAAGTCATTCCGTCCCTGGACCCCGTGAGGGATTAATTACCCAAGCGGTAGGCCCTGCAATCTTGGGTGAGGGTGGCAGTTGTTAATGCCCCAACCGTCGGGATGATGACTTGGCATTGCCTCGTCCTCGGCAGTCGGCACGTCCTCGGCATGTTCGGCGTAGCCCCGATTGCCACTGTTAAGGCAAGGACGGCTTCTGGTGTAAGCCTACCACGACCGCCCTTGGCCCGTGTGTGGTGGTTCAGTGACATAGTTTACGTGTCCGTGTCTCACACCCTATGTCGGTGACACACCGATCCAAAGATTTAGTTAGGCGTGGTGGATCGACATGGGCGGCTTGCCTCTGACCCGGCACCCCCATGGTGCGTGAGCACGCGGTGCATGCTTAAGCTCATTACAGCCGCCGATCGAGAGCTCCTGATTGTGAGCCGTGTACCTTTCGTCGGCGAGAGATGCATCGAGGCCGAGACTTGTTTCTCGTATAGGGCGATTGTGTGTGATATTATTTCTGGACTAAGACCCTAGTTGGCATCCGAGGCCCAAGTATGGGCTAAGCTATGTGCTCTATTCTGTGTTTATATTCATAGCTTGCATACGCTCATCGAGATGACCATGTATATCGTATTTTACCTCGGTTGGGGATTCTTTCTGAGTAATTCGTTACTCACCCTTATTCTGTGGTTTTTCACAGGTAATCGTGGTGCGCGACAGGATGCCTGAAGGAGGAGCTGTGATCATAGGGCCCAGTCTTCCGACTTTGATTTTTGTATTATGACTCTTTATGTTTTGTTTTGTTTTCCCCTGAATGCATGTAGCCGGGCACGGAGCCCTAGGATGGTTTTAAATATTTTTGGATTCCAGCATTTTGTATCTGAACAGGTTTTGAATGGTTTTAGTAAATCTCTGATCAGAGTAAACTTTGGAAATGTATTTATCTTGGAACAGGTGCTTGGAAACAGGGGCAGGTTCCAGGGAAGTTGTCTAATTTTTAAAGGGATTATTTTGAATGTTTTGTTTTAATTGGAATCCGAAATCATGTCTGTTTAAATGTCCTTTACTTTGAATGCATGCATTGGGGTAAGGGCCCATTTAGTGCCCCATTCGGGTCGGTCCCTTCTGCTTGGTATCGTGAGCTCGAGTCATAAATTCTGTAGTTTGACCTTTTGTTGTAGGTCGTTTTCCCATGATCACTAGCACTCCGACAGTCATCAGGTACGCCTAAGTTTACTATTTGTTGTAGAAAAAGGGTTAAGAATTTACAATACCTGTCATCGAGTGTATGCCTTGTGTAGTGTTTTGGAGCGGAGACGAGCAGGTTCTGACTCGTTATTGGTTTGGGTATAGAGTGCCATCATGCCAACTTCCCGCAGTGTGTGATGTATGTTGTGGCTTGTTGTGGTATCCAGATAGTTTCGGATGCCCTGGGACATCGTTCCAGAGGGAGGTAGAGATTGGACTCCCATAGGCAAACTGTGGCCCAGTTGATGGTCTTCCCCTAGTGAGAGGGTGGAGGTGCTTTGTCTTGGAATGCCACTCCAAGAGCGGAGTTAGCTGTGGTTGTGCTGATGTGGATGTTTGTGGAGCACGTCCCCGTGTGGACTAGCCTGGGTAGCTCAAGTGTTGATCTTGAGCCTTGTTAGATTATTTGGTTGCCCAGAGAGTGGTTGCAAAGTTGGTAGCCTCGAGGAGGTTGATGAGGCATCTTTGTGCTTCTTTAAAGTGTTGTTGTTTGCAGCCAGTAAGCCGGAACCCTGTGGGTAAGGGTGCAGCAAGTAGTGTTCCCTACGGACTGGATCCGTTGGTGGTTTCCTCAGTTGTTTGGTAAAAATGAACACTCTTCTTTTGGTAAGCCCTAGAGTAGGGCTAGCTGCCGCATGTTGACAGAGCCGACTAGAGTTTGTTGAGCATCATGTGGAGATGCAAGAGTAGGCTGTGAGCCTTCAGCTTGATGAGATGCCTTAGGCATGGTTGTTGAAGTTGAGGCCTTGTAAGCCGAGGCAGAGTTCGTGTCACTAGAGGTTGTGACCTTGTTGGCCCCGTTGGTAGTAAGATGTGGATTTGGTAGTAGTGGCAGTTGAGGTGCATTGGTTGGTGTGCCGCTTTGGCACTAAATCTGGTTCAGGCCTGAGTTTGGTATGGGCATAGCAGATGGTTCTATGCCGTTCGGAGTTTAGCACACTCCTTTAGCCTTGGATCTGTTTATGGTAGTTGCACCTGTGTAGGTCGTGAAAAAGGGCTAGTTCAGTGGTAATCGAAAGACTTCAATCGAAAGGATGTTCGAGATGAGCCGGAGCCTTTTTCCAGTGTTATTGAAGGTTGAGTAAGTCAAGCTGGTTGTTGGTTGGTAAGTGTTAGTGCGCGTGCATCTCACGCTAGTGTTAAGGCCAAGAGATCCTTGTGGTTGGTAGTGCGGTCAACTACCTTCGAGTGCCTAAATCTGAGGAGGGTTGAGCATCGTAGAAGCAAGTTGGGTCCAGCTGAGGGACCATGAGTTGGATGCCTATGAGGTGAGTAGGATGCCTTGTGAGAGGAGTTGGATGCCTTATGGGTAAGCACCCTTGGTAGAGGCATGGTATAAAGTAAGTTTGGTTTGGCATGGTTATGCTTTGGTAGAGCAAGGTTGCCACAGCTTCAAACATCGTGTGGAGATGGAACTTTGGGTGTTCCGTTGATTGCTTGTATCTCTGCCAGGAGCTAGTGTGGCTTTTGGGAAAAGCATTTGTTAGTCTTGGATCGCTAAATGAAGGTTGGGAGTTGTGCACACAAGTGTGTTTTGTGTGGTTCGTTCTGTGGCGAGAGTTTCAGATCCATGTAGGGTTTGCTTTGGGGATCTGGTGCTCAGTCCGTGGAAAAGTGGGACTCCAGGTGGATGTTGTAAGGCTTTAGTGAGGTGGTAAGGATACCATGCTCATGGTACCAGGATGTTGCTTAGGTAAGATTTGTTAAGTGGACCTAAGCTTGGTTGGCGGATCTTCTTGTTGATCGTCATGACTGAGAGAGTTGTTCGAATCCTTCCTTGGGTAGAAGTTATGTTGTGATTGATGTCTGAGTAGGAGGATGACGCATTCGGTAGCGTTTCGGGTCCTCTTGGTTTCCAAGGAGTTGGAGTTGGCCAGCATGGTTGTGTTGCTGGAAAAAAAGGAGTTGTTGTTGTTCAGGCAGTTGGCTGTAGGCCGTTAGTTGGCAGTGGATGTCGAGGGTTGTCGAAGAACCCTAGGTTGTGGAGAGCCTCTCTAGAGCTCAGTCAGGCCAAGTAGTGAGTTGCAGTTGGCAAGCTGGAGCCGTGTAGTTCGTAGCCTCTGGGAATTCTTGGCGATCTTGGTAGCCTAGCAAGTTAAAATTTGTTTGGAGTAGAGTCCGGATTGGTTCCGGTATGGTGACAAGTTGATGCTTGGTGTTGACCAAGGCGTGGATTGGAATTGCTAGAAGTCAGTTTGCTCGTGGGGCGAATGGTTCGTGCCCTGTTGGTTGTCTTCCTGTTTCCAGGAAAGTTGAGAGTTGCCCCGTTGGTATTTGGAGGTTCAGTTCGTGGTGGACCCCTGTTGCTACCCCGTAAGATTTTGATCTTCTGGCTTTAGTGGAGCAAGACAGTGAGTGTAAGTGGAGCTCTCTGTTCTTCGGTGGTTTGCTCGTAGGAGCTGTTTCGTTCTGGGTTTGGCAGTTTGCTGCCGTCGGTTTGTTTAGGATTTTTCGGCCATAGCCTCGCCCCTCACTCGTCTGACGAGGAAGGGTGTCGAGTTTATTTGGAACAGTAAGTGTGATGAGAGCTTTGTCAGGCTCGAGCGCAGTTTGGCTTCAGCACCAGTGTGGGCAGTCCCGGAGGGGACATGTGGTTTCGTGGATTACAGCGATGCTTCCAAGTTCGGGTTGGGTTGTGTGTTTATGCTTCCAGTCAGCTGAAGCCATATGAGCAGAACTATCCAACTCATGATATGGAATTGGCAGTAGTGGTGTTTGCACTGAAGATTTGGAGGCATTACCTGTATGGTGAGCGGATCCAGATGTTTACCGATCACCAGAGCCTCAAGTATCTGTTTACTCGAATGAGCCGAATATGAGGCGAGAGAGATGGTTAGAGTTAGTAAAAGATTATGATCTGCGAGATTTTGTACCATCCGGTAAAGCCAATGTTGTAGTCGATGCCCCGAGTAGGAAGACGTCGCACTCATGGTGTTGTTGAGCTCTCACCAGACACGAAGAGAGTTCGAGCGGTGAGATTGCGATGTTGTTGGGTGAGGTTATTGCCAGAGTGGCTCGATTGGATGATCCGACCATCGATTAGACAAATGGATTGTTGATAGTCACCGTGAGTGACCCGCACTTAAAAGATTATTTGACAGAGTTAGTGCTGATGGAGATTTTGACTTTGTATATTCACCGAGCATAAAGGCATGTGTCAGAGGCCGGTTGTGTGTTCCTGATGTTGCAGGATTTCGAGCAGAGTTGCTCTCAGAGGCCCATAGTTCTCGGTTTGCTTGGCACCCCAGGGGTACCAAGATGTATCAGGATCTTAAGCAGACATTCTGGTGGATGGGTATGAAAAGAGATGTTGCGGAGTTTGTCAGTCGATGTCTCACTTGTCAGTAAGTGATGGCACCCAGGCAGAGACCAGCCGGTTTGTTGCGTGCACGAGTGTACCTCAGTGGAAATGGGAAGAGATCTCCATGGACTTTATTTCTGGCTTGCCGAGGACTCCGAGGAAGTTCTCTCAGATTTGGGTGATAGTCGATCGATTGACTAAGAGCGCACACTTCATTCCCGGTAGAGACACTTATACCGTGGAACAGTGGGCGCAGTTGTTTTTGGAGCAGATCATTCGTTATCACGGTGTACCTGTGAGGATCGTATCTGACCGTGATTCGAGGTTCACTTCTCGTTTCTGGAGGGCGCTCTAGAAGGGTCTAGGCACTGAGTGCAGTTTCAGCACAGCTTTTCACCCTCAGACCGATGGACAGACTGAGAGGGTGAACCAGATTCTCGAAGACATGTTGAGGGCTTGTGTGTTGGATTTCCCGGGCAGTTGGGACCAGTACCTGTATCTGATGGAGTTTGCATATAACAACAGTTATCAGTTGACGATTCAGATGGCTCCATTCGAGGCTTTGTATGGTAAGCGTTGTCGATCTCCTGTGTTTTGGGAAGAGGTTGGTGATAGGCAGGTTTTGGGTCCCGAGTTGCTGCAGTTGACCAATGGTGCCGTGCAGAAGATTAGAGCTCGTATGTTGACAGCTCAGAGCAGACATAAGAGTTATGCCGATGTTCGGCGTCGGGATTTAGAGTTTGAGGTTGGTCAACATGTATTCCTTAAGGTCGCACCGATGCGAGGTGTTTTGAGGTTTGGCAAGCGTGGAAAGCTGAGTCCCCGTTTTGTTGGCCCGTTTGAGATTTTGGAGAGGATCGGCAAGGTTGCTTATAGATTAGCCTTGCCTCCGTCATTGTCGGCAGTGCACAGTGTATTTCATGTATCGATGTTGAGGCAGTACGTGCCGGACCCGTCGCACATTGTTGATTTTGAGCCGTTGCAGCTGAATGAAGATTTGAGCTTCGAGGAAAAGCCAGTGGAGATTCTTGCTTTTGAGACAAAGACACTGCGTAATCGCGAAATCCGGTTGGTAAAAGTTCAGTGGAGGAGTCAGAGTTCAGAGGAAGCCACTTGGGAGCCGGAGGATGAGATGAGATTGCAGTATCCCGAGTTGTTCCAATCTTAAGTGACTTTCGAGGACGAAAGTCTTATAAGGAGGGAATATTGTAACGGCCCGAAAATTTCATCCCGATCTTCCCGGGAGAACCAGGGGCATTTTGGTAATTTTGGTCGGGCCGACAAGGCCGGTTATGTAATTGTTAATTGCCGGAACAATTATGAGTCGATTTGAATGAGATCGGGAATTTTGGTGAAGACATTTGGGCTTGGAAAAAAGGTAAAAATAAATAGGGAATTAAATAGCGCGTCGAGTGAGATTCGAGCCAGGGCCGCGTAGGAAGCTAGGCAAGCGTCGCTGCCAATCGAGCCACTGAGCAATCTTGTGCTTTTAAAAGCGCCAGCATCTATATAAGCTTGTTCGGCTGAGTTTTGGTTTATAAGGAAAAATTCCGCCCGAGCTTCCTTCTTCATTTCTTCTCTTCTCCTTCGTCTTCGCGATCCTTCCCTTCGACCGACTAGGGCGTCTTCGCGTTTTGCTTCCTCGCCGACTCCAATTCGCCGGAGCTCTCTCGCCGTTCGTTCCTCCGGTAAGCTTTCCTTTTCTTCTTCTTCTTCTTCTTCTCCTTTTTCTCCCCAAATTCCGTCACCCCTGCTCTGATTTCGAGTGTTCCGGCCGAGTCGAAGTAATTTGTGTGTGTGCGATGTTCTGTGCAGCTAGCCGAGATGGATTCGTCCGTGTAGAAGCTCCATCGTCGCCGGAATCGCGCCATCTCGCCGAGATCGTCGCTCCCCTGTTCGTGCGCAGAAGCAGCCCAGCCGCCGAGCCTCGCCGCATTCCTGCGCCCCAGCGCGCCCACGCGCCCACGCGCTCCCCAGCCAGCCCCGTTCGTGCAATCGCCTCGTTCGTGCGTTCGTCGCGCCTCGTGAGTTGCTCCCGAGCTGAGCCTCGTTTATTTTATTATATTTAGGCCTATTGTGTGATTTTTGTTGTGATTGATAGGTTCTCGGTAGCTAGTTCGGGTTGGTTCGCAATTTAGGTTTTCGTGTCAATCGTCCCCGACCAAGGTAAGGATTTCTTACCGGAGTTGTGTGGACCCTGCGATATATTATGCGATTGCTGATTGATTGCTTGTTTGTGTTTATTGACATGTGTAGCTAGGTATCCTATTCTGAATTCCCGATTAGCATGATTTTCCTGATTTAATTCTCATGTTAATCCATGCTAGGTTGTTCCCTTCTAGCAAGCTCGTATCTGTTCCTTGCTTCGTAGTATCATGCTAGGCTCGTTGTATTCTTATTGAGCATGTATTGGATTTTATGGAATTGTTTGCTGTTTGCTAGGGCAGGTTAGAATTGCAGGTAGATAGCATCATCCGGGCCTGATGCATAAAGTACCTTGCATCCATGGCAGGGATGTCGAGCAAGTCATTCCGTCCCTGGACCCCGTGATGGATTAGCTAACCCAAGCGGTAGGCCCTGCAATCTTGGGTGAGGGTGGCAGTTGTTAATGCCCCAACCGTCGGGATGATGACTTGGCATTGCCTCGTCCCTCGCGATCGGCACGCGCCCTCGGCGTGTTCGGCCGTAGCCCCGATTGCCACCTGTTAAGGCAAGGACGGCTTCCTGGTGTAAGCCTACCACGACCGTTCCTTGGCCCCAGGTGCGGTGGTTCAGGCTGACATAGTTTACGTGTCCAGGTCTCACACCCCTATGTCAGTGACACCGATCCAAAGATTTAGTTAGGCGTGGTGACTGGACATGGGCGGCTTGCCTCTGGACCCGCACCCCCATGGTTCGCGCATAGCACGCGGTGCATGCTTAAGCTCATTACAGCGCCGACTGGAGAGCTCCTCGGGATTGTGAGCCAGTGTACCTTTCGTCGACAGTAGACAGGCTGAGGCCGAGACTTGTTTCTCGTATAGGGCGACTGTGTGTGATATTATTTCAGGACTAAGACCCTAGTTGGCATCCGAGGCCCAAGTATGGGCTAAGCTATGTGCTCTATTCTGTGTTTATATTCATAGCTTGCATACGCTCATCGAGATGACCATGTATATCGTATTGTACCCCGGTTGGGGATTCTTACTGAGTAATTCGTTACTCACTCTTATTCTGTGGTTTTCCACAGGTAATCGTGGTGCGCGACAGGATGCCTGAAGGAGGAGCTGTGATCATGGGGCCCAGTCTTCCGACTCTGATTTTTGTATTATGACTCTTTATGTTTTGTTTTATTTTCCCCTGAATGCATGTAGCCGGGCACGGAGCCCTAGGATGGTTGTAAATATTTGTGGATTCCAGCATTTTGTATCTGAACAGGTTTTGAATGGTTTTAGTAAATCTCTGATCAGAGTAAACTTTGGAAATGTATTTATCTTGGAACAGGTGCTTGGAAACAGGGGCAGGTTCCAGGGAAATTGTCTAATTTTTAAAGGTATTATTTTGAATGTTTTGTTTTAATTGGAATCCGAAATCATGTCTGTTTAAATGTCCTTTACTTTGAATGCATGCATTGGGGTAAGGGCCCATTTAGTGCCCCATTCGGGTCGGTCCCTTACACCATGTTCTAAGGGGAAATCACCATTATCTCGGGGGTAGCCTGACCTCTGTCAGGGACCCGCCAAAGTGCACCAGCGGAGGCATGCCTCGGGTAGCCTGACCTCTGCCAGGGACCCATAATGCTGTGCTCGCGGAGACATACTCTAATATCTCAGGGTAGCCTGGCCCTCGCTAGGGACCCACCAATAAGTCACTCGACCCTGTCAGGGAGGACCACGAGTGAGGGGAACACACAACATCCCTAAACCTTGGGTCGTGTGATAACCCTATTTTCCCCCATTTTTATTGCAAGTTAAATGAGAATGAAGGCACTTTTGAAATAAGCTTGAAGTTGAGGGGCAAAAAGGTCTTTTAACCCATTGTATTTAAAGGAAATTTCAAACCCCTAGGTCTATCTTGTCACTGTTCACAGCCCCCCACCTGGGTCCATTACGACTAGCCCGAGTTCGCTGGAGATGTCGCAGTTGCTTTCGTTCAAGCGTATAGGTCTTCGCGAGCTAGTCTTCGTGGGTCCGTGAGCAGTTAGATCGAGGTTCTGGGGCGTGGGTTCGTGAGCACGTCGGGATGGTTTTCGTCGTCTCCTGCGAGTCTTAGTCAGGTAGAGCGCGCACAAGGTTGGTTCGAGTGGCTGTGGTTTGCTGCAACGCCGCTGCATGTGTGGGCTTGTGGTTTTCGTGAGGAAGGTCGCGGGTTCGAGGTGTATCTTCAGGGAGTTGGGTTTTTCGGCTATGTCGTCGCGTGGGTCTCGTTGTCGGTAGGAATTGCGTAGCTGTTTGGTTGGGGTCGAAGTGCCGTGGGTCTCACCGTGGAGCAACCGTCGTTGGAGTGTAGTAAGGTATACCTCATTCTCTCTCTTTCTCTCTCTTATGTTGAGTTAGGTTGAAATTGGGGTTCAAAATGAAGAAGAAGGGGGGTGTTTGGTTTTGGGTTTTGTTAAATAAGTTGGGTTAAGCCTATTCTAAGGTGGAATAGGGGCTGTTTGTTATGGTTTGGAGTTATTTAAATGATGAACAAGGATTGTTTGGCTACAAGGATTCTAGCTTGTTAAAGGAAGGTTTATGGATTGTTTGTTTAGGTTCAAACTCATCTATTTTATGGATTAAGGACTGTTTGGGTGTGAGTTTAAAACCATTTTAAGTTGGTATATAGTTATTTAAGTTGAGAATAAGGAT